>JAPDVR010000010.1:50397547-50525047 GCA_026230005.1 Gila orcuttii
TTATTCCTGACATGCTGTTTTTCTTCTACAAATAAACATTGTTTGTAGATATTTTGTTGTAGTTTTTATATTGTAAAACAATTAAAACATTGTTTTTGTCCGACTGTACGACTGTTATATTATTCGGCTGATTGTTTGTTTGTTTGTGAGGAAGAATTTTCATATTAAATGGGTGAATCTGGAGTCGGTGTTTCACAATTGAACTTGAACAGAAATGAGTGTGTGTCAGTGCTGTGCTAATTTTCATCAGGATCAACACACATCTGGACAATACTTTCACTTTTAATACACACACACACACTCTTAAACCACACTGAGAATATCCCAGTTAGAATCCAATATTAATGCTATCAGAATTATTGTAAATATGAGTTTCCTAGTTGGGCTGAACTTTAAACATGGCAGAGGGGAGAACGAGTGTATGTTTTATGTTGTGTATTGTATGTTGTGTATTTTATGTTGTGTATTGTATGTTTTATGTTGTGTATTGTATGTTTTATGTTGTGTATTGTATGTTTTATGTTGTGTATTGTATGTTTTATGTTGTGTATTGTATGTTTTATGCACTTCCTTCCTGCATTTCCGAGTTGAAGTTGTAAATACGACTTGAGATGCGATCGTGTCCAGTTTACGACTAGGAAACTCGTTTTAACTCTCAGGTGCAGAGAATAAATATCCGTCATTCAGTTAATCTTCATTAAAATAAATAATGTGGCTCTTTCAAAGAATGATTTATGAACCAGTAAGAACTGGTTTGAGTGGGAGAGTTTTGAATGGAATTTTTTTTTTAGTTTTTCAGTTGTGCAAAAATCACAAATCTATTTAAACAAGAAATTAATCAAGTGCTGTAAGTTTGTACAACATAATATCTTTATACATGTAAGACTCTTTAAAGCATTGACTTTAAAAACCAATTAAGAATTGCAGGAACCCTTTATATTTACTTTTATTCATTCGAGATGCTTTTATCCGAAGTGAAAAATTAAGAATTTACAAGCCATTTTTCTTAGGAACCAATGATACTTAAAGTTGCAGTAGGGAGTTTTGAGAAAATGTTGATTTAGCCTGAAAATTTGAACAAGCACAACTTACAGGTCCAACCCCCTTGCTCTCTGCTGCGCTACAGCCCTCCCTCCACAGCTCCTCCCCCACAGCTCCTCCCTCCACAGCTCCTCCCCCACAGCTCCTCCCTCCACAGCTCCTCCCTCCACAGCTCCTCCCCCACAGCTCCTCCCTCCACAGCTCCTCCCCCACAGCTCCTCCCTCCACAGCTCCTCCCCCACAGCTCCTCCCTCCACAGCTCCTCCCCCACAGCTCCTCCCTCCACAGCTCCTCCCTCCACAGCTCCTCCCCCACAGCTCCTCCCCCACAGCTCCTCCCCCCACAGCTCCTCCCTCCACAGCTCCTCCCTCCACAGCTCCTCCCTCCACAGCTCCTCCCCCACAGCTCCTCCCTCCACAGCTCCTCCCTCCACAGCTCCTCCCTCCACAGCTCCTCCCTCCACAGCTCCTCCCCCACAGCTCCTCCCTCCACAGCTCCTCCCCCACAGCTCCTCCCTCCACAGCTCCTCCCCCACAGCTCCTCCCTCCACAGCTCCTCCCTCCACAGCTCCTCCCTCCACAGCTCCTCCCTCCACAGCTCCTCCCCCACAGCTCCTCCCTCCACAGCTCCTCCCTCCACAGCTCCTCCCTCCACAGCTCCTCCCCCACAGCTCCTCCCCCCACAGCTCCTCCCTCCACAGCTCCTCCCTCCACAGCTCCTCCCTCCACAGCTCCTCCCCCACAGCTCCTCCCTCCACAGCTCCTCCCTCCACAGCTCCTCCCTCCACAGCTCCTCCCTCCACAGCTCCTCCCCCACAGCTCCTCCCCCACAGCTCCTCCCTCCACAGCTCCTCCCTCCACAGCTCCTCCCTCCACAGCTCCTCCCCCACAGCTCCTCCCTCCACAGCTCCTCCCTCCACAGCTCCTCCCTCCACAGCTCCTCCCTCCACAGCTCCTCCTCCACAGCGGAGCCTGCCGTGAACGCGCAGGCTAGTAAACAGGATCACTGATGACGGCGGATTATAAACAGTTATGGAACATTCACTAATAGGGACGAAACATCAACAATATGCTTTACATTGACTATGGCCTGCCCATACTTTGACTACAAACTTGGTCCTCAAATCATTATGTATTTTGCAATACATGTAACTTTATAACGTCGCACTCTTTCTATAAGTTATAAATAGCTAGTAAGATAACGTTAAAGGATTAGTTCACTTTTAAAAAAAACTTTTGCTGATAATTTACTCACCCCCATGTCATCCAAGATGTCCATGTCTTTCTTTCTTCAGTCGAAAAGAAATTAAAGTTTTTGATGAAAACATTCCAGGCTTTTTCTCCATATAATGGACTTCAATAGGACACAAACGTTTCAAGGACCAAATGACAGTTTCAGTGCAGCTTCAAAGGGCTTTAAACGATACCAGACGATGAATAAGGGTCTTATCTAGCGAAACGATCGGTCATTTCAAAAATAAATACAAAACTTTAAGTTTTATAAGCACAAATTGCTCGCCTTGCTCTGCTCTGTGATGCACGTTCCTCTCCTGTTTCAAAATGAACAAATCTTTTTTCGAGTCATTTCGTTCGTTGAATGAACGAAATGACTCGGAAAAAAGATTCGTTCATTTGGATGAACGAGTTTGAACAGGAGAGTCACGAACGACAGTACGCGCTCGCGCTGTGCAAGAGAGGGGTGATCAGCGCGTACACGAGCGTGATTGACACTGCTAAGACATTCCTCCTGGCTCTGATTGGTTGTTTCTGACCGGGAGCGGTGTATTTCTGCAAATGGCAATAGGACCACAGGGAGGAGCCAGAGGAGCTTGATTTTTTCCACAGATTATCTGTCTCATATTCTACTGTCAGGACATAATGACAGTTTTAACAAATATTTGTTTACAAAAGTGACCTACTGGAGCTTTAAAGCAAACAATGGCAAGTTTAAAGGGTGAGCTTGGTTATGCTGATTTCACATGCTATTGGAATTATCATACATTTTTATGTTTTGTATTGTATGTTTTATACACAGTGATGTGGTTTAATACAAGGAGTTTCCAAGTTTGAAATTTCCTAGTTGAAGTTGTAAATATGACTTGAGAGGGCGATCATGTCCAGTTTCCAACTAGGAATTTTCAACTAGGAAACTCACACTAGGAAACTTGTCTTAACGATAATTCCGATAGCATGTTAAAGATAATTAATCATAATGACTTATATTTAATCAGTTATAACTTTCTCAGGTCTCATTTAAATGAGCAGAGAATAAATGTCAGTTATTGAGTTAATCCTGATTTAAACAAATATTGTGACTCTTTCAGTAAAGTGTTGATGATGCGGTTTGTTGTGAGGAAGACCAGGAGTGATGAAGGCCAGCAGATCTGAGTGATGTTGAAGAACACTGTCGTTCTAAGAGATCAGGAGTTCAGAGGATCTCCAGCAGAGAGCAGCAGAGTTATTATACACTCAGAGTTATGATCCACGCAGAGTTATGATCCGCTCAGAGTCATGATCCACATTAAGTTATGATCCAATCAGAGTTATGATCCATGCAGAATTATGATCCACTCAGACTTATGATCCGCTCAGAGTTATGATCCACGCAGAGTTATGATCCACGCAGAGTTATGATCCGCTCAGAGTAATGATCCACATTAAGAGTTATGATCCGCTCAGTTATGATCCACTCAGAGTTATGATCCACATTAAGAGTTATGATCCACTCAGAGTTATGATCCACTCAGAGTTATGATCCATGCAGAGTTATGATCCATGCAGAGTTGTGATCCACTCAGAGTTATGATCCACTCAGAGTTATGATCCATGCAGAGTTGTGATCCACTCAGAGTTATGATCCACTCAGAGTTATGATCCACTCAGAGTTATGATCCAATCAGAGTTATGATCCACTCAGAGTTATGATCCATGCAGAGTTGTGATCCACTCAGAGTTATGATCCACTCAGAGTTATGATCCACTCAGAGTTATGATCCACTCAGAGTTATGATCCATGCAGAGTTGTGATCCACTCAGAAATATGATCCACTCAGAGTTATGATCCATGCAGAGTTATGATCCATGCAAAGTTGTGATCCACTCAGAGTTATGATCCACTCAGAGTTATAATCCACTCAGAGTTATGATCAACTCAGTTATGATCCACATTAAGAGTTATGATCCACTCAGAGTTATGATCCACTCAGTGTTATGATCCATGCAGAGTTGTGATCCACTCAGAGTTATGATCCACTCAGAGTTATAATCCACTCAGAGTTATGATCCACTCAGAGTTATGATCCACGCAAAGTTATGATCCACTCAGAGTTATGATCCACTCAGAGTTATGATCCACGCAGAGTTATGATCCGCTCAGAGTTATGATCCACGCAGAGTTATGATCCACGCAGAGTTATGATCCGCTCAGAGTAATGATCCACATTAAGAGTTATGATCCACTCAGAGTTATGATCAACTCAGTTATGATCCACATTAAGAGTTATGATCCACTCAGAGTTATGATCCACTCAGAGTTATGATCCGCTCAGAGTTATGATCCATGCAGAGTTATGATCCACGCAGAGTTATGATCCGCTCAGAGTAATGATCCACATTAAGAGTTATGATCCGCTCAGTTATGATCCACTCAGAGTTATGATCCACTCAGAGTTATGATCCACATTAAGAGTTATGATCCACTCAGAGTTATGATCAACTCAGTTATGATCCACATTAAGAGTTATGATCCACTCAGAGTTATGATCCACTCAGAGTTATGATCCATGCAGAGTTATGATCCATGCAGAGTTGTGATCCATGCAGAGTTATGATCCATGCAGAGTTGTGATCCACTCAGAGTTATGATCCACTCAGAGTTATGATCCATGCAGAGTTATGATCCATGCAGAGTTATGATCCACTCAGAGTTATGATCCACTCAGAGTTATGATCCATGCAGAGTTATGATCCATGCAGAGTTGTGATCCACTCAGAGTTATGATCCACTCAGAGTTATGATCCACTCAGAGTTATAATCCACTCAGAGTTATGATCCACTCAGTGTTATGATCCACTCAGAGTTATGATCCACTCAGAGTTATGATCCGCTCAGAGTTATGATCCACTCAGAGTTATGATCCACTCAGTGTTATGATCCACTCAGAGTTATGATCCGCTCAGAGTTATGATCCACTCAGAGTTATGATCCGCTCAGAGTTATGATCCACTCAGAGTTATGATCCGCTCAGAGTTATGATCCACTCAGAGTTATGATCCACTCAGAGTTATGATCCATGCAGAGTTATGATCCATGCAGAGTTGTGATCCACTCAGAGTTATGATCCACTCAGAGTTATGATCCACTCAGAGTTATGATCCACTCAGTGTTATGATCCACTCAGAGTTATGATCCGCTCAGAGTTATGATCCACTCAGAGTTATGATCCGCCCAGAGTTATGATCCACTCAGAGTTATGATCCGCTCAGAGTTATGATCCACTCAGAGTTATGATCCACTCAGAGTTATGATCCACTCAGAGTTATGATCCACTCAGAGTTATGATCCACTCAGAGTTATGATCCGCTCAGAGTTATGATCCACTCAGAGTTATGATCCACTCAGAGTTATGATCCACTCAGAGTTATGATCCACATTAAGAGTTATGATCCACGCAGAGTTCTGATCCGCTCAGAGTTATGATCCATGCAGAGTTATGATCCGCTCAGAGTTATGATCCACTCATAGTTATGATGATTGCATCATCTCTGTGGCACAAAATGATGATTTTAGATCTCCAGAAGACTTAGTAAGAAGAATTCAACAGCGACTGGTGGATTTCTGCTGGTCAGGACAGCACTGGCTGAAGGCACCAGTGCTCTATCTGCCATTACAGGAAGGAGGACAAGGGCTGGTCGACATCAGAGTCAGAGCTTTTAGACTCCAGGCGTTATGATCCACTCAGTTATGATCCGCTCAGAGTTATGATCCACTCAGAGTTATGATCCATGCAGATTTATGATCCACATTAAGAGTTATGATCCACTCAGGGTTATGATTCATGCAGAGTTATGATCCACATTAAGAGTTATGATCCATGCAGAGTTATGATCCACATTAAGAGTTATGATCCACGCAGAGTTATGATTCATGCAGAGTTATGATCCACATTAAGAGTTATGATCCGCTCAGAGTTATGATCCACTCAGTTATGATCCACTCAGAGTTATGATCCGCATGAGTTATGATCCACTCAGAGTTATGATCCGCTCAGAGTTATGATCCGCTCAGAGTTATGATCCGCTCAGAGTTATGATCCACTCAGAGTTATGATCCGCTCAGAGTTATGATCCACTCAGAGTTATGATCCACTCAGAGTTATGGTCCACTCAGAGTTATGATCCACTCAGTTATGATCCGCTCAGAGTTATGATCCACTCAGAGTTATGATCCACTCAGAGTTATGATCCGCTCAGAGTTATGATCCACTCAGTTATGATACGCTCAGAGTTATGATCCGCTCAGTGTTATGATCCGCTCAGAGTTATGATCCGCTCAGAGTTATGATCCACTCAGAGTTATGATCCACTCAGAGTTATGATCCGCTCAGAGTTATGATCCGCTCAGAGTTATGATCCGCTCAGTGTTATGATCCGCTCAGAGTTATGATCCGCTCAGTTATGATCCACAAATTTATGATCCATGCAGAATTATGATCAACTCAGAGTTATGATCCGCTCAGAGTTATGATCCATGCGGAGTTATGATCCACATTAAGAGTTATGATCCACTCAGAGTTATGATCCACTCAGAGTTATGATCCACGCAGAGTTATGATCCGCTCAGAGTTATGATCCACTCAGTAATGATCCGCTCAGAGTTATGATCTGCTCAGAGTTATGATCCACTCAGAGTTATGATCCGCTCAGAGTTATGATCCACTCAGAGTTATGATCCGCTCAGAGTTATGATCCACTCAGTAATTATCCGCTCAGAGTTATGATCCGCTCAGAGTTATGATCCGCTCAGAGTTATGATCCACTCAGTAATGATCCGCTCAGAGTTATGATCCACTCAGAGTTATGATCCGCTCAGAGTTATGATCCATGCAGAGTTATGATCCACATTAAGAGTTATGATCCACTCAGAGTTATGATCCACTCAGAGTTATGATCCACTCAGTTATGATCAACTCAGAGTTATGATCCGCTCAGAGTTATGATCCACTCAGAGTTATGATCCATGCAGAGTTATGATCCACATTAAGAGTTATGATGCACTCAGAGTTATGATCCATGCAGAGTTATGATCCGCTCAGAGTTATGATCCACTCAGAGTTATGATCCGCTCAGAGTTATGATCCACTCAGAGTTATGATCCACTCAGATTTATGATCCGCTCAGAGTTATGATCCGCTCAGAGTTATGATCCACTCAGTTATGATACGCTCAGAGTTATGATCCGCTCAGTGTTATGATCCGCTCAGAGTTATGATCCGCTCAGTTATGATCCACAAATTTATGATCCATGCAGAATTATGATCAACTCAGAGTTATGATCCGCTCAGAGTTATGATCCATGCGGAGTTATGATCCACATTAAGAGTTATGATCCACTCAGAGTTATGATCCACTCAGAGTTATGATCCACGCAGAGTTATGATCCGCTCAGAGTTATGATCCACTCAGTAATGATCCGCTCAGAGTTATGATCTGCTCAGAGTTATGATCCACTCAGAGTTATGATCCGCTCAGAGTTATGATCCACTCAGAGTTATGATCCGCTCAGAGTTATGATCCACTCAGTAATTATCCGCTCAGAGTTATGATCCGCTCAGAGTTATGATCCACTCAGAGTTATGATCCACTCAGAGTTATGATCCACTCAGAGTTATGATCCACTCAGTTATGATCAACTCAGAGTTATGATCCGCTCAGAGTTATGATCCACTCAGAGTTATGATCCGCTCAGAGTTATGATCCACTCAGAGTTATGATCCACTCAGAGTTATGATCCACTCAGATTTATGATCCGCTCAGAGTTATGATCCATGCAGAGTTATGATCCGCTCAGAGTTATGATCCACTCAGAGTTATGATCCGCTCAGAGTTATGATCCACTCAGAGTTATGATCCACTCAGAGTTATGATCCGCTCAGAGTTATGATCCACTCAGTAATTATCCGCTCAGAGTTATGATCCGCTCAGAGTTATGATCCACTCAGAGTTATGATCCACTCAGAGTTATGATCCACTCAGTTATGATCAACTCAGAGTTATGATCCGCTCAGAGTTATGATCCACTCAGAGTTATGATCCATGAAGAGTTATGATCCACTCAGAGTTATGATCCGCTCAGAGTTATGATCCACTCAGAGTTATGATCCGCTCAGAGTTATGATCCACTCAGAGTTATGATCCACTCAGAGTTATGATCCACTCAGAGTTATGATCCACTCAGTTATGATCAACTCAGAGTTATGATCCGCTCAGAGTTATGATCCACTCAGAGTTATGATCCGCTCAGAGTTATGATCCACTCAGAGTTATGATCCACTCAGAGTTATGATCCACTCAGATTTATGATCCGCTCAGAGTTATGATCCATGCAGAGTTATGATCCGCTCAGAGTTATGATCCACTCAGAGTTATGATCCGCTCAGAGTTATGATCCACTCAGAGTTATGATCCACTCAGAGTTATGATCCGCTCAGAGTTATGATCCACTCAGTAATTATCCGCTCAGAGTTATGATCCGCTCAGAGTTATGATCCACTCAGAGTTATGATCCACTCAGAGTTATGATCCACTCAGTTATGATCAACTCAGAGTTATGATCCGCTCAGAGTTATGATCCACTCAGAGTTATGATCCATGAAGAGTTATGATCCACATTAAGAGTTATGATGCACTCAGAGTTATGATCCATGCAGAGTTATGATCCGCTCAGAGTTATGATCCACTCAGAGTTATGATCCGCTCAGAGTTATGATCCACTCAGAGTTATGATCCACTCAGATTTATGATCCGCTCAGAGTTATGATCCGCTCAGAGTTATGATCCACTCAGTTATGATACGCTCAGAGTTATGATCCGCTCAGAGTTATGATCCGCTCAGTTATGATCCACAAATTTATGATCCATGCAGAATTGTGATCAACTCAGAGTTATGATCCGCTCAGAGTTATGATCCACTCAGAGTTATGATCCACATTAAGAGTTATGATCCACGCAGAGTTATGATCCGCTCAGAGTTATGATCCACTCATAGTTATGATGATTGCATCATCTCTGTGGCAAAAAGTGATGATTTTAGATCTCCAGAAGACTTAGTAAGAAGAATTCAACAGCGACTGGTGGATTTCTGCTGGTCAGGACAGCACTGGCTGAAGGCACCAGTGCTCTATCTGCCATTACAGGAAGGAGGACAAGGGCTGGTCGACATCAGAGTCAGAGCTTTTAGACTCCAGGCGTTATGATCCACTCAGTTATGATCCGCTCAGAGTTATGATCCGCTCAGAGTTATGATCCGCTCAGAGTTATGATCCACTCAGAGTTATGATCCACATTAAGAGTTATGATCCACGCAGAGTTATGATCCGCTCAGAGTTATGATCCACTCATAGTTATGATGATTGCATCATCTCTGTGGCAAAAAGTGATGATTTTAGATCTCCAGAAGACTTAGTAAGAAGAATTCAACAGCGACTGGTGGATTTCTGCTGGTCAGGACAGCACTGGCTGAAGGCACCAGTGCTCTATCTGCCATTACAGGAAGGAGGACAAGGGCTGGTCGACATCAGAGTCAGAGCTTTTAGACTCCATGCGGCTCAGAGACTGTTATATGGGGAGGATGTAGGCTGGGCTGGAGTAGCCTGCACCCTCCTGAAGAGAGCGGGTAAGATGGGGTTAGACCGCCATTTATTTCTCATGGACATTGAAAAAATAGACCTGAGTGGATTGAGTGGATTCTTTTTATAGATCAATGTTAAAAACATGGGCATCTTTCAGTTTCTCTCGGGAGCCAAATGGTGTGAAGGGACTATGGCTGAGAGAAGAACCTCTGTTTTTTAACCCTGCACTGGATTTGGATGTTTTTAAAACAGTATCCCTCAGAAAAGCTTTGTTGACTGCAAATTTTACCAAAATTGGACACTTTGTTTCTGAGGAAGGATGGATTTCTGAAAAGAACCTGGCCTTAAAAATGGGCTTGAGGTCAGTCCGTGTGGCAGAGAGACTGTTGACTCAAATTTATGAGTTTTTACCAAAGGATTACAGAGACTCTTTAGAGATACATGTCGGGGAGGAGGAGACTTCTGTCTTTCCAGAGTTGTTTTTCTCACCTGATTTCGGAACATGGCAAGAAATGGAGAATGGTTTGCTTTCCTTTAAGACACCTCAACTTGGACTTTTTAGTAACGTTGGAAAGAAAACTATGTATGGACTGTGTGTAAAGGTGACGTATCTTCTGCAGCTGCAGAGTGTGAGAGAGACTAAATGGCAGGAGATGTTTGGGCCAAGTGCTTCCCCTAAAGGCTGCTGGAGGACCTTGTACAAACCCCCCATTGAGAGAAGACCTGGAGACCTGCAATGGAGGATTGTGCATGGTATAATAGCCACAAACAGACACAGAGCACACCTTGACCCACAGGTTGGGGAGGGTTGCCCTTTTTGTGGAATACAAGAAACTGTCTTCCATTTATTTTTTAATTGTGTGAGATTATAAAATTTACTTGTTAAAATGGAAGAGTGGTGTCAAACCCCGGGGGAAGTTTTTTCACCTGAAAGGTTTATTTATGGACCGAAGTACTGCAGAAGCAAAAGGGAGAGTAATGTTTTACTAAATTATTTATTTGGGCAAGCGAAGATGGCTATATGGCTGACAAGAAAAAGTAAATTGAGTGAGAAGGATTCAACTGATGTTATTTCAGTATTAAAGGGATTAATAAAATCCTGTATTAACATAGAGTATAGCTATTATAAGTTGATAAATGATCTGGAGAGTTTCAATCATAGATGGAAAGTCAATCAGTGTATTTGTGTAGTTGACTCTGAAGAAAATTTTGTTTTGTTTGTTTTGTTTGCAATTTTATATTTGAGGTATTTTTTTTCTTGTAAAACAATACTCATAATTGTGTGATGTTTCACTTATTCATGTTTTTCTTTTTTTTTTCCTTTATAATATTCATCTAATTTTTTAATTTTTGTATTAAAGAGACCCTTAAAAGTAAAAAAAGTCCCTCTCTCTGTGTGTGTGTCTCTCTCTCTCTCTCTTCCTCTCTCTCTCTCTCTTTATCTCTCTCTCTCCCTCTGTATCTCTCTCTCTCTCTCTCTCCCTGTGTATCTCTCTCTCTCTCTCTCTGTGTGTGTGTCTCTCTCTCTGTCTCTCTCTCTCTCTGTCTCTCTCTGTCTCTCTCTGTCTCTCTCTCTCTGTCTCTCTCTCTCTCTCTTCCTCTCTCTCTCTCTCTTTATCTCTCTCTCTCCCTCTGTATCTCTCTCTCTCTCTCCCTGTGTATCTCTCTCTCTCTCTCTCTCTCTCTCTCTGTGTGTGTGTGTCTCTCTCTCTGTCTCTCTCTCTCTCTCTGTCTCTCTCTCTGTCTCTCTCTGTCTCTCTCTCTGTCTCTCTCTCTCTCTCTTCCTCTGTATCTCTCTCTCTCTCTCCCTGTGTATCTCTCTCTCTCTCTCTCTCTGTGTGTGTGTGTCTCTCTCTCTGTGTGTCTCTCTCTCTCTCTCTCTCTCTCTCTCTCTCTCTCTCTCTCTCTCTTTATCTCTCTCTCTCCCTCTGTATCTCTCTCTCTCTCTCCCTGTCTCTCTCTCTCTCTCTCTCTCTCTCTCTCTCTCTCTCTCTTCCTCTCTCTCTCTCTCTTTATCTCTCTCTCTCCCTCTGTATCTCTCTCTCTCTCTCTCCCTGTGTATCTCTCTCTCTCTCTCTCTCTCTCTCTCTCTCTTCCTCTCTCTCTCTCTCTTTATCTCTCTCTCTCCCTCTGTATCTCTCTCTCTCTCTCTCCCTGTGTATCTCTCTCTCTCTCTCTCTCTCTCTGTGTGTGTGTGTGTCTCTCTCTCTCTCTCTCTCTCTCTCTCTCTCTCTCTCTCTCTCTCTCTCTCTCTCTCTCTCTCTCTCTCTCTATCTCCAGCATTATATAACACATATTACACAATCTTCAACAGTTGTGATGCTGACCGGATCTGTATGGAGCTAGAATTGTGTCTTTATTACATGCGAGAAAATAAATGATCTGAGATTAGAAAAAAAAAGTTTGAGAGAAAAAGTTATCATACTGATAGTAAAAAAGCATTTCATGAGAGAAAAAAAAAATATTTGAGAGAAAAAGTTTGCATACCAACGGCAAAAAATAATATTTGAGACTAAAAAAAGTTTTGAGAGAAAGTATTTTCTTTTCTTTGCTCTCGATTTAGTTTTTTGTTCTCGTGTCAGGATTTTGCTTTCGCTGTGAAAATTGTGTCATGGGCGGGGCCACTTTCTTTTTTTCCTATTGGAACATTCCTATTGGCCAGTCGGGTGAGCATCGTCTCTTGGGAGTCGAACTGAATCATTACACCATTGTTCGCGTTCGGTTCACCGAGATAGATGCCGTCTCTGCCTTAGTTGAGCACGGACACTCCAATGTTTGGGTAAGATGATGACACACACAACTGGATGTTAGCTGGCTGAGCAAGTTCAGCATCACTGAAGATTAAACATTAAAAAATAGCACTCATGCAAGTTTACCTAGCATGATGGCTAATTAATAAGTAGCTTTACTAGCCATTAGCAAGCTAATAATATAATACACATTCATTCATGAATTTGAGTGCTATTTTTAATGTTTAATCTTCAGTGATGCTGAACTTGCTCAGTCAGCTAACATCCAGTTGTGTGTGTCATCATCTTACCCAAACATTGGAGTGTCCGTGCTCAACTAAGGCAGAGACGGCATCTATCTCGGTGAACCGAACGCGAACAATGGTGTAATGATTCAGTTCGACTCCCAAGACAAGACGCTGCTCACCCGACTGGCCAATAGGAATGTTCCAATAGGAAAAAAAGAACGTGGCCCCGCCCATGACACAATTTTCACAGCGAAAGCAAAATCCTGACACGAGAACAAAAAATTGCATCGAGAGCAAAGAAAAGCGTTTTGAGAGAAACACTTTTTTTTTTAGAGAAAATATTTTCACACTGATAGCAAAAAAATATATATTTGAGATTTTTTTTCAAAGTATTTTGAGAGAGATTTTTTTCTCAGAAATAATTTTAAAAATTTCAAATTTATATTTTTTTATGTTCTATGAGAAAATACTTTCTCTCAAAACTTTTTTTAGTCTCAAATATTATTTTTTGCTATTGGTATGAAAACTTTTTCTCTCAATTATTCTTTTTTCTCTCATGAAATGCTTTTTTGCTGTCAGTGTGATAACTTTTTCCTCTCAAACTTTTTTTTTCTCTCAGATCATTTATTTTCTCGCATGTAATAAAGACACAATTCTAGCTCCATAGATCTGAATATTCGCTGATGTAACAGTAACGGTGTAGTAAATCAATACTCACGGTCGAGAAATAATACAGCATTATTATAAACGCAGGAGATCATTAGAACAGCAGAACATGAAGATCGTGACAGTAACTCTCATGAATCTCAGTTCTTCAACAGTTATTGCAGGAAGAGTGAAAGGCTTCGTTCACCCAAACTAATGTAATTCATTTGTACCTGTGTGAGATATTCAGTTATGTAAGAGTTTATATCATGTTTTCAACACAGAATCACCATATTCTCATCCGTCCCTCGCGGGGCAAAATCACCCGAAGCCCTAAACTTATTCTTCTTTTTTTTTTGTCCAGAAAGCTTATTTTATTTCACTTTGATAATATTTTTTCTATTTTTTTAATGCAATTTTTGTGTAATTTTTTTAAATTTTATTTACTTTTAAATTACTAGATGTGATCAATAAATAATAAATAAATAGTAATTTAAGCACATTCCTTACATTCTTTGAACTTAAATTCATGCATAACTTTTAATTCAGCTCTAAATGTCTTATATTGAGTGTCTCTGCCGACTTGTGGAAAATAATAATATAACATGATATTTCATGACTCTAGATGGCCTTATATCTCTTTATGGAGTAAATGAGCTGTTCCGCTGGGTCCGAAAGCCAGTTCCTTCAGTATGCATTCAGATACACATGTAGACATTATACAATATTTTTTTTGGTAAAGTTTTAGCATTTTGAGTTAGAATTTTGAGCATGTTTAGGTTTTTCTATTTGTACTGAAGCATTCCTCGCATTACATTCATTCCTAAGGGAGTCAGAATGACCCAAGAGAAGGATTCGTTACTTTTTTAAATTTCAACCACAAAACTCCTCGAATCCATTTAAAAAAAAATAATGTGTGTATTCATGGTTCAAGTGCGACAAAAGTCCTGGGGTCTCGGACCCTCTGATGAACACTCGATTTTTAACATTTTTAAAAAAAGAGTTTTGGGTCAAAATGACCTGAGGAAAAGATGAGGGTTTAAACGACGAGATCAACCAATCAGAACCCTCTGTGAGGCGAGGAAACGGCTCGATTCATCATGTGTTCATGACTCCATCTTTCACAGTGAATCTATGGAACCAGGGTGTCTACAGATATAAACAAGTTAAATTTAAGACTTTTTAAGACCTTTTTAATGCCACTTTGAATGAAATTTAAGACCAAACCTGTGATGGAAATACACATTATATTACAAACGTATATGTAATATTTAATGTTTAACCTAAGTAAATTTAATATTAACTACTTGTTTATTGAACTAAAATCAAATGTAACATTTGCAATCGTGAGAATATTCAGCAAAATAGCTCCCGTCATGTTATGTTACTTAACTAGGCTATATCATATGTTACATATTATATATATAACATATTATAAATAAAAAACATGTTTTTATGTGTGCAGGGCTCCAGACTAACTTTTTTCACTATGAGCGCTGTAGCCCCTGACTGAAATTTTTAGGAGCGCAAGCAGAATATTTAGGGGCAAACCTTAAATCAGCTTGCAATGCAAATATTCAAATTTCCCCCAAAATAACTGTAATACTGACAAATTCTTTAATAATAGACTTAATGTACAGATATTACAATGTGCAGTTTTATTTTAAGTTCACAGGCTCCAGACTAACATCTGAGGGCCGCCGCACCGAGACACTGAGCTCTACAACACAGATCTGGCAGCACTGGGGCGGACAATAAAGCACTCAGATTAATTTAGGGTGTAGATGAAATAAACTTTAATTATTATCATTCATAATGTCTTAATATAAATTAAAAAGCAAAACGAGAAAAAAAAATTATATTAGGGAGTGAAAATATCCAATAAGCATCCTACTGTTTACAATGGCAATTTATTTTAATTTTAAATAAGTGTTTAAATAACAGTTTTCCTACATCTTAACATTTTTAGTTTTTAGGACAATCTTTAAAGGATGAACAAAAATGTGTTGGTCATCACATTAAAAATAACATTTATGATATTATAGTTTTGAAGTGCTGAAAAAAGATAGTAGTAGTACTTGTAAGCGTATCACTATTTCTGTCAATACCATAGTAATGTTTAGAGTTACTACATTAGCATAAACCCATGGTGAATGTTGCTGATTTGTGAACTGAAAGCCTTCTATAAGTGTTTCTCCTGGTTTCCACGTCAGCGCTGTGTTGATCTGATATCGATGGTTTATAACATAGAACTGAATCACTCCGAATCGGAGTGTTTCTCACTGGATCTCGCAGCGATGATGTTATTAGGGACTGTAAGCAACAGCCTCTGGTGGAGGTGGAACGGCAACGGCAGCCGGAAGTAAACGGTTAACTGCCGTAGTTAAAGAACGCAAAAATCACTAAGGGTGCTTTCATACCTTGATCGATTTGTTTTGTTCCGGAACAGATCCGAAACAGAATACTTTGTTCCGAATCAATTTAATACGTCACTCTGTTCACACCACACTGTTGTAAAGCGGTCCAAATCGCGCACCCTTCCAGGGCTTTCCTTACGCCATTACGTCACTACCTCATGCGTGCAGGTCGCGCATTCCATTGTGGGACATCGCCATGACAACAGTAGCCTAACACAAAATGAATCGCGGGTTGACTTGGTGCTACGAAGAGGTGAAATGCCTCATAGATATTTGGTCGGAAGAACACATCTCCCGGATGTTGGACACTACACACAAGAACACCGAAGTGTACAAGAAGATCAGCTATAAAATGAAAGAGAGGGGTTATGAACGGTCCGTCGAGCAGTGCCGCGAAAAAACTCGGACAGCAGTACATAAAGGTAACGTTACGAGACCACCTTGCCAATTCAATATTCAAACAGTGTAACATAAAAATGTGACAACAAAGGATGTAGGCATCCAATGATTTATCTCAACCCTGTTCTCTTTATTGCACAAAAAAGAGAACAAAGCTGTGAACTAGACTTAAAATTTAAACCTAAAAATCGGATGCCTAAAAATGTTATGACATATAAACACGTGATTAACATATAATCAGAGCACTTAAATTGCCATATAACAAACGTTATTACCTAGGTTGTCTGAGGAAGAGTTGCCTTTGAAATATGTGGTCAGCATGAGCATACAGAGTCCATCTTCTACGGCGAATCCGTGCAGCTGCACGTCTTCTGATTATGGCCATCAGGACAGTGTTTTGTCGAAGTCTGGACTCACGTTGGAACTGGTTGTTTTGTTCATTCACAGCACATTGATACATTAACCACAACAACATACCGCAACAAATCAGCAAAATACGCTGCCGAAGCTCCATGTTGACAAGCGATCTATTGGCGTCTGTTGCCAGGCAACACATTGATTTGTTCCGGTTCCAGTGTGGGACTGTTGTGTTCTCACTACAAACGAACCGCTCCAGGGTTCGTATGGAATCGAGCCGACACCACGGCCGTTTCTCAATACCAAGTACGCAAACTTCGGACTTGCGTCCTTGGTAGTTCGGACTTGCCAAGTTCGACTCGGGAGAACGAACTCCCGAGGACGAGAGGACGCGAGTCCGGTTATTCTGCAAATGGAACAGTGCGTTCTTGATCGCGTCACTCAGCTCGCTCTGGCTACTCCGGTTATCTCTTTATGTATATTTTAGGCAACCATAAAACGAAATATGTCATAAAACACCACTCTGCCTCTTTTCATTTGAAAAATGTTTAAACATATTAATGGCCACACAAATCTGGTTCAGACAACGCGTACATTGATTATCTACACTGCATTTATAACACGAAATATAAAACACAACAGAGCTTCTTTTTTTTTTGTTTTCATTAAAAAAAAATGAAACATTGTTGATCATTAAAACGGTCGGACATTTAAAAAACAGACAGGGTTGTGTCATTTTATTTTATTATACAGTGAAGACCATGTAAAATAAATATTCGATTTATTTTAAAATATATAAAATAAAATTACACAACCCTGTCTCTTTTTGTTAAATGTCAGTTTTAATAAAAATCGAAGATAACGTCAGTAGACTATGGAGTGGCGCAAGGATCGGTGTTAGGCCCTCTGCTATTCTCAATATATATGCTGCCACTGGGTAATATTATAAGAAAACATGGAATTAATTTCCACTGTTATGCTGATGACACTCAATTATATATTTCATCAAGACCAGATGAAAACACTAACTTATCTAAATTGACAGAGTGTCTTAAAGATATAAAATGCTGGATGACGTGTAATTTCCTGCTATTAAATTCAGATAAAACGGAGGTATTACTTATTGGTCCAAAAAACTACCCACAAAACCTCGTACAATACAACTTTAATTTAGAAGGATGTCCAGTTACTTTATCCACTACAGTAAAAGACCTGGGTGTTATACTAGACCGCAACTTGTCTTTCGAAAATCATATTTCATATGTTACAAGAACTGCTTTTTTCCACCTTAGAAATATTGCTAAGCTACGTAACATGCTATCTGTTTCTGATGCAGAAAAGTTAATTCATGCATTCATGACCTCAAGACTAGATTACTGTAACGCTTTATTAGCTGGTTGTCCTGCATCCTCAATAAACAAGCTACAGTTAGTGCAAAATGCAGCTGCTAGAGTTCTCACTAGATCAAGAAAATATGATCATATAACACCAATTTTATCATCTCTGCACTGGTTACCTATTAAGTTCCGTATCAATTACAAAGTATTACTACTGACCTATAAAGCCCTAAATGGTCTAGCTCCTGTATATTTAATGGACCTTCTATCGCCCTACAATCCATCGCGTTCTTTAAGATCACTAAATTCGAGGCTTCTGGTCATTCCTAGGATATCTAAGTCCACTAAAGGAGGGAGGGCGTTCTCGCATTTCGCTCCTAAACTCTGGAATAGCCTTCCTGATACTGTTCGTTGCTCAGACTCGCTGTCCCAGTTCAAAACTAGATTAAAGACGCATCTCTTCAGCCAAGCATTCACATAATGCTTGCCTCTTATACTACTGTTGAATCAGATCGAATGCATTAATATTATGAACAGCAGCTACGCTAATTATTTCCCATCTGCTTTTCTGCTGTTATCTCGGGACGCTAGTCCCGAGGTAAATAGCGTTCTTCAGCTACAGTCTGTATCCAGCCTCTCACGGAGACTTCAGAGTCCCCAACACCTGCGATGAGACGACTAAACCCCTGCGATGAGACGACTCGACGCCTGTGAAGAGACGACTCTACGCCGGCGATATGTTATGCCCTAAATTAATACATGATGATTAACTAACTGTATTTTTTACGTACATTTCTGAAATGCACTTTCTGTAAAGCTGCTTTGAAACAATATGTATTGTGAAAAGCGCTATACAAATAAATTTGAATTGAATTGAATTGAATGATCAATCCAGTATAAAAGTGTCCTAAAAGGTATAAGAAGCTATATAGCGAGAAATAAAGCAAACGATTCAGTCAAACATAAGTCAGCTCTCTAATAATGCTACAAAGTTAAAGTTAAATAGCCTAAAGTTATGAAACTTCACTTTGCCCTCAGCCAAAACGAATTGCCATGGAACAAACAATAGATTAATGAGACCAAAGATCGACGTATACGAAGAATTATATCTCATGTTTAAGCACTAGACATCAGAGCCAGCGGAAAACATCAGAAGCACAAGCCGAGGAAAAGCTGTTCCAGTCGGGGTTAATGAGCGCTGAACGCCTGGTGATCGCCTGGATCTCACAACTCCGAAAACGTCAGATACATTTTTCAAATAGGCGCTCTCTTTATAAATAAACCACAGATTTGAGCTTTAAACAACTACATTCTCGACTGAAACACTCTTAAAATTACATTTCGTGACACAATAACAGTAGTATTTTGATATTACGCGGGTTTTCTCCTCTGCTTTTGACGCTTGCTGGTTGGTGCGAGATGCATTCTGGGATACCTGGCTGACTCAAGTCCGCACAAGTCACCTCTCGATGCATCCTTGGTAAACGGGGCGGATCAAGAACACATCCGGGGATTTGAACTGTTCTTGGCTAGATGTGAACTTTGAATTGGAACAGTACTTGGGCAGCGACTGATGACGTTTCATAAGTCCACAAGAACACAAGTCCAGACAAGAACGCATATTGAGAAACGGCGCACCTCTTCTAGGCGGTCTCGGCTCGGTTGTTTTGTTCCGATTCGGATTGCGATTGTTGTGTTCACATATGACCAAACGAACTGGGCCAAAAGGGAAACGCCCCTTTGTTTCGGAACAACGTCTCCAATCGATCCAGGTGTGATAGCACACTAAGCAACAGTGAAGAGTACGGCGTAGGGAATAATTTAATCATTTGACAAAATACAAATAAAGAAAGTGATTTTAAAAAGCAGGAGAGGGTTGCTTTGGGCATTTAATGATATACATAAACAATTACAATGCCACATACCATAAAACAACATTTACTTTCTTAATCTTTCACGTAGTAGCGACAACGGCAAATCAGCTGTTCTCCCGTAGTAGACAGTTACAGTAGAACGTCGTGAAGTAGCAGTTAAAGTCGCGCATGCGCAATAGAACGCCAGAATGCGGTTGCCGTTCCACCAGAGGCTGTTGATTAAAGTTCCTATAAATTCTGAGGCGAAGTCAATGGATTTCTTCACTGGATCTCCAAGTAACAGTGTCGCGTGATCGAGATCGGCCCGCAACTGGCAAGTGCAAGTTCGGGGCGCTGCGCTCTCTATTATTGGTCCGTGAAGCATAAATAAGTAGCGCATTTTCGTTCCGCTTTCACTTTGTTTGCATTCGCTGCTCGGCAACGTTGTGGTCGCGCCGGTGCGACCTAAATAAATATTTGGTCGCACCGGCAGGAAAAATGGTCGCAAAATTTCTGGAGTCTGGAGCCCTGGCTGTTATGCTCATTTGTTTTGATTTCTTACTATAAAATCTCTCACAGAGACAGGCAGCGCGAGTCTCAACAGCGCTACCAGAAGTCATTATCATTATCAATCGCTGTTTATGTAATAAAATCAGAGAATCATTCTCGCGATTCGATGCTTCACTGGTTATTTGACTGGAGAAATTTTAGCGGTAATGTGACCATAAATATTTAAGACCCATCGAGTCTGAATTTAAGACATTTTAATACTTTTTAAGGCCTTTTATTAGGAAAACTTTATTTAAGACATTTTAAGACTTTTTGAGGACCTGCGGCCACCCTGTGGAACACAACGAAGCTTCACATGAAATATATTACAGCAATGATGACATCTCACAAACAAACACAATAAATCCAACTGTGCTTTATTGGATTCCAGAGGCAGTGTGTGTGTGTGTTTGTGTGTGTGTGTGTGTGTGAGAAGATCGTAAGCGTTTACTGACACGACAACAGAAACAGTTCATTACGAACACAAAGGCAAACACACAGTTTAAACATCAGCAGAAGTGTGTAAAACAGACATTCAACAGTGTTTCTGTTAATATAATATCACGTCTGTAGCAACAGAATCATATTATGGGCTGTAGCAGATAAAGTGTCCAGAGAATATTTCAGCATCTCTTTCCTCAGACTGTTAGGAAATATACATGTCCAATAAAAAAAGATGAAATTTGTTCCTATTATAAAATGTAACAAAATATGCCATAAAAATGTACAGATCTGCAGCTAAAGTGTTTACAAGAACCTTTTTAAAAGTACAGATACTCCAGATTTAGCACACAGAAGTTTCCTCAGTGCTTTTAACATCCAACACACACACACACACATAAGCGGTTCCTGATGCTCTTCAATGGAACCGGTTCTCCAGAGAAACACTAACGGCCGGTTTCACTCCTGTGGAGGGAAGATCATAAATAACTTTATACTGGTCAGGCTCACTTATTCCACCTGATGATCTGAAAATGAAATACATGCGCATATACATGCTGTCACACACACATTTCATCATGAGAAGTCACATTTACAGACACACAAAGTGATGCTTTAAAGTTCATATCTCACTAAAGTTTGACCTCTTTGTCATTGCTTTCAATTATTATTATTAGTGTTTTATTCAAAAGAATGTTACAGGTTCAATGCAAGTTAAGTCATTTGGGAAATAATGTCAACTACCATAGAAAATAATTTAAACATTAAAATGCATGTTTCAAAAATATAGCCAAATAAAACTGAAAAATAGAGCCCATTGACTTCCATTATATGGATGGAAAAAACCCAGACATTTCTCAAAATGCTGATCCATTTACCAGTTTATTAAAGAGATGAGTTTATTACAGTATTTTCTGTGGTAATCTACATAATGCTACAAAAAAATACAAAGGCTGTGTTGTTTCACAATTTGGTCTTGTTATTTTTGGAGCCATCTTTACCGTTGACCAGCATTGACCTGCGTTTGCGTCTCTTGTTGTTTACCCACTACATGATATGCGTGAAGCGGTGGGCGGGGCTAAATAAGCAGTGATGTAGAAGCAGGCGTTTCTGCAGAGGAGGAGCCGTTCTACAGGGATTGGCTTTAGCTACAGCCGTTCAGAGGGATTGGCTTCAATATAAGCTGTTTTTAGACTAACGAGAACGTTTTGAGTTCTGAAACTTACAGGATGTTTTATAGTACAATGACCTCTTATATATTAAAAGATCAAGGGAAATTTGATTTCTCATTTCATGACTCCTTTCAATTTCTACCATTCCTTCAATACATTTTTTCACCAAAAAACACGACTTTCATGACAACACCAACACATGCAACAGTATTCTGCTCATCTTTGAACATACCTTCCATCTTCTAACTGGAGTCTGAAACTCCAAAGTCCTCGCTGCCATCTCCGAACGCTTCCCCGATGTTCCCTGTGTGCTGAGAGAGTGTGTTGGAGAACCGGTTCTCGATCTCTGGGTTCCCCGTGTGCTGAGCGAGTGTGTTGGAGAACCGGTTCTCGATCTCTGGGTTCCCCGTGTGCTGAGCGAGTGTGTTGGAGAACCGGTTCTTGATCTCTGGGTTCCCTGTGTGCTGAGCGAGTGTGTTGGAGAACCGGTTCTCGATCTCTGGGTTCCCCGTGTGCTGAGCGAGTGTGTTGGAGAACCGGTTCTCAGTCTCTGGGTTCCCCGTGTGCTGAGCGAATGTGTTGGAGAACCGGTTCTCGATCTCTGGGCTGCTGGGTTTGATGATCTCTTCTCTAAGTGGTCGATCCTTTGGGCTCGGATAGTATTCAGCCCGGCAGCCGTTCCGCTCTCCAAACACCACCTTCCGGTTCAGGACGCAGCTCTGCTGAGCCAGCCGACTGTCTCGGAACCACTGGATGAGTTCTGTGCGGGCCAACTGCGTCTGCATCTCCATACGCCTGAACTCCACAGGCGAAGGCCATTGGCTTTGGACTAACAAATTTTTGACCCGGTTCACATACTTGCTGTGGGGAGGCACAGGGCTGAAGGTACGAGTCCCGGATCTCTGGGATCCGTTGAAGACCGGCTGCTGGGAATCCCGTCTAGAACCCATGGAGTTCAGCAGGGCTTGTTCCAGATAATCTCGAAGTGCTCTGCGCTCCGAGAACCAGCTCTCGAGTTCCTCTCGGGACAGTCTAGTGGTGATCATAAGGTGCTCGACCTCATTATAGGATGGGAAACTTTTCCTCTGGAAACTCTCCTCTAGAAGCTTGATTTGTCCAGGACTCTTGTCCTTCAGTAGAGGAAACTGAGCGGGAACCAAACCGAATTCAACACAGGAGTTCTGGGAATTTGTAGTGTGGTCAAGAAACCAATGCTTAACATCCCCATGTGGGATTTCTTTGTCATTCTGACTACTGAAGCATGTGAGCATTGGTGGTTCTGTAGACTTAAACTGAAGGACCGGTGTCGTAGACCGGGAAAGAGTCTGGATGATTGTTGGTCTGTTCACTTGTGCTGGTGAAGAGGACACGGTTACACCATTACCAAAGCAGGATAACTTGTTTTTAGGAATGAAGGTGGAGGCAGAAGTACGATTGTTTATTTGCTGATAAATTAGAGATCTTTTGAGATTGGTGGACACTATGGGTGACGAAGGAAGTCTTTCTTTGGACATCATCTTCTCTTTGAATTGAACCATTGGGAGATTCCCTTTAGGTGGGACACAATATGCAACAGGTTTCTTCATGTCTGAGGCCACAAAAGAAGCAGGGCTAGATGTTTTAGACTCAGGGAACCCAGGAGAAGAAGTGAGAAGTGGAGGCATGTGCACAACAGGGCGCTTGAGCTCTGAAGCCAAGAGAGGATTTCCTAAAGAGTGTTTAAGAGTGTGACGGAGAGCTGTAGATGTGGTGGATGATATGTTTGCTGTGCTGTTTGATGCAGGGCTTGTCTGACGAGTTGGTTTAGGTGTAGGTGAAGCCACACAGGTGTGCTGTGGGGTTGGTATACTTCCATTGAACATCTTCTTCCGGGCTTCTTCCACCTCTTCAGGAGTCCAGGTGATGCCCTGCTTCAGGCGCTGGGTGGAGAACCACACCTTGATCTGCTCCTCCGGGACCCTGGAGACTGAAGTGAGCCAGGAGAACTCTGAGTGTGTCGGGTACGGGAATCTGCTGAAACATGTAATCAGGGTGGGATTGCTGTCCAGGATTGGGTTGTACTTCCTGGTGTGAAGAGGAACTGCGATTGTGGGAGAGTTGCTGAGATTGGGAGGTCGCTGTAGAAGAGGAGTCACATGACACACGGGCTCCGGGATAATGATCGTACCATTTACACTCACAGCCCTGATCTCATCCTTCAACACTGGACTATACAGATCCTTCTCCACCTCAAGTCCTTTCTCCAAAATGCTGTATTTTGGTGTCTTTCCAGTGTCTCCACCTGCTTCCAGAAGGGAACCATCATTCTCGCAATCAACGGTTTGCCTGAACTTGGAACAGCTCTCGTTTGGCTGTTGAACTTTATTATGACATGAGAGGGATTCAAAGTTGTTGGTACTGAAATTGCAGAAGGTGCAAACACAGAATGGTCCTTCAGACCGATGGAAGTCCTCATTATCTCTGTAGTTGCGGAGGTTACGGGTGTAGAAGGAACCCTTCTCCGATGAAGAAACCCCTTCGGTCTTCTCCTCTTCTTCGTCGTTCAATGCCATCCGGCTTTCGTCTGTTGGAGGCGGAACAGGATCACATCTGTCCAGCACAGTCTCCACTGAAACATCCATCTCCACAGAGTCTTCGGGAGTGAAGCCGGTTGTATTGAGCACACAGGGCTTCCTTTGGCTTGACATGATGAGTACGGTGACGACGGGCAGATGATGGTCTAGTGAGGGATTTTAATTAGGGACTAAGGGATCAGAGTGAAAACCAGGTGAGCTTCATCTGCTAAACTGGGTGTCATGGAGGCTCACCTGCACAAAGAGAACAGATACAGAAGGACTTTATTAGAAGGTCAGTGACACCAATCAGGTCCTGTAACTGGAAGAGCACAGCACTAGAACTGTCAAAGGCATGGGCTTAATTAATTCCCATGGAACACACATTCTGATGAAATGTTTACCCTGAAATCACAGTAAGGGGTAGATTTACTAAACAGGGCACATTAGCGTGAGAGCGGAATTCCAGAACTGTGCTGACGGGAGTGTAAAGTTCTGTGATGATCTACTGACGACACGCAAATTAAAGAACACAGACAAGTCAGATCATTTCCATAATGGCCAACACAATCTACCAGTTAGCGTCTGGTTTAAGACGTGCTTTTTTTGGCGGTAGGTAAATAATGGCACAAACAACCGGTACATTGATGAGCGCAAACCTTAGTAAATCACCTTGTGTGATTCATTTAAATACTCTCCTCCCATGAATACTGCATCTGAAAGAGAAACTCCTACAAATGCAATAAGGTCAGCCACAAAAATAACCCTGTCCATGCCTTTTCAGTGCTAGTTTCTCACTGCGTGTCTTTAGGAAATCCTGACAGTAGTTTTTTAACGCCAAAAGAGGGTTTTGCTGGCACAAACTGTTAATAAATCTGGCCCAAAGTTTTTATGCAAATGTTTTCTTGATTATCTGAAATAAGAGTTCACTGGACTATAAAAACATACTGTAACTTTTCAGAACAGAAAACTCCCTCCCCAGTGAAAAAAGGTTTATTGAAACTAAACAGCAAAAATGTCTTACTGAACTTACTGTTACTCATTTCACATGTGAAAAAGCATTTACATAAAAGTCTTACTGCAGAACAGCAAAAAATGACCTGTTTAATTCTAAGGCTCAGAGAGAAGGTTTTAAAAAAACTAAATTATTTTGGTGCACAATATTTGGTGCTATATACTGCAATGTGATACAGACTACAACAATCAAATAATAAAAACCTCTGACAAACAAACCAGATGCACACATTTCAACAGAGAGAAAGAGGAGAGAAAGAGGAGTTTGCACAGAAGGTTCATGAGTTCAAGCATTCCAGAATCAAAGCCAACAACTCCGCAAAGACAGAAGACTTACCAACAGCTTTATCTAGAATCACAGACGAAGAGGAGAAAGAGAAAAGAAAGTGTCTAGTTTGCAGGGGAATGTGAAACAGGTTTGTATTCATTTGTAACCAATCCCAGACGTTTGAGATCTCAAGGCCGGAGGGTCAGTGAGGCGATTCTGGCACGATTCGACTGAGAATCCAAACACACATAAATACATTCATCACATCAGCAGAAACACACACAGAGATCACATTGTACTCACATAATGACATTTTCATTTCCCCCTTATACATGTCATTTCATACTGTATAAATAATTAAAGACGTTAATCATATTAGTATATTTTTTTCATTCAACGACATAAGAACTTTTAAAGGTCACATATTGTGCACATTTTTGTAGTTTTATTTTAGGTTTTGATGTCCTTAAGAATATATATTTGCGGATTCAAGTACCAAAAACCATCCCAATATATATTTTACAGCTCCTTTCTCAGGAGCTCTGCTAAGAACAGGTCGATTTTGGCCTGTCTAATTAATATTCATGAGCTTCTCTCTGATTGGCCTGTTGTTTTCTGAGTGACGCACGGCCAGGCCAACCACAGGTGACTCGGGTCATGTATGCTGTGGCTTGGTGATGCTCACAAGTAAGGTAAATAAAACACTAATGATGGACATAGCTGAGGGATGCTGATGTTTGAGCCGGAGTCAGACCCCGAATCGACGACAGGAGACAACACACCGCCTCAAACGCGCTTACAGAAGGGTGATTCAGAATGGTAACTTAATCTATTTTTTTTTTTTTTACTTTCAGCGTTATTGTAAAAGTATTATAATTAAATCTAGGGCTGAACGATTATGGAAAATAATCTAATTGCGATTTTTTTAACCAATATTGCGATTGTGATTTAATATGTGATTACTTTAATTTCTTTACCTTCTGTATAAGTCGACAAAGACAAGCAATAAATCAATGTACAGTAGGGATGGGAATCTTTAGGCAGCTCATGATCCGATCTAATTTTTTTCTTATTAATTAATCTTAATAACACTTAAAATATGTATATAATTAGATGTGTAAATGTACATATATATATATATATATATATATATATATATATATATAAGCACATTTAATTAAACCAATTACATGTTAGGAATTTTAAATGGGCTATAAACTAATATAGCTTCAAAATATAAAAGCTAGTAAATAAAGAGGAACAAAAAAAACAATACAAGCAATAAACAAAGAGTGCTTTCAGTATTTAAAAGTAGGCTGTCTGAACGTTTTCCATTCAAGAGCTGGAGTGATTTTCCCCCTATACGATAAGCTGCATTCACACTAATGCACATATCTCTTTTGAAATTGTAAATGTGGTTTGTCCTGTTGGTTTACGATATAACTGACCGTGTTTACATTCATTTCGCGTCAAAAGCATTTTGAGATGCAAGTACAGGTCCTTCTAAAAAAATTAGCATATTGTGATAAAGTTAATTATTTTCCATAATGTAATGATAAAAATTTAACTTTCATATATTTTAGATTCATTGCACACCAACTGAAATATTTCAGGTCTTTTATTGTTTTAATACTGATGATTTTGGCATACAGCTCATGAAAACCCAAAATTCCTGTCTCAAAAAATTAGCATATCATGAAAAGTTTCTCTAAACGAGCTATTAACCTAATCATCTGAATCAACTAATTAACTCTAAACACCTGCAAAAGATTCCTGAGGCTTTTAAAAACTCCCAGCCTGTTTCATTACTCAAAACCGCAATCATGGGTAAGACTGCCGACCTGACTGCTGTCCAGAAGGCCATCATTGACACCCTCAAGCAAGAGGGTAAGACACAGAAAGAAATTGCGGCGTGGCATGGAGGCAATCAGCCTGTGGCACTGCTGAGGTGTTATGGAGGCCCAGGATGCTTCGATAGCGGCCTTAAGCTCATCCAGAGTGTTGGGTCTTGCGTCTCTCAACTTTCTCTTCACAATATCCCACAGATTCTCTATGGGGTTCAGGTCAGGAGAGTTGGCAGGCCAATTGAGCACAGTAATACCATGGTCAGTAAACCATTTACCAGTGGTTTTGGCACTGTGAGCAGGTGCCAGGTCGTGCTGAAAAATGAAATCTTCATCTCCATAAAGCTTTTCAGCAGAAGGAAGCATGAAGTTCTCCAAAATCTCCTGATAGCTAGCTGCATTGACCCTGCCCTTGATAAAACACAGTGGACCAACACCAGCAGCTGACATGGCACCCCAGACCATCACTGACTGTGGGTACTTGACACTGGACTTCAGGCATTTTGGCATTTCCTTCTCCCCAGTCTTCCTCCAGACTCTGGCACCTTGATTTCCGAATGACATGCAAAACTGAGCAACAGTCCAGTGCTGCTTCTCTGTAGCCCAGGTCAGGCGCTTCTGCCGCTGTTTCTGGTTCAAAAGTGGCTTGACCTGGGGAATGTGGCACCTGTAGCCCATTTCCTGCACACGCCTGTGCACGGTGGCTCTGGATGTTTCTACTCCAGACTCAGTCCACTGCTTCCGCAGGTCCCCAAGGTCTGGAATCGGTCCTTCTCCACAATCTTCCTCAGGGTCCGGTCACCTCTTCTCGTTGTGCAGCGTTTTTTGCCACACTTTTTCCTTCCCACAGACTTCCCACTGAGGTGCCTTGATACAGCACTCTGGGAACAGCCTATTTGTTCAGAAATGTCTTTCTGTGTCTTACCCTCTTGCTTGAGGGTGTCAATGATGGCCTTCTGGACAGCAGTCAGGTCGGCAGTCTTACCCATGATTGCGGTTTTGAGTAATGAAACAGGCTGGGAGTTTTTAAAAGCCTCAGGAATCTTTTGCAGGTGTTTAGAGTTAATTAGTTGATTCAGATGATTAGGTTAATAGCTCGTTTAGAGAACCTTTTCATGATATGCTAATTTTTTTAGATAGGAATTTTGAGTTTTCATGAGCTGTATGCCAAAATCATCAGTATTAAAACAATAAAAGACCTGAAATATTTCAGTTGGTGTGCAATGAATCTAAAATATATGAAAGTTTAATTTTTATCATTACATTATGGAAAATAATGAACTTTATCACAATATGCAAATTTTTTGAGAAGAACCTGAGTAGTTCTTACCGGACACCATGTGTCAAAATGATTGATGACTTCCGGTTGACGTTGACCTTTGACCTTTTCCGGTCCCGCCTTTTCCGGTTGTGCATCCGGGATCTATAGAAAAGGATTGACCTATTGACCCGACCCATCCAATCGATTATGTGTTTTGACAGGTTGTGCATCCGGCGTCTATTGTTAAGGGTCAAGCAGTTGACCCCGCCTATCCGATCAATGAAATGTTTTGACCATCTGGCCTCTATTGATAAGGGTTGTGGTGTTGAGCTATCTGATCAATCAAGTGTTTTGACATAAGCATTGTGCGTTTTTATGGCAGAAAGTTTGAAGCGGTTGTTATAGAACAATGGTGACATTCAAGAGGCCATTGTGGTTTCCTGTGTAATGTGAGACGAAAAAAGTCAGTGTCACAGGGCGTCCCTCTCCTCCCTCTGCATGTGTGTCACAGACGCTCCCCCTACCTCTGCAAGTGTGTCACGGGGGTTCTCGCCTACCTCATTCAACATTTAAAAGTAAGTTTTAAACTTTAAACATGTGTTGAACATAATGAGGTGATCTTTATGTGTCTATCTGCCTAGATTTAGCTTAAATCTTTCTGAGTAGATGAAACTGTCGCAGATAGTTTTTTCCTCTGTGAGTTTAAGAAATAAAAAAGTATTGTGCTTAAATCAAATAAATAGTGAATAATAATTTATATTATTTGAGATAAGATGCTAAATTGACTATAAGTATTTTAATCTATTACACCACAAATTACTGCCTTACACAGTTTAATAAAACATACAATTTTGAATAATAGTGGATATTATGTGAAATAAAATGTTAAATTAACAAGCATTTTAATCTAATACAATATACTGACTTACAGATAAATAAACCATATAAAATAGTGAATAATAAAAATAATTTAACTGTATGGTTGAAACATGTTGTAAAAGTTGTAAAACAAAAAACAGTGTTTCTCACGAATGAGTTTACAATGTCTATAAAAGTAAACAGTCGAGTTTACAGTTTCTATAAACGTAAAAGCATTGTGTCTCTATGTATACCTATCCGGGCATGCCTGTCCGTGTATGTGTGTGTGTGTGTGTGTGTGAGTGTGTATGTGTGTATGTGTGTGTGTGTGTGTGTGTGTGTGTGTGTGTGTATGTGTGTCAGGGTGTCAAAGCAGTAAACAATCTATCTCTGATACACGAGGTTGTATGACCAATGGTTTAAAAACACTGATCCGATACATTTTGTAGATCGTTTGAATTAAATTATAGCTAGTTAGTTAGTTAGTCTATATCATGTCTTACATCCAGACCTTGCGGTCTCTATTTGTAGAATCAACCATAACATCGATATGGTGTCACTGTCTTCTTTATCTCTGATAGCCTACACACGGTTGAATAGGTATTTTTTTTCAAAACACTAATGCGGACATTTACCAATCCGTTTGACAGGTTTGATTAAATTACGACACTATGGTTGCGATCTGTTCCATCACGATAGCGATAGCGACATCCTGGATGCGAAGTTATTCCTTATGCAATACCTCCATCTAGTGGCGAAAGAGTACTGTTTTTCACCACGTGCTACAGGTGTATAAATAAAGCTCGGATTCCAGCCAAACACTAAAAACATTTGTCAACTACCCTTGTCTGCCGGCCATCACCGCTCACCTTCGTCAAGATGCAAAAAAGTAAGTGTTTTATATGTTATATTAATATACTGTTTTTATACATTAGGAATAATTCATTACTGGTTTAATCATTGGTTGAGTAGTTGTTGGAGTTATAGCATTGTTTTATCTAAAAAGATTGTTTTAACTATATTATTTTTATCGGATGTTTTTAAATGTTTTCTATGCTATTGTTACCTTTTATCTGTTATTTGTATCGGCTATCTGTTATTTTTATCCGCTGTCTGATGCTTTTAACTGCATTATCTGCTATTGCTGCTATCTGTTATTTTTATCCGACGCTTAATGATGCTGGATGCATCGGTTAAAATCTCTATCATTGTTACGATATTAATTTTATACATACTCCTGGCTTTTATTATGAAAAGACTAGGCCTTCCTTAATGTAGGTTGACTGTATAGTTAGCATGCTACAATGTTTTTCTATGTTCGACAATAAACAGAGACAAACATTTTTCTTACCTTAATCGTTTCCCATATACTATCGCGGGTGTAGACCGATCTCATTTCGATGTCCTATTATAGTTCTTGGCTTGGCTTATATCATCTGTATGCTAACTGTGGTTTATGTTCTATTGATTCTATGAGTCGTTGTATGACAAACTAGTTTTTCTGCAGTCTACATGGTTCTGAAGCTAGATCGGTTTGTTTTTGCGACGTTTTAAATCCTAAAAGCCTGTTTTAACACTGTCTGAAAGTTGTTGTTGTTAGTGTTTTAAAACTGGCGCCACATAAGACCCCTAGCTACGGGCATGCGTGTACTTCATCCTGATTTGTGAAATAGCTCCATCTAGTGGTTGTAACTGTTATGACATGCTGATTTGTGAAATAGCTCCATCTAGTGGTTGTAACTGGTATGACATGCTGATTTGTGAAATAGATCCATCTAATGGTTGTAACTGGTATGACATGCTGATTTGATTTTAGGATCGATATTTTTTTTTAACTTAATTATTTTAATTCATTTCATTTATTTATTTTTATTTTTTTTATATTTTTTTTTTGTGTGTGTGTGTGTGTGTGTGTGTGTCAAATTTGTTAAAAGAACAGCCATTTAGATTCTAGCGTCAGTTGCCCTCTCGAGGCTGTAGGCTGTAGATGCGGGTTACATTACATGGGTATGTGTTTTATTATTCAGAGTTGATGTGTATAAAATCAGCTCACCAATTTGTCTTTCATGCATAAACAGGTTTTATATTTTCCAGGCACAAATACCCCGAACATCGAATTGGTTGCCTTCCAAGCCATTAATGACACATGTGAGAACTTTTATATTGTTTTACTAATTAAAATGAATTATTTTATTTATTTTAACATAATTTTTAATTCGCAGTATTAGATGTCGTAGATCTTACGCATGTTGATAATGACGGTGAGAGTGCAGGACCGTGCAATGAACCTTTGAGAAAGGTCAGAAAGACCGACGGTTCCAGCACGTCCGATACCACGCCATCCACACCGCTTGCCGTACCACCCCCCAGTCCTATCACCCCGCTTGCCGGTTCTCCTGCCGTCCCTCTGGCCATTCTACCTAACACCCCACCGGCTACTCCGCCTGCCATTACCCCTGGTACCTTGGCTATCAACCAGTCGGGTGGTCCATCTACCAGTTGGCCATGCAACTATCACCTCAGTCCTGATACGACAGTGTTTTACGGTAAGACTAACTACATTATCGGAAGTTTAAAAATCTAAATTGAACAAGACGATTATGATTTTGTTATTTTTCTACACAATAGGTTCGACCGGAAAGCATGATGATGTGACGGATTGGAATAGTGATCAACTGGAAGCATGGACCTGTGGTTCTTGGGCGAGCGGACTCGACGACGAGGTATCGGTCATAAAAACTAATCAAACTATAGATGAAAACAACTGCTTTCACCAATCGTCGGAAGAAGACCAAGGAGACAACGATGCTGAAGAAGTAGTACCAGTGACTCGGCCAGCTGATGATGAACATCCTACCCCTCTGATGCATGCGCTTATTGATTCAGTAGAATCATTGAGACAACAGTTTCGTGATGCAGACACCGATACACAAAACCGTTTAGAGACATTGCATGCCGAGCTTCGCGACGCACATATCGAAACACTTGGTAGAATAGAGACGTTGCAAGTTCAGGTTTGTGATGCGCAGATCGAAACACATAGTAGATTATCCTCATTTAGCCGAGATCTTCGCCGCTCTCAGCAGGAGATACATGATAGAATCGATACGCAAGATCGATTTATGCGAAATTTGGGTGACGAAATATTTCGTCGTGTCAATAGAAACGAGCACATGTTCGCCGAATTCCATCGTGAACTGATACTTTTGATTCATCATCTTCTCATTCTCGTTGACCAGTCGGATGAGTAAAATAGAGTTGTGTTATCAAATCATGCATTTCATTTATTTCTATTTCATGTATGCTTTTTTATACTTTTTACATATACTCTGATTTTGTACTATTTCGTGTATGCTTTTTTTTTTTATATATACTTTTTTACATATACTCTGATTTTGTACTATTACGCGTATGCTTTTTATATTTCATGTTTTGGTCTGAAATCTAAAATGGAGGGTGCTAAAAGCTTTGACGCAGAAAATACAGAACTGTCACCGGACGAAATCGAAATACTAAGTATGCTACCGAATTCTTTAGAAGACTATTTGGTTAATTTAGAATCTTCGCAACCCGTCGCTAATTTGGATCTTTTCGAATTAGCTGTAAATCCGAATATGAATTTGTTCGATCCTGTTGTACAATTCGCCGGTGTTTTAAACAACCAACCATCGCAATCACCAGAGCTCCCTGACGGTAATGATACATCACAACCATTGACATCAGGTAATGTTGATTCTACTACACAGCCTCGATTAAGCCGCACCGACATCGATAGATTGATTCGCGACGGTGGGGACGTTAACGGATATCATGTTTTACCACGACCTCGTTTCAATGGCGTAACGTTGAGAAGGACTATGAATCTGAGAGAGATTAACTCTACAGATTTAGCCTCTTATCATACTTACTTACACAACATGCTCGCAGGGATTGTTAATTTTGCTAGAGAATTCGACCACAGTGATCCCGTAATCAATATTACATTGTCAGGTCCCAGTCTCCAAGAACCCATCAGCGGGATTTTAACTCGCGGTAATAATTATGACATAGATCCGGTTTTTGATCAAATTGAAAAAGTTTTACAGAGCAACAGTCGGATACTATCTGACCAGTCCGTTGAAATCAACGCGTCTGTAGTCTTTAACCGACAGGGCGGGGGTCGACGTACGCTAACAGATCTGGCTGTTGATGAGGTGATTAAAAGAAAACAGACAAACTTATTCTGCCCCACAAATATTTCGAATAATTTGTGTTTCTCCATCTGTCTCGCCCGTTTTCTTAGCCCCCAATTGCCCGAGAACGAGTTAGAAAAACTGGCTACCACTATCCAAAACAATGCCGGCTTCTCAATCCAAGATCGAATCGGTCTTAACGACATAGCATCGTTTGAACGTGCGCTAGACATTAAAATTGTCGTATTTCACAGATCTAATGCTATGATCGTAGAAACGTTCAAAAATTCTGACGAACCCCACCCAAAAACGGTTTTCCTATACATCCACAAAGATCATTATTACATGATACTGAATTTGGAGGGATTCATGGGTTCTAGATACGTGTGCCCATTCTGCTATAAAAGTTATAGCTGTCGCAGAGACCATCGATGTAAGCATATCTGCAACATCTGTTTCGACACCGATTGTTACACGTTCCCTGTAAGAATCATACATTGCCCCGATTGTCTGCGTTACTGTAAATCTGCCTATTGCTTCGAAATGCATAAAAAAAACTCTCCTCCCGGTAAGGAACACCCCGCCTGTGATATTATAAAATTTTGCAAACTATGTAACAGGCGTTATGACGTTAAACCGGGCGACAAGAAAACCAAACACACATGCGCCTCGGACAGATGTGTGCATTGTCGGGAGTGTCTGACGGAGGATGGTGAGCACCAATGCTTCATACAACCCCTACCGCCTAAGGAACCGTGTGAGAAATACATCTTCTACGATTTTGAAATGCGTTACGAAAACGGTAGACACGAGGCCAATTTTGTTTGCGCCATCACATTCGAAGGGGAGAAATTTACCGCTCACGGTACCGACTGTATCGCTAAGCTAATCAATCGCTTCAGACAACCGTGATATAATAGTTACTGCTTCATAGCGCATTATTCATCCCGATTTGACTCCTTTTTAATTCTAGAGTTTTTCTGCAAAGCCAGGATTGCGTTTGACGTCATAATGTAAGGCTGCAAATTAATTTTCATGTACGATAAGGGGTATGCCCAGCGATATATCAATAGCTACTCATTTTTCCCAATGGCTCTTGCCAAAATGCCCGCGGCGTTAGACTTAACGACGACTGAAAAAGGTTACTTCCCCCACCTTTTCAACAGGGTGGAAAATGAGAACTATTTCGGGCCATACCCTGACAAAAAGCTCTACAATTACGATAACATGTCGGTCAAAGAAAGACAAAAGTTTTGCGAGTGGTACCAGACGGTTGAGGGCAAGTTCTTTGACTTCAAGAAAGAACTGCACGAGTACGGTGTTAACGACGTCGTCTTATTACGTGAAGGATGCATGAAATACATGGAGTCTTTCATACATTGCACCCAACTCGACCCTTTTTCGTTCACGACGATCGCCGGCTGTTCGATGGGGATCTTCAAAAAACATTATCTCACCAGAAACACGCTCGCCCTCACTCATAACAAAAGCGTACGTTCATCAGAATAAGACATACTCAAGTGGTTCGATCGAATGGCTCGAGTATATAAAAAAGACTCGAAACGTAGACGTTCACCACGCCTTAAACCACGGCGAAGTATCGATTGGTAAGTACTTTTTAGATGGATTCTATGAACACGATGGTATTCGACACGGTCTAGAGTACGCGGGTTGTATTTTCCATGGTCATTGCTGTCGCTTTACACCTCATCAGACGCACCCCTTGTCCGGAGTGCCCTACGGGTTTCTCAGGAACCAGTTTGACGATAAGGTCGAAATTCTGCGGAACGCGTACGGTTTGCAAATCGAAGTTCTTTGGGAATGCCAATGGACCGATATGAAAAAAACCGACCCGTCCGTGATCGAATTTATGACCAATTATTCCGCGCCAGAGAGATTGAACCCGCGAGACGCTCTGTACGGCGGGAGAACGAACGCCTATAAACTCTATCACAAAGTGACCGGTGATGAGAAAATAAAGTATCTCGACTTCACCAGTCTGTACCCGTATTGTCAGGCGAGGAAAAGCTACCCGATTGAACACCCCCAAATCATTTTCAAAGATTTTGAACCGATTGAAAATTATTACGGCCTTATCAAAGCGACCGTGTACCCTCCCCGCAAATTACTGCACCCGGTTCTCCCTTACAGATGCAAAGGAAAACTCATGTTTCCCCTTTGTGCAGCGTGTGCTCACGACCAAAACCAGACCACGAGCTGCACCCATACGGATAAGGAAAGAGCGCTCTCCGGTTGTTGGGTCACTATCGAGCTTTTAAAAGCCATCGAGAAGGGTTATGTGGTAGCCAAGATAGACGAGGTTTGGCATTTTCCACAACAGTCAGACACGTTGTTTGCCGAATACGTAAAAACGTTCTTGTGTTTGAAACAGCAGGCGTCGGGCTACCCGTCGAATGTTGTCACGGATGCTGAGAAAGAGACTTACATTCGTGACTATTTTGAAAAAGAGGGGATTCAACTCGACCCTGAAAAGATCAAGTACAACGCCGCCCAGAGGGCAATCACAAAATTAATTCTGAATAGTTTGTGGGGGCGCTTCTCTTTAAGACAGAACTTGCCTCAAACGACTCTGGTGAGCGACCCCGAAGATTTCACCAGAATCGTTTTGGCAATACCGACACATTGACGTATTTCTCATTCATCGCAGAAGACGTAGCTCTCGTCCAGCATAGACCGTCCAAAGAGGATGTTTGCAAGGCACGCGATGTGAATGTTTTGGTAGGGGCCTTTACTACCGCACACGCCCGACTGGAATTGTACGAATTGATGGATAGACTCGGCGACCGACTGTTATACTCTGACACACACAGCGTCGTATTTGTGTCTAGGGATGGGGACTGGGAACCTCCGTTGGGGGATTATTTAGGGGATCTTACTAGCAAATTAGACGATGATGACCATATAACGGTCTTTTGCTCGAGCGGGCCCAAATCGTATGGTTTTGAAACGGTCAAAGGTAAATCGTGCATGAAGGCTAAGGGGATAACCCTGAATGCTAAAAATTCCCAAGCTATCTGTCTCGAATCCCTGATTGGTCTGGTTGACTGTTATGTGACGTCGCATGATAGATCCAAATACATCCTGGCTCAGACGGATGACATTGTGAGGAATAAAAAGTCTCTCACACTGCACAACAAATCAGTCGTTAAAAGGTTTAAGGTGGTCTATAATAAACGTAAGCTTCTGTCTGATTTCACCACACTTCCTTATGGCTACTGATCAGATGATGCATAGAGGGGGTCAGGATGTTTCCGATTTTGATTTCAGACTTCAACACCCTTTCAGTTGTGTCGTGAGTGGGCCTTCCAACTCTGGAAAGTCATATTTTGTAAAACTTTTGCTGGAAAAAGGTTTGAATATCATTTCCATGAAAATTGAAAACATTGTTTGGTTGTATGATTGTTGGCAGACTTTGTATGATGATTTACTTCAATTGTACGACATTAAATTTGTGCAAGGAATACCCCAGACTCTGAATGATGATGATTTACTGCCGGTCACCAAGACAAACTTGCTCGTGGTGGATGATTTAATGGAGCAAGCTAGCGGTAACATGGAACTTCAACGTGTTTTCACCCAATACTGTCAACACCGCAATCTCAGCTCTATCTATATAGTGCAAAATTTATTTGCCCAGGGTAAGTCCAGCCGAACCATAAGCTTAAACGCCAATTATATTATTCTGTTTAAAAATCCACGAGACGTCAATCAAGTGGCTATGCTAGGACGTCAAATGTACCCGGGAAACACAAAATACTTTATGGAGTGTTATCACGACGCTGTCGATCGGGCTTTCGGCTACCTAATGATAGACTATAGAGCGAAAACTCCGGAGCAGTACAGTCTCAGAACAGGATTACTTTCCGACCGTCAAGTGGTTTATATTCCGAAAAAAAAGAAGAACACTATAAATCACCATGTCTGCCAGACTTTGTAAACATTTGCCTGTGTTAAAACTGTTACATAAAGCCAGTCCTAAACAGCGACGTCTTATTTTACAATCGGCGTCCGACGAATTCATTTTAGCGCTGTGCGAAGTGGCGCTTAACATCCTCTACGGTACCATCCTGGTCAATAAGCAGCAGTATCGAAAGTTGAAAAAGAGAAAAGCCGAAATCAAATTTGTAGCCGATAAAAAAATTGGCAGTAGCGTTTTAACGCTTTCGTTACCTAATACTGATTCCGGTCATAAAGATGAACCAGAGGGGGGTGCTGCTGGTGCTATCGTTGAAGACGGCAGAGCTGTGGGGGAGGATATTGTCGACGAAGTTCTGAAGAATGTCCCTTCGAGAAGCATGAAAAACAGCAGATACATATTAGACAAGATGTCTAAAGCTAAAGGTCTAAGCGCATGGAACGAATCGGGCGAGTTTGTGTTCAAAGGCAACACCGTACGAGGGTCACACATGGTCGATTTGTTAAAAAATGTTACGGCCCCTCAAAAGGTTAGGGATGATCGGAGACCTATAGGATGGACAGAATTTCTACGAGCGTTTGCTGAATTAAACATCCCATTTTCTACAGTGCCGAATCAGCAGGTCAGACACAAAATTAACTCTCTAAAGCGTAAACCCGGCACCCCAAGCCCTCGCCGCGTTAGACCTTATAAAAAAACACAAAGATATTCGCCTTACATGGTTCCAGATTCCAAAGACACTGTGTTTACATCACCGACTCTCAAACGAAAGCGATGGTTGGAATTTTAACGAATCTTTCTATTCAATGTATACATTAAATAAAAGACGATAAACAAATATATAATGATTTTAAGCTTTTTATTTATACGTCTGCACACAGTGAATGCATGATAACATTTTATCATTACAAGCATACGGTCTTAATCTCTTCACAAATAGGGACACCATTTTATCATTTTTAATAGAATCATCAGTGTATAATTTCATCACATGGTTATAGTCGTAGCCTCTGGCTAAATGATAGAGAAAAAACACACAATGTTGCCCGCAGGTATCCGATGAAAAATCCTGGACACGTCTGCCGGAATGTAACACATCAACATCATTGGTTGTTAGAAAGTTATTGATGCTGATTGGAAAGCGGGGGCTGTCGGGTGGATTGCAGAAGCTGTCGAAAAAACAAGACGGTCCATCTTGGGTTAAATAAACGGCGACCCAATGCTCTCCCGGCAGCTGTGCAGGGTGAGTGTTTATGATGGCCATCGACGGTAAGATCTTCAGCGTTTTTTTGGGAAGTTGATCGCATGGTAGCACCCCGAGAAAATGAATCCTGCACGTAATTTTATCCATGATAGCGGTGAGTTGTAGCGTATTCATCTCAGTAGTAATCGACTAGTACCTGTCTGCGATTAGACAGTTCTATAATCGAGTCAAATACCGAGTAAATTAATAAATTAACGGTATTCGGCAATGGTTGTCTGAATCGAGCTTAGAGTCTGATATTCCCGGATTTGATGAGGGATATGTGCTGACCGCAGTCTTCATCAGGCGTCAGGTTAAATGCGTAAAGTGTGTATCCGTTCAGGAAATCACCCCTGTCTATGGAGAGTGTTTGGTTTTTAAGATGTCTCCCCGTCGTCATCGCCAACTGATAAAATTCGCGTACAGCCGAACCGGGTTCGAAATTAGGTTGTAGAGGCTTTGTGGGGAATTGTTGTCCGTCGACATAGACGGCTAGGAACTCCAGATCGTAATGTTTCAATGCAAATGGATTTTTTTCGTAGGAACCGGTGAATGCGTCATTGTCAACCATAGCTATGACGATAGATTTTGGTAGGGTTCCTAAAAACAGATTTTCTTGATTTGAAACACGCGTCCCCTCAGGTATGGAGAAATTTTTTAGAACCACCCTATCTATGGGATACTTGGCTGTTGTCGAGAGTAACGCCTGGGCATGTCCCAGTCTCACCGGCGGTGCTACAGTGACTTTCTTAACAAATAGGGATGCCGACTCTATTTTTATTTTGTAAGCCACATCATCGCACCTCATCAGACAGAATTCATCTTTTGCTCTAATTAGGCGTATTTTGATGTCTACACCGTTTAACAAAAGTTTTTCTTGAAAGAATATATCGCTATGTATAGGGGCCATCAGTTCCACCACCTTGCTCTCGCTAGTGTAGAGCGATCTCTTCGTCAGCCCTGCGTTACGACCCACTGGGTCGTTAGAATCCATATGACCAGAACTGTCTTTGTAAAACAGTCCTGCGGAGAAAAGAGATTCCAACGAATCTTTACTATAGTTGATCAGACTCTCTATGATGCATCGATAAGGATAGGTGTTCGAACTCTGCGATATCAGACGATCGCCTAGGGTCACGTCGACTTGTGAAAATATAGTGGCTCCAGGATAATTTATTAACGTGACCCTTGCTGGATGTACGATGTCGGTTCCATTAGGTCTTGTGATTTTCAGGCGTAGGTAGAGCATCGTGTTATTTAGATCAACATAATCATCGCCGTTGCCCGCGATAAAAAACTCTAATGGGGCGGTGTCCGATATGGCGGATAATGGGGCTACTTCTAAATAACTGTTTTTCTCAATAACCGTCTGTGTCAGCGGGACTGTAAATAAGTCCAACTCGGACTTGATGCATTCTCCCGACATACGTTGCAGTAGCGCCATGCTAGAATATGGTTTTTACGAATCTCTTGACGGATGATTTTCGACTAACAGACTTCTTACGCTTTCTGCGTATGACTGGTCGCTTCTTTGGTCCACTTGTTGTTTTCTTCTTCTTCTTACCGCATTGACCACGCCTCCTCACACCCGGTGGTTTAGACATCCTCTTACGGGCCATGACCATCAGCCCTGATCCGTCTTGACCATTAGCATTATTGCTATGGGCACGCGTCAATACGTTTGAGACGACGTCGGATACTATATTTTTAGCAGCGGATTTTAGATGGGGTTTCGCGATGCTAAATCCTCTTTTTAACAGAGGTATGGCCATCCTGAACAGACCTCTGAAAAGTCCTCCTAGTCCAGCTCCATACATAACCGATCCGCCGGAATAGCCTGGCAAACCCCCTCCGGCCTGATTTCGGTAATAGTCCACATAGTCGGCTGTATGGGGCTCTCTAGGATTATAGTAATAACTCATTTTTAAAGAATAGAATGATTCGCAGGTTTAAAGTGTAGTTTTACAATGACTTTCCCGTAAGAAAATGGTATTTCGCGGTTTTGGTCGTCCTTCAACTCTATGGTAATGCTGGTGATGTGATCCTTGTTTATCAATACGTAATGGGGGGAGTCGTATCTAGCAATGACAGTGTCATTGCTTTTACCGGATATATGTACGCATCTCAAAAGGGGGACGTAAGAATCGCCGACCGATTGATATTGGATGATGTCGGTGTAAACGTACAATGTGTAGAACCCACCGTTGATATCGGATTGATGAGGAGCATACATAGTGACGCTCGTAGTAAAATCGTCTGCTTCATGGTAGTTCGAACGTCCGAGATTATCGTCCGGTATCATTCCTAAAATAGTAGCGAGTTTACCCTGGAAACGGACTGAAATGTTGGGTCTCGCGACCAGAAACACTTTGTTTTTTAATTCATCGTGATTCAACACTGCCGAGGGTGCGAGAACTTGATTTATCAAACGGATGATTGCACGAATGTTTGCTTAGTACCCTCCGCTTATTTGTAATTTCCTCGATACAAAAAACCCTGATAAGTCTTTTTTAAAAGGTCTGCTGTCTGTAGGGGACGCGTTATTCGTAGGTCCTGGGGCTGTGTGTAGGATGAAATAACCGTCTTCATCATTAAAGTTATACCAGCTTCTAGGATATTCGATTTCGGCTAGTCCCACCTCCCATTGTCCTTTCAATTCTATAGCTTTTGCTATCCTGGTTGTGTAGGCGGATATACGATTTCCGGGGTAAACTGCCAAAGATGCATTGCACGGTAGCGTGACGTAGAAACCTTGATTGTCCATGGTAGTCCTTCACTCGTATGATCTCATCCGTTAAACGCTGGCTTGTTTTAAGGAGATTGTAAGTCCACCAGAGTTTTTTTATCTATATAACTATTGAATTTTGAAGGCCAGCCTACCCATTTCACTAAAACAAGCGTAGATTTTCCCTGTTTTTTCTGACCTAAAATCTTTTCCACCTTAAAAGATTTGTTTTTACTCACAATTATTTTTTGCATCTCTTTTTCATAAAAAAACTCCCTCGATGACATCGCCATCGTAATCTGTGAGTCTGTAGACTGGTGGTTTGCGCGGAATGCGATCGGATACGGTGAAAAATTCTTCCGTGTAGTTCTGCTCATAACCTTTGGCGAATGGGCCTCTCACTTTAGAAATCCTGACAATGTCGCCGACTTTGAAATTAAATGTGGGTCTCTCGATCTTCTTTATATCCCCGTACAAGTTTTGAAACACTTGACCCTCATTTAGTTTGTTGACGTCCACGGGTCTCATTTTAATACTTCGGTGATAACTGACGTTGTACCCCAGCATAATGTCTTGTAAAACATCTATGTATCGTCGTGAATTTGTAGCCGTTAAAAATCTCCACATTCGACTTTTTAACGTTCTATTAAATCGTTCCACGACGCTGGCTTTCAAATCGGTAGCGGTAGCGAAATTATTAATATCGTGCTTTTTCATTACATCTTGAAATTGTTTGTTAAAAAATTCCTTTCCCTGATCCGTCTGCAATTTCTGCGGTACACGTCCCTCTTCGAGTATAGACTCGAACGCTCTAGTAACCTCTACACCACTCTTATTCTTCAACACGCGAACCCACGAATATTTACTAAACACATCTATACAGGTCAGCAGATATTTATTATCGTCATTATCCTTGGCATAGGCGATCATGTCAACTAGATCGGCCTGGAACTGCGTATCAACCCCGTACACAACTACTCTATTTCGTTTGTATTTCATTGGGGCTGTTTTGTGTAAAGTGTAAGCATCCTCACCAGACAGCCATTCTGAAACCTTTTTATCGCTTAGATGGACCCCGCTATCTTTTAAGATGGCTTCTTTTAATCGTTTTATACCCCCTAAAGAACCGGGGTTGGAGGGTGTATAATAAGCCTTTTTCATGAGCTCCGTCATGCTGTCGTTTCGATCGCTGTAAAAGAATAACTCGTACATGCGGTTTGAATCAATCTTTTATTAAAAAAAGTTACAGGATACACAATTTAAGTAAATGACATTAATATAATACATGATACTAGACATGGCTATAATAATAATAAAAATCAAACAGAAAGTAAATAGAATAATATTAGTACTACAAAATCTAAGTAAAATTGAATATAATGAGGTTAGTACAAAATGGATATAATAAAATATAGAATAATTGGATATAACGCCGTTACATGCATAGTCTAAGTAAAATGGACGGTGATAAAAGTAGGATAGTCATAATGACGTCACTGATAGTCGAGCCAGAAAAGAAAATCGCGACAGGCCAACATATGTTTGTCTAGGATGTAGTCGATATACATTACAACAATTTTGTCGATGGTGGTACTGATTTCGTCAATTTTAATACCATCGTCGTCATCATCCGGGTCGTATTGTTTTGACCTCAAGGTCAGCATGGTACAGACATCTGCCACATACGTACAAGTACAGAGCATATCGACGACCGTGAGTGAGGATTTTGATTCACACATCATATCTAGAATCTGTTTTATCATCACATCGGGTTTTTCGATACCGTGAATGCATTTGTCCGCCAAATCATCCCAGGAATTAGCCAGTCCTCTTATATACACCATTTGTTTCTTGAAATTTGCTTCACGTGTAGTGTCTTCCATAAATGGATGACCATCGCGCGATGCATCTGTAATAATCTTATTCACCAGTTTGGTCATCTGTCGCTTGTAATGTCTTTTAAACATGAATTCCATAGTGTTCTTTACGGTACAGGCAGCACCCATAGCGGTGGCGTCTTGGTCAGTCTCCATTCACGATCGCAAGACCTTCCCAGAGATCGACGACGTCGTGAACTATTTCGTCAAAGGGTTTCTCCAGAAGTCCAACTCTGATTTCTTCAAGCTTAACACCAATGAATGGCTCGTCTTTTAATTCGTGCAGAATAGGCCCGACTGTTCCTTGAATCCGTTGAGGGTGAGATTTTAACCCACACCGTTTTAGCACGATAGCGATGATGGCATTAAAAATAGGGTCTAAACAGTTTGGCTGAAAGTTAATCAAAATGCGTGTCTAAGTAGTAGTTAGGAGGGTCAAACAGGCAGGAATGCTGCAGCTGGCTGGGGTGATCAATCTCACACCCCTCGCACTCGTCCTTCAGCTTCGTTCCGATGAGATGTTGGAGCAAAACCACGGTCGCGGCTTTTATGAGTTTGAACCCCAACACATCGAAACATCCGTCTGTGACGTCGAAGGTTTGATTAGCATGAGGCAGGGGGCGATCGATTTTAGATATGTCATACGATTGCTGATCGTTATGGAGCTTGAAAATTTTGAATGTCTCGTAGGGCCGGTTGTGCTCGACCCCCAAATCCTGGTCTTTGTCGGGCCCGATACTGTTACCCGGATCGTTGTCGTTTTGCGTGTTCAATGGTTCAGGGTTGCTAATGTTACCCGGACCCCAATCGTTTCCAATGCACGTTTCAAAGCCTATGCGACGTTTGATAGTTTTAGTCGAAGCCCAGTCTTTGTGATGGTCCGGCGGATCACAGGCGTTGTCGTTGGGAGGGTCAAGAATGCTGCAGAAAGAAATTCCGCAGCTGCACACATGTTCGGCTTCTGAAGCGCTATCTTCAGCCATGGTTTATAAATGTTGTATAGAGGGTTAGGGTGCCTGAATTTATGGTCGTTGTACTAAAGGGGTGGAGACGCCGATTTATAAACGACATTTGGGAGGGTCTCCCCGTCGAGGTTTATGATGGGTGTAGCGAATGGTGGCGGACGGTAGACAGCCTATACCGCTGCGCACGCATCTCTCAGGGTGGAACAACTGTACTTTAATCTTGTTGTATCTGTCATGCATGTCGCACCATTTGAACATTTTGTTGATGATTGAAAAAACACCATTCAGCAGATTCAGATCACACCACTTGAACAAAAATTGCATTTCATACAGATCATGATGATCCTTGGGCAGGACAGTTCCTGACCGGGTGTTGGTGAGCATAGTCGTGTCTTTACAGCTGAATATGCATACAGAATCATTCGGCGGCTTGTTAGTATGATCGCCTATCACACGGTATTGGACATTGGGGGTCTCCCCGACCCACTCCGCCACATACAAAGGCTCTTCCCCAGCGTCATTCAGATCCTTCCAGACAAATTTGTAAAACAGACCCCAGTCTTTTTCAGGAAATGTCACACATGGGTCTTCCCCAGCCTGAAACTCGCCAACGCCGTCAGTGGTGTAGAGCATAACCACGCGTGTTGGTTTGTGAAATTTGTACCCGAATACACGATTACTACACATCATAAATTCGCCTTCAGTCCATTCCGAAACATCATGGAGAAAATTTGTCAAACGAACATGACCATAAGGTTTTCTCGGGGCCATAGTCAGACTTTCCATCATCCTGCTGGTCAGTCCCGTCTCGGGGGGTTGTGGGGAGGCTAAACCATCCATGCTCATGTAGCTCATGGTTCTGTTGGTTGTAGAACACACTAACCCCATTTATATATAGCGGAGTTTGGAATGCCAGTGATACATGTTCTATAACAACCGCTTCAAACTTTCTGCCATAAAAACGCACAATGCTTATGTCAAAACACTTGATTGATCAGATAGCTCAACACCACAACCCTTATCAATAGAGGCCAGATGGTCAAAACATTTCATTGATCGGATAGGCGGGGTCAACTGCTTGACCCTTAACAATAGACGCCGGATGCACAACCTGTCAAAACACATAATCGATTGGATGGGTCGGGTCAATAGGTCAATCCTTATCTATAGATACCGGATGCACATCCGGAAAAGGCGGGACCGGAAAAGGTCAAAGGTCAACGTCAACCGGAAGTCATCAATCATTTTGACACATGGTGTCCGGTAAGAACTACTGACCTGTACATTTAACCAATGAGTCGCTCACAGCCGCATGCACGAGCACTCTTCACAAAGCGCGCGTAAGTATTTTAAAATGAAAGCAGCTTTCTCAGTGATTTTCATATTTTTAATATAGAAGCCAACTGCATTCCAAAATACATAAAAAAATGCCTATGTGGAGCATTTGTAAGGAAAATTCCGGCAGCCAAGACTGCGCACTGCAAGAGTAACATCAAAGCGGCAAAACCTGTGCAATGAAGTCCGCGACTGTCCTTGTAATTCGCTTAAAACCCGAACTTTATGAAAGCTTATTTCTCAGAAGGTTTGAGCGGTGTCGTGTGTGTGTGTGTGTGAGAGAGAGAGAGAGAGCGAAATTAGAAGCAAGCAGAATACGGTTGTTTCTAAAGCACGCGCAGCGTCATCACGCATCTGTGTTTAAAAACTAAGCTCAGACTAGATTCTGAAATTCTCTGAATCGATCCAGAATTGATGGAGAGAGAATAAATAACACAATATCACATAAATAAAAAATAAACGGTTCTTTCCTGTATGCCAGACCTTTGCGTAGCGTGCCAAGTTGATGCTTGATCTGCAGACTGCTTTTCTCTCGCGTGTCACGTGACCAGTGTAATCGCAGCTTTTGCGGTTACAAAATCGCATTTCATCATATCTCGATATTATCGCAAATCGAATTAATCGTTCAGCCCTAATTAAATCAATGCTGCACGCAGATTTAATGTTAACGCTAATTTCAATTATTTATAAACAAATTCAGATTTTTTTTTGGCCACAATCGATGTAAATATCCAAATTATGTACATTAATAGCTAGTTATACACTGAGTTTGAAACACTTAACTGCTTTATAATATATAACGTTAGCAGACACCGAATGGAGTTAAGCTACGTAACTATTGCTTTCCTACTGATACAGTAAGTTGATGTGCTACAATTTCTTTTACAATGTTACTTTTTTTTTTTTACTAATGCCATGTCCGTCCCACAGCAAAACAAAAAACACAGAGACTGAGTGAACTCAATCTCACCGTCTTTTACTCAATAAAAACAGGGTCGGTGTCGGTAACTTTGTCGGTAAAAATCAGTTTCCAACAGATATTCCATCAAAGCTTGTGGCGACCATAGACTGTACAAACAACACTTCAACATCAATTTAGCCGTTTAAAAACTATAATTTCAGATTATGCTGGCTCCATAATATAACATAAAATGTGTTAGAAGTTTGCTCACGGGTTGTGAATTAGAGGTCGGACTGAACAATGTAACGTTAGGGACTGCAGGATCTTTGATGAGAAGCTTCTGTGAAACCGGCACTGAACTGTGTCTGACTGATGAAGAAGCCACTTTTAAATGTGCAGAACAGATGTTAAGGTTGAACTAAATTGCTCTGTTATTTCAGAATAAATAAACAGCCACTGGTCTCTGATATTAATGTTGTTCGGAAGCCGTTTTCTCCACGTGTGTGTGTGTGTTGTTGCTCAGCGATGATGTTGTGCGTGTTGTTGCTCAGCGATGATGTTCAGAATCAGAATCAGAAAGAGCTTTATTGCCAAGTGTGCTTGCACACACAAGGAATTTGTTTTGGTACTGAGGCTTCCAGTGCACATATACAAATACAGATACAACAAGTAATAGTAATACAAATAGTAATACAAATTCTACGAATAAAATTATGAAAAAATATGAAAGTACTATAAAAATATATGGTCACAGTTGGGTTTTGTCAGAATAAACATTTACAGATAATGAACATATTTACAGTATTTTGTATAGTATGAATAAATATAAATATAAATATCACCTGAATTTTAAAGATATTGCACTAAACAGTGGGAGTATTTTACTTCAGGCATATGCCTTGGGAGATATGTTAACTGTTCAGAAGGGAGATGGCCTGTGGGAAGAAACTGTTCCTGTGCCGAGATGTTCTTGTGGCCAGTGATCTGAGTCGCCGTCTTGACGGTAACAGATCAAACAGGAGGTGTCCAGGGTGAGTGGAGTCTGTGATGATTTTACCTGCTCTCTTCCTCACTCTGGAAGAGTACAGGTCCTGGAGGGTTGGCAGGGGGGCACCAATGATCCTCTCCGCAGTCCGGACTGTCCGTTGTAGTCTCCTGATGTCTGATTTGGTAGCTGAACCAAACCAGACAGTGATGGAAGTGCATAAAACAGACTCAATAACGGCTGAGTAGAACTGAATCAGCAGCTCCTGTGGCAAGTTGAACTTCCTCAGCTGGCGAAGGAAGTACAGTCTCTGCTGGGCCTTTTTCACAGTGGAGTCAATGTGATTGTCCCACTTCAGGTCCTGAGAGATGATAGTGCCCAGGAACCTGAATGACTCCACTGCTTCCACAGTGCTGTTCATGATGGTGAGTGGGGGGAGTGCTGGGCTGTTCCTCCTGAAGTCCACGATCATCTCCACGCTCACGTTTTGAGCGTGTTCAGCTCAAGGTTGTTATAACTGCACCAGACAGCCAGCTGTTCAACCTCCAGTCTGTAAGCAGACTCGTCACCGTTTTGGATGAGACCGATGACAGTGGTGTCGTCTGCAAATTTCAGGAGCTTGACAGTGGGGTCTTTAGAAGTGCAGTCATTAGTGTACAGGGAGAAGAGCAGTGGGGAGAGAACGCACCCTTGGGGGGCGCCAGTGCTGATTGTGAGTGTCTTGGATGTGTGTTTCCCCAGTCTCACTCGCTGCTGCCGGTCCGTCAGGAAGCTGGTGATCCACTGACAGATCGAGGATGGCATGGAGAGCTGGGTCAGTTTGGCTGTGAGAAGACCAGGCATGATGGTATTGAAGGCCGAACTGAAGTCCACAAAGAGGATCCTTGCATAAGTCCCCGGTCTGTCGAGATGTTGCAGGATATAATGCAGTCCCATGTTGACTGCATCATCCACAGACCTGTTTGCTCTGTAAGCAAACTGAAAGGGATCCAGCAGGGGTCCGGTGATGTCCTTCAGGTGGGCCAGCACCAGTCTTTCAAACGACTTCATGACCACAGACGTGAGAGCGACAGGTCTGTAGTCATTAAGTCCAGTGATTTGGGGTTTTTTGGGGACAGGAATGATAGTGGAGCGTTTGAAGCAGCAGGGAACTTCACACTGCTCCAATGATCTATTGAAGATCTGCGTGAAGACCGGGGCCAATTGGTCAGCGCAGGCTTTTAAACAAGCAGATGAGATGCCGTCTGGGCCTGAGGCTTTCCTAGTCTTCTGTTTTTTGAAGACTCTGCTCACGTCCTCCACACAGACCTTAAGCTCAGGTTGGATGGCAGGAGGGGGGGGGGGGGGGGAGTGGGAGTGCAGGAGGTGATGGTGAATGTGTGAAGTGCAGATCAGACCGGGTGTGTGGTGTGAATGAGGGCTTTTCAAACCGGCAGTAAAATGAATTTAAATCGTCAGCCAGGTGTTGATTGTCCACAGATCGAGGGGATGGTGACTTGTGGTTGGTGATGTTCCTCAGGCCATTCCAGACTGATGATGGGTCGTTGGATGAAAACTGTTTTTTCAGTTTATCAGAGTAGTTCCTTTTAGCAACTCTGATCTCCTTTGTCAATCTGTTTCTGGCCTGGTTATACAAGATTTTATCCCCACTTCTGTAAGCATCCTCTTTGGCATGACGAAGGTGTTTGAGTTTCCCAGTAAACCATGGTTTATCATTAGTGAATGATAAGAATGTCCTGGTAGGAATGCATGTATCCTCACAGAAACTTATATATGATGTTAAGTTAAGTGTTGTGTGTGTTGTTGCTCAGCGATGATGTTGTGTGTGTGTTGTTGCTCAGCGATGATGTTGTGTGTGTTGTTGCTCAGCGATGATGTTGTGTGTGTTGTTGTTGCTCAGCGATGATGTTGTGTGTGTTGGGCTAAAGGAGTGAGGGATGCTGGGAAGAGCTCGGGCGATGACTGAGTAGTTCTGACATCACATTTATACGGAAGTCACAACGGCTCGTGAAAAGGCACAGCTTTTTTATCCAGGCTGTGTGTATTTGTCTGTGGATTGAATGGTTTAAAACTCATACGGTAGATACAGCCCCTAGACCTCTGTTATCATGAAAAAAGCCAGGAAATTTCATTTTTAACAATATTTAATATTTAACTAGTAGCCATATCACCCTGTAGCCCAAGACTGGTCCCCACTGAAGCTGAGCAGGGCTGAGGCTGGTCAGTGTCTGGATGGGAGACTCCTGGGTAAACCAGGTTGCTGCTGGAAGAGGTGTTAGAGAGGCCAGTAGGGGGCGCTCACCCTGTGCTCTGTGTGGGTCCTAACGCCCCAGTGTAGTGACGGGGACACTATACTGTCAAAGAGCACCATCCTTCAGATGAGACGGTAAACCAAGGTCCTGACTCTCTGAGGTCATAAAAAAACCCAGGATGTCCTTCGATAAAGAGTAGGGGTGTAATCCCGGCATCCTGGCCAAATTTGCCCCTTGGCCTCTGTCCATCATGGCCTCCTAATCATCCCCATATACTGATTGGCTTCATCACTGTCTCCTCTCCAGCAGTAAGCTGGTGTGTGCGTGTGTGTGTGTGTGTGTGTGTGTGTGTGTTCTGGCGCAATATGGCTGCCGTCGCATCATCCAGGTGGAGCTGCTCATTGGTGGTGGTTGAGGAGATTCCCCCTTCTATGTAAAGCACTTTGAGTTTCGAGAAAAGCGCTATATAAATGTAATGAATTATTATTATTATTATTAATATGGGACTTTTAAAACAAGTATTTACGATGAAATTAATGTCATAGAAAATAATGTTTTAGTATTTTGGGATGTCTTTTTGTGTGTTTTGTGGTTTGGGTTTTTTATATATTTATTACATTTTGTTTGTTCATATATTGTGTATAGGTCCCAGACGAGAATTACCAATTCACAAAATTAACGGAATGCATAGCTGATATAAAAAACTGGATGACTAGTAATTTCCTACTACTTAATACTGAAAAACCAGAGATTCTAATTATTGGACAAAAAACTTCCTCACGTAATAACCTAGAATACTGTCTAACACTTGATGCTGCTCTGTCAAGTCTTCATCGTCGGTTAGGAACCTGGGTGTGTGTGTGTGTGTGTGCTCTTTGATAGCAAACTTTCTTTTGAAAGTCACGTATCTAGTATCTGTAAAACCGCATTTTTCCATCTAAAAAATATATTGAAATTACATCATATGCTCTCAATGACAAATGCCGAACAACTAGTTCATGCGTTCATGACATCAAGGCTAGATTATTGTAATGTTCTACTGGGTGGTTGCCCTGCATGTTTAATAAACAAACTACAGCTGGTCCAAAACGCAGCCGCTAGAGTTCTTACCAGAACCAGGAAGTATGACCATATTAGCCCGGTTCTGTCAACACTGCATTGGCTCCCTGTTAAACATTGTGTAAATTTTAAAATATTGCTGATTACTAACAAAGCACTAAATGGTTTAGCTCCCCAGTACTTGAGCGAGCTCTTAACGCATTATACTCCTTCACGTCTATTGTGATCGCAAAATTCTGGCCATTTGATAATACCTAGAATATCTAAATCGACTGCTAGCGGTAGATCCTTTTCCTATTTAGCACCAAAACTCTGGAACAATCTTCCTAACATTGTCCTGGAAGCAGACACAGTCTGTCAGTTCAAATCTAAAAACACTTAGCATACACATAGAAAATGATACATTTAATACGTCGCTACATGAGCAGATTGATTGTGTTCTGCAGAACTGGAAGGAAGCAGATGATGGTCAAACGGAGGAGTGTATGTGTGTGTGTATCCGAGCAGCTCTTCCACATCAGGACTCTGGAAGCGAATCCTTCGGGTAAAGCCCTCGACCCGCGTGTGTAATATTAATGACGGCGCGCGTGGAGGAATCACGTCGCTTTTCTCTCTCTCCTGATTAGAAATGTAAAAACATTAAGCCAAGCTTCATTTGCATGTTGTTGTTATGGCAACAGTGAAAGTGTGACAGCCCAGCAACACTGTGTGTTCATTAATTACAGCAGCCTGACAGCGAACCACACACACACACACACACTATGTGCAAATGAGAGTAATGACACATTCAGCATCACCACAGCGCTGGACTGTCATTATTAAACTTGCATGAGACTCTGTCACTGTCTTCAACTAACACACACACACTTTCTGAAGATTCACTAAATATCACAAAAGAATGGGTTTTAAATTCTGACGTCTGATTAAACTATCTCTGTTACCATGGTGACCACAGGTGACATCTGACCCTCATACAGGAACTCAAGAGCCACACCTGACCCGTGATCTCTGTTAAAGACCCCATGAAATCAAAATGGACAATTCTTGTTTTTTTATGGAATATGACAGTGTTTATTCTAAATTACTTATGGGTGGACATCATTATTGTGTTAATAATCTTGAATCAGAATAAGTTCCTCTTGCAGCATCTCTTCTCTTCTCTGATGACGAGGGCGGGGCTATAACCTGTCACTCACACAAGATCAGCCAATAGCAAACCACAACCATCCAATCAATTCCTCATAGACACAATCAAGCCCCGCCCATGTGTGTTCTTGTTCCTGAAGCGTTTCACTCGATATATGACACAATAGGTTTACATAGTATTTGTTTTATTGTTTGTAATCTTTGTTTTTATTGTATATCTGACCGTTTACATACTGGATCTTCAATAATTGTTTGAATTTTTTATAACTTACGTTAGTATTAGTTTCTGCTGTGGCATCTAAATTGCTATCGAGGATTGTGAAATTTCACTGGTATCAAATATTCTCACAGCAACCTTATATCACACTCGATGTGGCAAGGAGATCTATTATCAACTTAGAGATTAGAGTAGTAACGAACGAGACATGTAACTGTGTGTACTCAAACACAACCAACACCAGACGATGAGTGGAGAGAACTGAAGCTCTTAAATACACAGGAAAACAAGCCTTATAATCACGTTTGCTAACACTTTATTTCTAACTATAAGAAACAAACTACATGGCAACTAGCAGTCATTAGAATATTAATAGAGTGATGCTTAATATCTGCTAACTCTTTATTCTGATGCTCGTAACAGATATTCTACTGACAATACGTAACTTTACAACTACATGTAAACTTATTCTATAATACTACGATAACAGTGCACTTGTGGCGCTTTTCCACTGCATGGTATGGTACGGTACGGCTCGGCTCGCTTTAAATGGTACCACCTCTGTTGAGGTTCCAAGCGTACCGTACCGATACTAAAATGTGACGTGGAAAGATGGCAGATCACTGATTGGTCAGACAGAATCGTCACTACCAGCTTCATTGTATTTGCGAGACATCAAACCTGCTAGATTTAAATAGCCAGTAACAGCCACCGCTGTAGCACCTGTTTTAAAACTACTTGCTTGACTTGCTTGAAGAAAAAAGAAAGAAAAAAAACTTCCAAAAAAGAAATGGCTGAATCGTGGTCAGTGGACAAAGTGCAGACATTGCCCAGGAGCGGATAAACTACAACGATCAGTCTATAATCCCACCCACTTTGAAGCGGTACTGCAGTGGAAAAGCAGCCCGAGCTAAAGCGAACCGAGCCGAACCGTACTGAGCCGTGCCGAGCCACACCGGGCCGAACAGTACTGAGCCGTACCGAGCCGAGCCGCACTGAGCCGAACCGTACTGAGCCGTACCGAGCCGAACCGTACTGAGCCGTACCGTACTGTACTGAGCCGTACCGAGCCGAACCGTACTGAGCCGTACCGAGCCGAACCATACTGAACCGTACTGTACTGAGCCGTACCGAGCCGAACCGTACTGAGCCGTACCGAGCCGAACCGTACTGTACTGAGCCGTACCGAACCGTACTGTACTGAGCCGTACTGAGCCGAACCATACTGAGCCGTACCGAGCCGAACCGTACTGTACTGAGCCGCACCGAGTCGAACCGTACTGTACTGAGCCGTACCGAGCCGAACCGTACTGAGCCGTGTCGAGCCGCACCGAGCCGAACCGTACTGAGCCGTACCGAGCCGAACCGTACTGAGCTGTACCGAGCCGCACCGTAATGAGCCGTGCCAAGCCGCACCGTACTGAGCCGTGCCAAGCCGCACCGAGCCGAACCGTACTGAGCCATACCGAACCGTACTCTACTGAGCCGTACCGAGCCGAACCGTACTGTACTGAGCCGTACCAAACCGTACCGAGCCGAACCGTACTGTACTGAGCCGTACCGAGCCGAACCGTACTGAGCCGTACCAAACTGCACTGAGCGTACCGAGCCGAACCATGCGGTGGAAAAGCGCCATAACACTCTAATGAGAGGTAGTTGACAGGTAGTTACTTCTAGTCAGTAGAATGTCTAAAGTGGACTATCGAAATAAAGTGTAACTTCAACAATCTCAAAATGATGTTATATATACATTCATAACCCATGGCATTATTTTGTCAAAAATTACTGTGAATTGACTATTCAATACATTCAAAATGTTTTGGCGTTGAAGGACCAGACTAGCAAATATCATTACATCTGTAACGACTGAGACAAATCAGACACAATTATTTGTTTTAGGTAACAAATAATATATAAAACTCACTCTGGGATCTGTGGTCCCATCCCACAACAAGGGCAAGAAGGATCTTTGGTTACCATGACTACGGTCAAATAAGTTGGTTTTATTGCTGATCCTGATCGATTGCTCCTGTCTGCCTAGCTGCCTGCTGTGTTTTGTTTGCTTCGAGGCTGTAAGCTCCGTCTAAGCCTCGTATTAGCTTTGTATTTCTTTCTGTTTTGAACCATAATTTACAACCATTTCTAGTTGTTTATACTACTAAATACAGCTTAGACAACATCTCAGATTAACCTGACATCGCTAGCTTCCGTTATTGTTAGCACAACACGCTAGTAACTCGCTAGCCTGTTAACCCGCCACCCGTGCGCTCAGTTATTTATTTATTTTTCTCTCGCGCGCCCGCGCCTCTGAGTTCATAAAAAGCCCAGGTGAGTAAGAATCAGTCAACAAACACGGTGAGTAATGTCTTGTCCTGTTATTGTCACCTGCACTTCATGTTACATGTTTAGCATAGCCTTCCCCGTCGGCAATATAGGGTTTATATGTGATAAATGCAAGGAGACAGTCAGGCTGACGGAGAAGATTTCAGAATTAGAAACACGCATCCAAACTTTAATTGAGGATAGTCAGTGTGCTAGAGCTTTAGATACTATTTTGGATGCGCCTAGCATAGTGAACTCTTTACATGATTCGGTTCCGGCTGAATTATTGCCTGTGCAGCAAGGCAAATGGGTGACAGTGAGAGATCGCTCTAGTCGCGGATCAAAAAACCACTCTTCCGTTCCGATTGCCATAACAAATCGATTTGCCCCGCTCAGTGAAACACCCACTGAGAATTCTGTTGATTGTGCCCTGGTAATTGGTGATTCGATCACACGGAACGTGAAAATAGAGACACCAGCCAACATAGTCACATGTTTGCCGGGAGCCAGAGCGCCTGACATCAAAGCAAATTTAAAAGTGCTGGCTAATGCTAATCGTAAATTCTCTAAGATTGTTATTCACGTCGGCACTAATGATGTTCGGCTCCGCCAGTCGGAGATCACCAAAATTAATATTAAAGAGGTGTTTGAACTCGCAAGTACGATGTCAGGCACTGTAATCTGCTCTGGCCCCCTTCCTGTTCGAAGGAGTGATGAGATAGTTAGCAGATTGTCATCACTCAATGGCTGGCTGTCTAAGCGGTGTCCGCAAAATAATATAGAATTCATAGACAATTGGAAAAGTTTTTGGGGCAGACCTGACCTGTTGAAAAGAGATGGTATTCATCCCTCCTGGGATGGTGCTGCTCTTCTCTCTAGTAATTTGGCTCATAGTCTTAGAGACAAAACATGACAATCTGGGGCTCAGGTCAGGAAGCAGACAAACTGGCTAAACCGGCCGTCTGCTAGCGGCCTCGCGTCACCAAGGTCAGATAAATCCCATCACATAGAGCCTCTTTCACCTAGATATCATCATATAGAGACTGTGTCTGTTCCCCGAATTTGGAAATCCAAATAACGTCTAAACCGATCTAAGGTTAAAAATGTAATTGATATTCAACAAATAAAAAATAGATATAATACAGATGAGCAAACGATAAAGCTTGGGTTGCTGAATATTCGATCCCTTACTTCAAAAGCGCTCATAGTTAATGATATGATTTCAGATTATAACCTAGATGTGCTGTGTATGACAGAAACCTGGCTAAAACCAAACGATTACATTACTTTAAATGAGTCCACCCCCCATGATTACTGTTATAAACATGAACCTCGCCTGAAAGGCAAAGGGGGAGGTGTTGCTGTAATTTATAGTAATATTTTCCAAACCACTAAAAAATCTAGTTTTAAATATACTTCTTTTGAAGTGTCGGTGCTTAATGTAAAAATATATAATGTAAACGATAAATCAAGTTTGAGAATTCTGCTGGCAACTGTATACAGGCCACCAGGGCATCATAAAGACTTTATCTGCAGTCAATACTAATTCTGATAGAAAGTCAGAAAATTCTTTGATAAAGTTCTAATCGTTGGTGATTTTAATATACATGTAGATAATGAAAAAGATGCATTGGGATTGGCATTTAAAGACATTCTTAACTCTATTGGAGTTAGACAACACATGTCAGGACCTACTCATTGTCGTAATCATACTCTAGATCTAATATTATCACATGGAATAGATGTTGATGCTGTTGAAATTCTGCAGCAGAGCGACGACATCTCAGATCATTATCTAGTCTCATGTAAATTACATTTAGCCAAGGCTGCAAAGCCGACTCCGTGTTACAAATATGTTAGACCTATCACTTCTGCTATAAAGATTGGTTTATCAATAATCTTCCTAATCAGTTTCATCATCTCAGCATCCCAGATAGCTTAGCAGAACTAGATATTGCAATAGAAACTTTTAACTCTCTCCTTTCCAGCACTTTAGACACAGTTGCTCCGTTGCGCTTAAAGAAGATTAAAGAAAATAGTCCAACGCCGTGGTACAACGAGCACACCTGGGCCCTTGAGAGAGCAGCCAGAAAAATGGAGCGCAACTGGAAGAAAACAAAACTAGAGGTATCTCGGATTGCATGGAAGGAGAGCTCGATTGCTTACAGAGAGGCTTTAAAAGCTGCTAGATCTGCTTATTTTTCAACCCTATTAGAAGAAAATAAACAAAACCCTAGGCATTTATTTGAAAAAGTGGCTACACTAACGAAAAAGAAAGCTTCAAGCCCAGAAGTTTCCAAGAAACACAGCAGTAATGACTTTTATGAACTACTTCACTTATAAGATTGATAATATTAGGGACAAAATTATAACTATGCAACCGTCTACTACAGTATCGCATCAGACAGTGCAGTCTCCCTGAGGAAAAATTTGATTCATTTGTTGCTATAGGAGAGGAAGAATTTTGCAAACTCGTTAAATCATCTAAATCGACAACATGTATGTTAGACCCTATACCGACTAAACTATTGAAAGAGATGCTTCCAGAAGTCATAGATCCTCTTCTTACCATCATTAATTCGTCTTTGTCTCTAGGATACGTACCAAAAACCTTTAAGCTGGCTATGATTAAACCGCTTGTTAAAAAAACGCAACTTGATCCTACAGAATTAGTCAGTTACAGGCCGATCTCAAATCTACCTTTTCTATCAAAGATATTAGAAAAAGCAGTATCCTCACAGCTATATTCCTTCCTTGAAAGAAATTATATCTGCGAGGATTTCCAGTCAGGATTTAGACCGCACCATAGCACTGAGACTGCTCTCATTAGAGTCACAAATGATTTGCTCTTATCATCCGATCGTGGTTGTATCTCTCTATTAGTGTTACTTGATCTTAGTGCTGCATTTGACACCATTGAGCACAACATTCTCTTAGATAGACTAGAAAACTATTTTGGCATTAGTGGAATTGCATTAGCATGGTTTAAATCATATTTATCTGACCGCTATCAGTTTGTAGCAGTAAATGAAGAGATGTCTTATCGATCACAAGTTCAGTATGGCGTACCACAAGGCTCAGTTCTCGGACCGCTGCTTTTTACTCTGTATATGCAACCTTTAGGAGATATCATTAGGAAACAATGGAATTAGCTTTCACTGTTATGCTGATGATACTCAGCTCTATATTTCTTCCAAACCTAATGAAACTTACCAATTCACAAAATTATCGGAATGCGTAGTTGAAATGAAAAATTGGATGACTAGTAATTTCCTACTACTAAATTCTGAAAAAACAGAGATTCTAATTATTGGACAAAAAGCTTCCACACGTAATAACCTAGAATACCATCTAACACTTGATGGCTGCTCTGTTAAGTCCTCGTCGTCGGTTAGGAACCTGTGTGTGTGTGCGTGTGTGTGTGTGTGTGCTCTTTGATACCAATCTTTCATTTGAAAGTCACGTGTCTAGTGTCTGTAAAACCGCATTTTTCCATCTTAAAAATATATCTAAATTACGCCATATGCTCTCATTGACAAATGCGGAACAATTAGTTCATGCGTTCATGACATCAAGGCTAGATTATTGTAATGCTCTGCTAGGTGGTTGCCCTGCATGCTTAATAAACAAACTACAGCTAGTTCAAAACGCAGCCGCTAGAGTTCCTACCAGAACCAGGAAGTATGACCATATTAGCCCGGTTCTGTCAACACGGCATTGGCTCCCTATTAAACATCGTATACATTTTAAAATATTGCTGATTACTTACAAAGCACTAAATGGTTTAGCTCCCCAGTACTTGAGCGAGCTCTTAACGCATTATACTCCTTCACGTCTATTGCGATCTCAAAATTCTGGCCAGTTGATAATACCTAGAATATCTAAATCGACTGCTGGCGATAGATCCTTTTCCTATTTAGCACCAAAACTTTGGAACAATCTTCCTAACATTGTCCGGGAAGCAGACACAGTCTGTCAGTTCAAATCTAGACTAAAAACACATCTCTTTGACCTAGCATTCACATAACACTCTATAGACTTTTATAATTCAATATTAGGCTGCTTAGATTAGGTCAGCCGGAACTGGGAACACTTCCCTTAAATCCTGATGTACTCGTTACATCATAAGAAGAATGGCATCTACGCTAATATTAGTGTCTTTGTTTATCCCGAGGTTTTGCCGCAGCCTGCCGGATCCAGGCCGTTTCCAGATCTGATGAAGGACCTTCGCCTGGACCCGATGACAATGCAGTGCTGAAGTGCCAACTAGCCTCTCCCTATGGAGGATCCCTATACCACTCTACAGATAAAGTGTTGTGGAATTTTTCGGTTCGCGTACCTACCCGAAGTGATAAGATAAAATAAAATTCTGCATCCAAATTTATAGACAAGTAGTTTGTGTAGGCATGGTTTGTAAGGAATTACAAACCTGCGCACATTTATTCAAACGTACATAACTATAGAATCAATTCTTAATGCGCATGTGAACGCCATCAGCGTCTATCACAGGTTCACGTTTAAAGTCTGTTTAGAGAGAACGGTGTCGTCTTAGCGGCCCTTAATTTAATAACAAATGATCATTTAGACGGAAGTGAATCAATCAAAACTAACTTTAGCTGGAATAAACATTATTCAAGAACCACTATTAAACTAAACCAATCTCTGTTACCTTAAATTATATGTTTATCTCTGTACAGCTGCTTTGAAACAATCTGCGTTGTTAAAGGCGCTATATAAATGAGGATGACTATTGCTGTTAAGAATGTGGTCAGGGCCCTTGCCATTAGAACTTACAGACATTAAAACAGACTTCCCTGCATTTATTTATCGATAAACGGATCTATAAATGAACATGCATCCCAGAACATTTTTGTGAATGATTTACTGTCTTGTATTTTATGTATATTATGTATTTGATACTACGGTATGTATTTTATTATACAACCAACGGTCATTGTAACATCACCGATGCCGTGTTTGGTCTCTATGACTTGGTGCTTTGAAGATCGAAGTGACTGTTGTCACGGGCGGCTCTAAGCCGTGACAAATGAGGGAGGCAACGAGAACAAAAGCCAATCAAAGAGTTTTTATTGACAATAAATAATAAGCTACGTAATTAACGCAAAACACAAAAAACACGTTCCAATAACACAGGCCTGTAAACATAACTTCCCAAACTAAACTAATACATAAAGCAAACAAATAACAAATAAAACAACAACCAAAAATAACAGAAAACCAGAGGGTAACCGAAGCCACCTCAAGTCAGAGAACCATTACCTTTTATAATCCTCTGCAGGTGTTACACATTAATTCTCTCAGTGATTACCTCAGTAGGACGGCCTAGAGGCACGTCACACACCCCCCCTTAAAAAATAAACCCACATACAAACAAAACAAACATACTTCCAACAGGGTACATCCCAACCTCCTAACTAACATCACAAACTTCCTAAAGCCTATCTAGTCTTCAGTGGCTTGCCGAGCTCGGGGCGACTTTAAACACTGAACTCAGCATCCTCAACAATCCCATAACCAGGACTGCCGAAGAACACTGAAGCGTACCCCCACTCAGGATTACCACCCAAAACAAAAAACACCCCCCCCATAACTAAACTGGGATGTACACACACAAAACAAAAAACAAACAAAACAATTTACTAGACAAATCTCTACTAGACTACAGAACTTCCGAATAACAACAATGTCACAGCATCTTCCGGAATCCACTCATCTCCTGCCACCATAATACTCATCAACCTCGGCACCTAAGAGACAAGCTTGAGAGAGAGAAACAGAAAAACAGAAACATCGTGGCAACACATCATACTCGTGATAGAGCATCCGCAATCACGTTTTCTGCACCCTTGATGTGTCTTATATCAAGATGATACCCTTGTAAAAAGATACACCATCTCATGAGTCGCTGGTTTGGGTTCTGCAAAGAATGAAGGAATGTTAGAGGATTGTGATCTGTAAAAACCACCAATGGTCCTCCCCCAGAACCCACATAAACCTCAAAATGGATAAGTGCCCAAATTAGAGCTAATGCTTCTTTCTCAATAACTGAATAGTTAAGTTGATAAGCATTAAACTTTTTAGAGAAGTACCCCACCGCACAGTCTACCCCATCTTCTGAGGTCTGCAGTAAAACAGCTCCAGCTCCCACATTACTAGCGTCAACTTGCAATTTAAAAGGTTTATCCAGTCTAGGTGCAACCAAAATTGGAGACACAGTGAGAAGAGACTTAACATCCTCAAATGCTCTCTGACACACAGAGGTCCACTCAAATTTGATTTTATCTCGAAGCAGGTTAGTAAGAGGAGCTGCCACAGTAGAAAAATTCTGACAGAATCCCCTATAAAACCCAACCATCCCAAGAAACCTCATTAATTCCTTTTTAGTTGTAGGGGTAGAAAATTGATCAATTGCTGCCACTTTAGCTCGAACAGGACATACATGACCCTGACCTACAACTTTTCCAAGGTAGATTACAGTGGCCTTAGCAAATTCACATTTGCTCAAATTAACAGTGAGGTTAGCCGCAACCAGACGATCCAACAAAGCTCTAATCCGACTTAGATGTTCTAACCAAGTGTCACTATAGATGACTACATTGTCTAAGTAAACTGCACAACCTTCCAAACCAGAGATAACTCGATTCATTAATCGTTGAAACGTAGCTGGAGCGTTTCTCAGGCCAAAACTCATAACCTTATAGGAAAATAGACCTGACGGAGTAACAAATGCAGAGATCTCTTGGGCTCTAGCTGTTAGAGGAACCTGCCAATAACCCTTTAGCAAATCAAATTTGCTAACATAAGTAGCAGACCCAACTTGGTCAATGCAATCTTCGATTCGTGGCAAAGGGAAGGAATCAGGTTTGGTTAGTGCATTTACCTTCCTGTAGTCTGTACAAAATCTATGAGAGCCGTTGGCTTTTCTAACCAGAATACACGGAGACGCCCAGCTGGAATAAGAAGGCTCCGCTAACCCATTTTTCAACAAATATTCAACCTCAGCCTCTAGGTGTCGCTTTTTCTCCAACGGAACACGGTAATAGTGCTGATGAACGGGTTTTGCGTCCCCCACATCAATATCATGATCAATTAACCCTCTGAGGTCGGCTATCGCGCCGGCGCGATAGTCTCGCTTTTTTTTCTTATCAGTGCAAAAGAAACTCAAATAACTCAGTCGATTTTTGTCATACAGACAAGTGTTATACATTTTTAAAAACTGTTAAATGTCTTTTTTTTGTGTACACTAATAATAAAAACAAAAAGTTGTGTTTTTTGTAAAATAAAGAAAAAAAACATGATGCACGTTCTGTCTTCTCTCTCAATGTGAAGTTCATTCTGAAACACGACAGAAACTGATCTGTAACTCAGCCAATACTTGCCACCCACACATGAAAGTAATGTCTTTACAAAGTTCGAAGTCTCCTTTTTTAAATGAAGTAAATCATATCAAAAACAAATATTCTCGGTTTAAGAAATCCGTATGAAAGCAACGACATGTACAGTTTCTCCAGCCCGAGCTCATTAACTTTAATTTGACCACACCCCCACGCGCGCAGCTGTTCTCATTCAAATGATCCACGTGAAGGAACGCAGAGCTGTTAACGCCCTCATAAGCTCTAAACAAAGAATCAGCGACTGCAGTATTTCTCTACTTTTCATCAGTTTGGAAGACTGTTTGTGCTGTGGATTTACCTTGGATTTACCTAAAGACGACACATTTTTATTATGAGAACAATTAAGGTAAGAGACATAATAGTAAGTGTTTTATTGTTGCATAAACTTTACATTGTAGCTACTAAACTCAAACTGGTGCAGCCTAAAATGTTATGAAATGAGATACAAGTAGGCCTATGCTAGTATGAGTGTTTATTCTAATATGGTGAATATTTTAATGTTTAGAACTGTGTTTACTGTTAAATACTGTGTTTGTGGATATCTGCTCAAACGTAGATGTATAATGTAACAACAATGTTTCATAGTTTGGAGCGGCTCGATCGCTGCACGCGCTGAGTTTGGGTCTGAGTCGCGCTGTGTGTTTGAAAAGCAAAACACGCCACACATTAGGCTTCACGACAAACTCATCTCATTTCATAACAAATAGAAATATTTGAAGTAACATATGATAAACAATATATGTTTGTCTAGTGTAGTGTTACTGAAAAGTGTTCATTTTTAACGATTTATAGGCTGCCTGCTATCTAGGCTATTGTTATTATTTTATGCAGCCCTACACATGCCTATATACAAGGCACAACAAACTAGGTGTTCCTATATATATTTACAAAATACTTATACATATATACACTGCCTTTCAAAAGTTTGGGGTCGGTAAGATTTTAAATGTTTTTAAAAGAAGTCACTTATGATTAGATTATTTTTCAGATAAATGCTGTTCTTTTGAACTTTCTATTCATCAAAGAATCCTGAAATAAAAATGTAAATAACTGTTTTCAACATTGATGATAATGAAAAATGTTTCTTGAGCATCAAATCAACATATAATACTGATTTCTGAAGGATCATGTGACACTGAAGACTGGAGTAATGATCACAGGAATAAATTATACTTTACTATATATTTACATAGAAAACAGCTGATTAACATTGAAATATTACTTCACAATATTACTGGGTTTGTTTTGTATTTTTACTCAAATAAATGCAGCCTTTGTGAGCATACGTGACTTCTTTTAAAAACATTAAAAATCATACCGACCCCAAACTTTTGAACGGCAGTGTGTGTGTGTGTGTATATATATATATATATATATGTATATATATATATATATATATATATATATATAGTGTGTGTATATATATATATTGTGTGTGTATATATATATGTATATGTGTGTGTGTGTGTGTGTGTGTGTGTGTGTGTGTGTGTGTGTGTGTGTGTGTGAGTGAAAAATCGAAAACGTATTCCCAGAATCGTGCAGCCCTATAGTTTGTTTTGATATCAACATGTTTACAGGTGTTTATTTATTTATTTTTTAGAAAGGGACCAGATGCCACTGGATGAGTCCTGCTGACTTCAACATTCACATGAGTCTCTGTACATGAACATGGTAAAATGAAAAGTCAAACACCTTGGACATGACAGGTATGTAGGCTACTATGTTTCAGGAATGGCACAAAGGTGTCTGACTGTTTAAGTCTTTGTCTTTACATCAGTGTGTTTACTAATGTGCTTTTTGTCCTTTGTTGTGTATCTTTGGATTATGTTGTGTTGTAAATAAATCCAGACAATCTAAAAGCCATTCTTTTTTTAATTTCTCCCCATTCTTTGTGCAAGGCTTCTCATGATGATAGGGCCTGATAGCCCCTAATAGGGCCATTAGGGGAGGGTCTTTGTCTTTCTCAGGTGTAAAATGCATTCATATTAATGAGAGATCCACGCCCCTTCGCATAAAGCTTTCTCACAAGAAACACGTCATACAAATTTTAAATCAATATATTGTCTTATCTAAATGAGCAGGATGATTTTCACATAGTTTTGGAGCAAATATTCTAGGCTACGTGATACAATTTTCAAAAGTCTTGTGAAGAAATAATCACTATGGGTTTTATGACCTTATTTCACTGACATTTGTTTTTTGTTTTTTCACAAACCACGCATAAACATTATTATCTTAAAAATACAAACATGTATATACATGTTGCTCACATATTACGGTAGCCCCGTTTGTGCTATATAGAGTGAATTTACACCTTTGCCATTAACATGTTTATAAATAACTGAAAAAAGCACAAATGTCAGAGCATGTCAGAACACCTCTAGGACCCAGAAAACACCTTAGACCTCAGAGGGTTAACTTCGTCTGTGTGGGAGTATCTGAAAACAGAGACACGTACTCATTTATTAAAGCTGACAAATCAGAATATTGAACATCAGGGAGACGCTTCAACATCACCCCCAAATTCTCAAGGGCTTCTGTGTTTTTAAAACAGCCTTGTGTGACTGCTTCACCCGGATCCAGACCCTCATTATCGGAAACAGGGCCCGCAGGAACACCTCTTAAAGATGTTTCCACCCCTGCGTCAACCAAAAGCACAGGCTTCACTTGGGATCCTTCTGGATTTTCAAAAGGCAAAAGAGAATTAGCAGCCTCCTGGGTAGCATCTTCAACAGTATCACGTACATAATAAGTTTTCAACAAATTCACATGGCAAACACGTGCGTTCTTCCTCCTATCAGGAGTTTCAATCAAATAGTTCAACTCTGAAACCTGACGTAACACAGTATAAGGGCCTACAAATTTTGCCTGAAAAGGAGAACCCACAACTGGCACCAAAGCAAGCACCTGATCCCCAGACTGAAAAACTCGAACCTCTGCCCGACGATCAAATAACCGCTTCATTCTATCTTGTGAATGCCCCAGATTCGCCTTTGCCTGTGCACAAGATTCATACAATCTCTTACGAAAATCACTTACATAGTTCAACAAATTTCTCGGTGGATTAACATCCTTCAAATCCTCAGACAAAAGTGACTTTGGACTACACACCGAATGTCCAAATACAAGCTCATTTGGACTAAACCCTGTGCTTTCCTGTGAAGCTTCCCTAGCGGACATAAGAAGCCAGGGCAAACCGTCCTCCCAATCACCCTTCATGTGCTTGCAATACGATCTTAAAAGAGACTTCAGTGTCTGATGGAAGCGCTCTAGCGCCCCCTGACTTTGAGCATGGTAAGCGCTAGCCTTCTGATTTTTAACACGCAACTGTTTTAATATTTGAGCAAATATTTTCGAAGTAAAATTCGATCCTTGGTCTGTTTGTATGACTTTAGGAATTCCAAACAGAGCAATGAATTGCGTTAAGGCTTTTAACACGGTCTTTGTAGTAATGGAGCGTAACGAATAGGCCGCAGGAAACCTAGTTGTTTGACACATTATCGTGAGCAAATATTTACTACCTGCTTTCATCCTCGGTAATGGGCCCACACAATCCACAATTAAATATTCAAATGGTTGGTTTACTACTGGAACAGGAAAGAGTGGTGCTGGTCTCAGAGTCTGGTTTTCCAGTCAACTGACAAGTATGGCATGTTTTAATGTATGCAGACACGTCTCGTTTAAGCTTGGGCCAAAAAAAACTTCTCAAAATTAATTGATACGTTTTTTTTACTCCCAGATGTCCTGAAGTATCATGAGCTGTTTTCAAAACAAGATCACGGAGATTTTTTGGAACGACAATCTGAACAATTGGGTCTCCTACAAAATCTTCACCATGGGGCACCCACTTCCTGACTAACATTTCTCCATCCAGATAATACCCTGAAGGTGTATCCTGCAGTACATCTGGAGACAGAACTCTGTCAAACAAGACAACAAGCGAGGCATCTGCCTGTTGTTCTTTCACCAATTCACTACGTGAGATAGTCAAAACTGTTGGTATTTTTGTCAGTGTCTTACCAGCTCTCTCAACATCTGACTGAGTCACAGATAAAGATTTACTCCCAGCACGGGTTACAACAGAAGAAACAAATACTTCTGGAAAACTCTGGGCATTTTCATCTGACACCTCTGAAACCAATAAAGAGGGAGACACTATCAAAGCTGGCGGACCAACGGACCAAACTCTACCTCCAGCTAAATTGTTTCCAAGAATAATGTCTACACCTACAACTGGTAAACAGGGACGTACCCAAAGGGGTTACCTCTACCTGCACCAAATCTGAAACCATCATCACTTTATGTAGAGGAACGGATACTACATTTAACCCTATTCCTCTAATCAAAACATTATTTCCAGTATACGATTCACTGGAAAAAGACAGGACATTTTCAGAAATAAACGATTCTGTTACACCTGTGTCTGAGTATTTTTACTAGTTTATTCTCTTTAGAGCCTACTAGTGAGACATAACCTTCTGTAATAAAAGGTGAAAAACTAGAATTCAAGGTTTCACAGTCATTTTCAATAGCTAGTTCGAACGATGATTGAATAGATGTTACCAATCCTACTGATTTAGCTCCCAAAACGGCATTTTGGGGCCTTCTATTCCCTGATAAATATTGAGCTTTGGCTTTTAGCATCGGACATTCATTTTTCCAATGCCCTTTAGCCTGGCAGTAATTGCATGCATCAACTAATTCACATTCCCCAGGTGAACGCAATGATCTACCTCTAATATTTTGGCGGACCACTCTTAGCTGTGACGTATTGCTTAACCTCTTTGACAAGCTATCCAACACAGAGAAACTTGAATTGTACCTTTTTTGCAGTGGATGAGATGGAATTCCAGCAGGTAGGGAAATAGGTTGGTAAGCAGAGCAAGGCAGGCAGCGGGCAGGTTGATAGTAGCAGACAAAGCATGGACTCCAGTAATCCAACAAACGATTGGTAAGTGATTGAAGAATGGTGGTTAAAAGGCACAACTTAATATCCAAAATAATGTCCAAATAGTTCAATAGCGATTCAATAGCGATTCAATAGCGATGTAAAGAACTGTATGCTTAAAACGTTCCAACAGCTTCCTTGTTCTTTTTCTTGTGTTTGAAAAGGTGAGAGGCGGCCATCTTTATATTCAAACATTCTCACCAACTGTCAAAATAAAAGTCCCTACAAAATAAAGGATCCTAAATCTAACAAAACATACCAATAGCACAACAATTTAGATTAACCTAAACACAAATGGCTCCTACATAGCCGGCCCCTTATAGCTATGGCAGAAGGCAAGCTATAACTAACTAAATGTAATTTTCCAAGGAGCTATATATTATTTCCTTAAACTCATTATGCATTATTCACAAGAATAAATGAGTGCAAAGATTCAGTGTATGCATCTGTATGACAGTGTATGCACGTGCCCAAGTTCATTCAAGTCTCACTCTGGCCTTCTACTAGCAAGCAGATCTTACTGATAGGTCTTTCAAGCTGGCTTGTTTTAGTTTGAAGCCGTACACTGCGGACCAAGCCTTTGGAGTCAGGAAAGGCTTCAGTGACTCTAGCCAACATCCATGATCCTCTTGGCGCCGTGCTATCGGCTACTAGCACAACGTCTCCTGGACAGAAGTTGCGTCTGACACGAGACCATTTTTGCCGTGTTTGTAGAAGAGGAAGGTACTCTCGGACCCAGCGTTTCCAAAATAAGTCGGCAATGTACTGGATCTGTCTCCAACGATGTCTGGTGTAAAGATCTTCCTTTACGAACAAACCTGGAGGTAGAACAGGATGCACCTCAAGCTGCAGTATATGATTAGGCGTTAACGGCTCCAAGTAATTTGGGTTATCAGAAACAGTCGTGAGTGGACGGCTATTGAGAATGGACTCAACCTCACACATTACTGTCTGAAGGCCTTCATCATCCAGATATTGCTGGCTGGTGACTGACCGTAACATCGTTTTGATCATGCGAATCAACCTCTCCCATATCCCCCCACAATGGGCACCATGGGGAGGGTTGAATGTCCATTTTACCCCCTTTTGGCGCAAACTTTTTTCAATTGGTTGCATGTTCCAAGATTTCAAGGACTCCTTTAGTTCCTTTTCAGTTGCAACAAAGTTTGTTCCATTGTCTGACCGCAACTCAGACACTGGCCCTCTTCTGGCAATGAACCGTCTGAATGCAAGAGTCAGTATAGAGTGAATGTGCAACTTCGAAGTGTATAGCACAGCTGGTAAGACATGTGAAAATCACGCCGTACCGTTTTATAATGATGCGGACTCGTTTTACCTCTAATGGCCCAAAATAATCAACCCCTACATGCGTGAAGGGTGGAAGGTCAGGGGTCAACCTGTCAACTGGCAAATCTGCCATTTTCTGTTCACCTGCACTCAGCTTAACTCTTCTGCACCTGGTGCATTCATAAACTACTTTTCTGGCCAGAGTGTTGACGCAAGGAATCCAATATCTTTGTCTGAGTTTGGAGAGCATGAAATTTCTTCCACTGTGCCCAACTTCTTCATGGATGTGCTGAAGTAAGAGTTTGGAAACGTGATGGTCCTTAGGGAGAATAGCAGGGTGTTTCTGCTCAGTGGGCATTGCCATTTTACTCAGACGTCCACCAACCCATAAGATGCCATTGGCCAGAAGAGGATCTAACCTGTAGATGGAGCTGTTTCTGTTTACATTTTGCATGCCTTTCTGCAAACAGGCTATTTCTTGTGGGAATCCCTGCCTTTGGCAAAATTGTAAGATTGCGACCTCAGCATCCTCTAGATCACTGATTGATAGAACATATGGACCTGTCTTTTCATGTTTTCCTTTTCTTGTGGTCATGATATGTCTATTTAGATCTTTCTTGCCATTCTTAAGTAATTTCAACAGAACAGACTTGAACCTCAGGAACCATGCCACAGCTTTCTTGAGGCTCATCCAAGTTGAGAAATAATTCATTAGGTAAGTAGTGGCGTCACAGCTTTCCTTCACAGCAACATTGACAGTGACAACTCCTTTTCTTAATTCAGGGTCATCTTGAGAGAGAATGGGTTCAGATGGAAGCGCTGGCCAGCGATGAGGTGGTTCCTTCAGAAAGTCTGGGCCATTGATCCATGTTGTTCTTTTCAAGAATGTGTTAACATGTAGTCCCCGGGAGGCGTAATCAGCAGGATTGAGTTTGTGCCTATATACTTCCATTGGGATACATCTGTCGCACTTCTGATGACATTAACACGGTTTGCCACGAAGGTTAAGAATCTTCTGCTTTCATTCCGGATGTACCTTAAAACAGTCATGCTATCTGTCCAAAACAGAGACCTTTCCAATTCCATATGCAACTCCTCAGATAGCATCTTGTCAATTTGTACGGCCAAAACTGCAGCAGTAAGCTCCATTCGTGGTGTGGTCATCAGTTTTAAAGGAGCAACTCGGGCCTTTCCCATTATAAAGGTGACGTGGACCTTGTTGCTGCTAGTCAGCCTAAGATAGGTAACTGTTCCATACCCAAGGTCACTCGCATCACAGAAGTGGTGCATCTGTGCTGTTTTGACATCTCCAAAGTTGTTTGGTACAAGACATCGGTTGACCTTGAACTCCCTTACTTTTGGAAGATCTTTCCACCATTGCTTCCAGGCTTGAGCGTGGACCTCTGGCAATTCTTCATCCCATCCAATGTTCTGCTTGCATAACTCTTGCAAGATGTGTTTTGCCGGAAAGTAGAGAGGTGCAAGGAATCCAAGAGGGTCATATATAGAACTGACCATGGACAGAATCCCACGTCTGGTGCATGGACGCTCCTTTATGGTCACCTGGAATGTGAAGGTGTCTTCCTTAACACACCATTGCACCCCGAGAGCTCTTTCAACTGGCAAATCTTCTATGTCAAGGTCGAGATTCTTTATGTTCTTGGCCCTCTCAGGCTCTGGAATGGAGTCCAAGACAGCTCTGTTGTTGCTAACCCATTTGGTCAACTTAAAGCCTCCAGTTGCACAGAGTAATTTCAGCTCTTTACAAAGTCTAATGGCATTGCCCTCTGTGTCCACAGCCTTCAGCAAATCATCCACATAGAAGTTGTTTTTGACTGCGCTAGTTGCATCAGCTGAGAAGCACCCTTTGTTATCCTCAGCTGTCCTCTTTAACGCATAACTTGCACAGCTAGCTGATGATGTTGCGCCAAAAAGATGTACGATCATCCTGTACTCTTTCAGTGCCTGACTAACGTCCCCATCTGGCCACCAAAGGAAGCGCAAGAAGTTCACATGATGAGATGGGACCTTTACTTGATAGTACATTTTCTCTACATCAGCCATGATAGCGATGTTGTCCAGACGAAAACGGACTAAGACCCCAATTAAGCTGTTTGTAAGATTGGGACCTTGAATGAGTTCAGTGTTCAGTGAGGCACCCTGATAAGATGCAGAGCAGTCAAATACCACACGGAAGCTCCCCTTCTTTGGGTGAAACACACCATGGTGTGGAATATACCACACTTTTCCATTTTCCTGCATCAACTGGTCTTGGGGTACAAGCTCAGCATGTCCGCATGATAGGACCGTTTCCATAAATGCCCCATATTCCTTATGAAAGTCATCATTCTTTTGAAACTTTCTTTTTAAAGACAATGCTCGTTGCTCTGCCATGTGACGGTTGTTTGGCATCATAGGATTATCCTTCTTGAATGGCAAAGGCAATTGATAATGTCCAGCCACTATTTCAACAGAGCTGTCCATTATCTGCATGAATTTGTGGTCTTCCACCGACATTTGTTTCTTTTCCTCAAAACTCTTTTCTGGGAAATCATGGTTGTATTGCTGAATCAAAAGTTCACTCAGGTTATCAACGGAAATCCGATGTGCATGAACATATTTCTGACCTTGCTTGCTGATGCGTGCATCCTCAGTGTGGAGAAGTCCATTCACTGCCCAGCCTAGCAGTGTTTTAACAGCAAAGGGTCCATTTCCTTGGCTATTGATAATTCTCCACGGTTCCATCAATTTGGGTGCATTAATCCCAATCAGAAGGTCTATCCCAGCATTAATGTTGGGAATATCAACATCTTGAAGATAAGGCCATTTTCGTATATCTTCTCATCTGGGGATGTGTTCCCTGTTGACTGGAATTTCCTGCTGAGTGTAAACTTCAGGTAATTGTATGAATTCCTTTCCGTCCAGGCTGCACACTTCCAGGCCCTTGACTACCATGCTGTTAACAGATTTCTTTTGCCCCATAGTGCGCAGAAGTATTTGTTGATGTTTCCCATCAGCATTCAAGTTCCTCCTAAGTTGTTCTGTGCAAAATGTTGCCGAACTCCCTGGGTCAAGGAAAGCATATGTCTGCACTACATTATTTGAATTACTCATTTTGACTTGAACTGGTATTATTGCAAGTGTACAATGTTTATCACTACAATCAAGTACCTCTGTTTTCAGTGAAACCAACCCGCTGCTCACTGCCTTTTTGTCTGAAGGACCTGCCTTACTCTGCTCTCCTGTTACATTTTGAGGTATATGCAAGATAGTGGGATGTACTTTTGAACAAATTGAACAGGTTTGTCTATTTTTGCAGGTCATACTCATGTGTCCTTTAGCAAGACAACCAAAGCAGACATCTTTAGTCTTTAGCAGCTCAACTCGTGCGTTGTGAGACTTCTTCATCAGCTCTTGACATGACACAATCTCATGCGCACCATTACAGGCAGGACAGAGTTTTGATTAACTGTTTTTGGGCACATTAGATACTTGCATTGTGCTCTCTGTGTTGTTCTTTGGCGCAACTGCTACTGTTGTGGCGAAACTGCTCCCTCTGCTCTTCTGCATGGAACTCATTGGCTTGCTACTGATAGCAGCTGTTTTTGGTGACCTTCTGTTTGAGGAGCAGTCTTGGAGGTTACCAAAAACTGGGTCTTGTAAAATCCTGGCCTGCCTTTCCAGGAAGAGGACAAGATCAGCAAACTCGGCTCTTGCTCCTGTTCGTTCCCTGATGTCAAAAGCATATGATCTCCATTTTTCTTTCACTTTGTACGGCACCTTGGAGTTTAGAAGCCTCAGGTTTAATGGAAGGTTCAGCTCATCCATGTACCTTAAGGTACGCATTACATTACAGCATCCACGGAGGAAAAGAGCATAACTGTACAGAGCTTCTCCATTGTCTGATGGGATATTATTCCAATTTAAGCCTTTATCCATATAAGCATTAGTAATTTTAAATTCATCCCCAGAATGAAGTTCCAATAGCCGTTTTGCCTCTGCATACCCTCTATCTGCATCCATATGAAGACAACTTCTGACCAGCTCCTTAGGTTGGCCAGAGGTGTATTGTTCAAGGTAATACAGTCTGTCTTGGCTATTGCTGGTGTTTTTCTCATTACAGTGTTCGAATGCCTGCATAAATGGTCTGAAGTTCAGAGGTTCACCGTTAAACATGGTAAGGTGCCTAGTTGGAAGTAAAGTCATTTTCTGTTGCTGTGCAATAAGATCGGCAACAGCACCAGTCAAGCAGCTGCAGGTACTTCCTTTCCACATGCGCCTTTAAGTTCAGATACCAGCAACCTTGCTGGTATCTGAACTTAAAGGCGCATGTGGAAAGGAAGTACCTGCAGCTGCTTGACTGGTCAGATTCAATTGTAAGGTCTGGACAGGCCTTTGTGACCTCTTGGCTCTTGTATCCTGTGTTAAAACCTTTTGCAATGGTGTTTTGGGAACAGCAGAGATTCTGGCATATTCCACTGGTGAGGGTTCTGGATGAACATGTTCCTTGATTCTGTCATATTTTCTCTCCAGATACACATTCATGCCATCTCCTGGCAATTTTGAAACTTCTGTCGACATGAGTCTAGAGTTCATAGATTCAGCATCAATGCTCTGTAACACTTGCACTTTTGCATTAGCTGCAGCCAACTCTGTTTCAAGTTCAACCTTTTCCATTGCATTTTGCAGTTTAATTCTTTCCATTTTCAAGGCGTGTTTTTTCTTCAGTCCTTCAGTACGTTGCAATAGAGCTGCCCTTTCAGCTTCAGCCTTTAAAACGCACGGAAGACACTGACGAAGATTTTGAGGCAACACTTGCACCAGAACGTGAAGATTCTACTTTACTGGCACGTGCTGCCACAATGGATATACTGTCCAGATGAGACACCACAGTTTGGGATTCATAGCTTTGAGCACTCTTCCACATTTCTACCTCATTCAAGAATGTTTCAAAAGCTTGCATCTTTGGTTGGTACCACTCATCATTGTCACTTTTTCTTTCCTCTTCCTCATACATCACTTGCACAGATTGATGCACATCTTTAAATTCGTCCAATGCCACATGGAGCTGTTCAATGCCTGTGTCTACGGCTTCAATATCTCCACCTTTTAATAATTCCTTTAATTAATTCATTTTACGTGTACACACGCCAAGTTTTCCTCTGCGCGTTGCGCAAAGCTCTTTAATTTTGCCATCAGCCATATTTTAGATTTTTTGAGAACAACAAAAAAGTTATTTTCTTTTCCCTTTTTAAAAAATTAAACAGCACAATTAACTTCAACTCTTCAACAGTTCATTCTCTTCTGTCTTCATTTAAGCTTATATGTGCATGTACAAAATTGATGATCCGCTTCAGTAGCAAATCCAGTAACAACCAATGATGCACTCCAATAGTGAACTTGAAAAGATAAATTCTCAAAAGATCCAAAACTTCGTCAACTCCAAAGTATAAAAAAAAAAAAAAACCTTTACGCTTCAATAACAGTCAAACAAATGCTTCCATAGGTTCCAAACAATTTGATTGTGATGCAGCGTAAACGATTGCAAAGTTCTTTACTACTATTTTGGCGGACCACTCTTAGCTGGGACGTATTGCTTAACCTCTTTGACAAGCTATATAACACAGAGAAACTTGAATTGTACCTTTTTTGGAGTGGATGAGATGGAATTCCAGCAGATAGGGAAATAGGTTGGTAAGCAGAGCAAGGCAGGCAGCGGGCAGGTTGATAGTAGCAGACAAAACATGGACTCCAGTAATCCAACAAACGATTGGTAAGTGATTGAAGAATGGTGGTTAAAAGGCACAACTTACTATCAAAAATAATGTCCAAATAGTTCAATAGCGATTCAATAGCGATGTAAAGAACTGTATGCTTAAAACGTTCCAACAGCTTCCTTGTTCTTTTTCTTGTGTTTGAAAAGGTGAGAGGCGGCCATCTTTATATTCAAACATTCTCACCAACTGTCAAAATAAAAGTCCCTACAAAATAAAGGATCCTAAATCTAACAAAACATACCAGTGCTCCAATAGCACAACAATTTAGATTAACCTAAACACAAATGGCTCCTACATCTAGAGATATCAGGATTTTCCCTACTCTTATCATGTACAGACCAATCAGGTTCTCGTCTAATTTCTCTGAATGCCCTTTGTCCAAACTGATTTTTGTGAATTAGAGCATATTCATCAGCAAGGACCGCAGCATCATACGCCGTATGAGCTTTAGTCTCAGTTACATAAGTAGCAACATGAGGTGGCACTGAATTTTTAAACTGCTCTAACAATACTAGCTCCTTTAGATCACTTAAAGTTTTGACATCAGAAGCAGAACACCAGCGATTAAAATGAGTTTGAATTTCTCTCACAAATTCCACATGCGTTTGTCTTTCAGATTTTTGCCAACCTCTAAATCGCTGTCTATATACCTCTGGTACCAATTCATAAGCTTTCAAAACAGCTGACTTAACACATTCATATTTTTCAGAGTCCTGAATGCTTAACGAAGAAAAAATCTCCTGAGCTCTTCCGGTGAAAACGCATCGCAATAACAAAACACGCTCTGGATCGGACCAACCTCTAGTACCAGCTACTCGCTCAAACAGTGAAAAAAAGGTATCAATTTCCCTTTCATCAAATTTAGGCACAAGTTTCAAATTTGTGACCACATCAAAATCAAACAAATCATGCTCACTACCATCAACAGACAATCTTCTGGCTTCTCTAGAACCTTTCCCAGCATTTATCAAATCCAACTTATAACGCTCAAGCTCCAATCTCTTCCTTTCAATATCATGTCTTGCTTCAATTTTTTGCTGCTCGATCTTTTCCTTAGACTTCATTTCTATCAAAAGTAAATCCTTCTGTTGCTCATAAGTCAAATACATTCTGCTAGCCTGAACCATAGACACTGTCTTTTCATCTTCAAGTACATTCTGTTCTACCAAAGCAGATATCAAGATCGATTTTAAACTTTCCTTTAACCGTTTGTCCGCAACAGAAAGCTCAACATTATAATGATTCGCAAGTGCTAACAATTGATCCTTCGAAAACTCATTTAAAAGGTCTTCCGACGGATTACGAATAAATTCATCAATATTGGAAGTCATTTTACATTTCTGCTACCCCTAACAAATGAGAAAAAAAACAAAAAACAAAAATTTCGAACGAACACTGAATATTGTATATTTTCATACACATTCAATCAGTTGACTATTCAATTCATAAACTTACCGCATTCGTTTCCTGAAAGCTCATTCCAATCAGCACGTAGTGGCAGTTATACTAGTCATTTACACAGTGTTTCCCAAATTCAAACAAAATCGTATACCTTACGTCCTAATCAATTGTTACTCGAAGCCTCCCAAACAAACTAAACAGCGCATGCTGAACACTCGCTCACAGAGTCGGATATAATGACAAACCGGTGTTCTCAATTTCCACAAACGGCTGGGACCTTTCTCAGGCTTTAAATTGCATCCACACCAGCCTTCGCTCTCTTTTGACTTCTCAGTACGTTCGCGATGTTGTGCTGTCCTGCGTAGCCTCAGCCGGCCCCAGGGCCCCGGGCCTTGACTCACAACCAGCCATGTGCTCATTCAGGAGAGAGAGGACTCTCTCAAGGACGACAGAATCCAGGACAACCTCAGCAGTTGGTCACAACGTCTTCATTCAACGCAGAAGTAGTCCATCGCAACTCCTACCATTGGCTCTCTTAGTCCTCTCTTCCTCTGGCCTTCACTGCTGCTACTTCGGGTTGATGTCTGCATGGACCCCCCACGGCCCCCGGCTGTGACCACAGCTAGGCCTTCACTCTCCCAACCAAGTCGAACTAACCATGCAAGTTCATCATACCTTCTTCATCCAATGGAGAAGAAAACGATTGCAACTTCAACATTTGACACTCACAGAACCAACAAACGTCAATTTTCAACAACTTCAAGAATTATGTTCTCATTATGACTCTCACACACACACACACACACACACACACACACACACACACACACACACACTCTCACACTGACTAACACACACACACTCACACACACACTAAAGGGCTCTATTTCCACACTGAGATTCTGTCCAGTTTTGAGGAAAAGTGTCCAGGTGACAGTCACCAGTGTCAGCCAATAGGAGTGCAGCACTGAGCCCCGCCCCTCCCCCACATCCAATCAGATTCACTCCAGCTCAGGAATTCTGTCCGCTGCCAAACTCAATATTGACCTGCGTTCAAAAGCCTTGAAGAATAAAGAGATACGGGCTGAAACACACACTTTTATCTTCAAATCTACGGTTTTACACTTCTGTTGTTTTTATATAATTTTTTTTAATTTATATACATCGACACCAAGTGCAATAATAATTATCGGATTAATTATAAATACATATGGTTGAATCTTAGGTCTTATTTCACCTCATTAATTTAAATAAAAGAAATATATGTATTACACAAAGAATCTTTTTTATGGCAATAAATACTTCCCCCAAATTATCACGATTATTACTTTTAATAATCACATATGGCAAGCAAACCCCGCCCATAAACATGTCCTCATCCAATCACAATAAAGCACTGATCGAAGCTCACAGGTGGGTTTGTGAACTTCCTGAACGGAGACGATCCTCCCGGAAGAGAAGCGACTATTACAGTCTCATCATCATCATAACCTTCATCATCATCACCTTCATCATCATCATCACCTTCATCATCCTCACCTTCATCATCATCACCTTCATCATCATCACCTTCATCATCATCATCATCACCTTCATCATCATCACCTTCACCTTTATCATCATCATCATCATCACCATCATCATCTTCACCTTCATCATCATCACCTTCATCATCATCACCTTCATCATCATCATCATCACCTTCATCATCATCACCTTCACCTTTATCATCATCATCATCATAACCTTCATCATCATCACCTTCATCATCATCATCACCTTCATCATCTTCACCTTCATCATCATCATCATCACCTTCATCATCATCACCTTCATCATCATCACCTTCATCATCATCACCTTCACCTTTATCATCATCATCATCACCTTCATCATCTTCACCTTCATCATCATCACCTTCATCATCATCATCCTCATCACGTTCATCATCATCATCATCATCATCACCTTCATCATCATCATCACCTTCATCATCTTCACCTTCATCATCATCACCTTCATCATCATCATCCTCATCACGTTCATCATCATCATCATCATCATCACCTTCACCTTTATCATCATCATCATCATAACCTTCATCATCATCATCACCTTCATCATCTTCACCTTCATCATCATCATCATCACCTTCATCATCATCACCTTCATCATCATCACCTTCATCATCATCACCTTCACCTTTATCATCATCATCATCACCTTCATCATCTTCACCTTCATCATCATCACCTTCATCATCATCATCCTCATCACGTTCATCATCATCAACATCATCATCACCTTCACCTTTATCATCATCATCCTCATCACCTTCATCATCATCACCTTCACCTTTATCATCATCATCATCATCACCTTCATCATCTTCACCTTCATCATCATCACCTTCATCATCATCACCTTCATCATCATCATCATCACCTTCATCATCATCACCTTCACCTTTATCATCATCATCATCATAACCTTCATCATCATCACCTTCATCATCATCATCACCTTCATCATCTTCACCTTCATCATCATCATCATCATCACCTTCATCATCATCACCTTCATCATCATCACCTTCATCATCATCACCTTCACCTTTATCATCATCATCATCACCTTCATCATCTTCACCTTCATCATCATCACCTTCATCATCATCATCCTCATCACGTTCATCATCATCATCATCATCACCTTCATCATCATCATCACCTTCATCATCTTCACCTTCATCATCATCACCTTCATCATCATCATCCTCATCACGTTCATCATCATCATCATCATCACCTTTATCATCATCATCATCATAACCTTCATCATCATCATCACCTTCATCATCTTCACCTTCATCATCATCATCATCCTCATCACGTTCATCATCATCACCTTCATCATCATCACCTTCACCTTTATCATCATCATCATCACCTTCATCATCTTCACCTTCATCATCATCACCTTCATCATCATCATCCTCATCACGTTCATCATCATCATCATCATCACCTTCATCATCATCATCACCTTCATCATCTTCACCTTCATCATCATCACCTTCATCATCATCACCTTCATCATCATCATCATCACCTTCATCATCATCACCTTCACCTTTATCATCATCATCATCATCACCTTCATCATCTTCACCTTCATCATCATCACCTTCATCATCATCACCTTCATCATCATCATCATCACCTTCATCATCATCACCTTCACCTTTATCATCATCATCATCATAACCTTCATCATCATCACCTTCATCATCTTCACCTTCATCATCATCACCTTCATCATCATCACCTTCATCATCATCACCTTCACCTTTATCATCATCATCATCATCTTCACCTTCATCATCATCACCTTCATCATCATCATCCTCATCACGTTCATCATCATCATCATCATCATCACCTTCATCATCATCATCACCTTCATCATCTTCACCTTCATCATCATCACCTTCATCATCATCATCCTCATCACGTTCATCATCATCATCATCATCACCTTCACCTTTATCATCATCATCATCACCTTCACCTTTATCATCATCATCATCATAACCTTCATCATCATCATCACCTTCATCATCTTCACCTTCATCATCATCATCATCACCTTCATCATCATCACCTTCATCATCATCACCTTCATCATCATCACCTTCACCTTTATCATCATCATCATCACCTTCATCATCTTCACCTTCATCATCATCACCTTCATCATCATCATCCTCATCACGTTCATCATCATCAACATCATCATCACCTTCATCATCATCATCCTCATCACGTTCATCATCATCATCATCATCATCACCTTCATCATCATCATCACCTTCGTCATGCCAGTGTGTCTCACCTGTGGAGTCTGAGACGAGAGACGAGGTTCAGGGTAAAGTCTCTTTTCTCCTCTATTGTGTCGTATATCGAGTGAAACACTTCTGGAACAAGAACACATGTGGGCGGGGCTTGACTGTGTCTGTGGGGAACTGATTGGATGGTTGTGGTTTGCTATTGGCTGATCTCGTGTGAGTGACAGGTTGCCCCGCCCACATCATCAGAAAAGAGAAGAGATGCTGCCATAGGAACTTATTCTGATTCAAGATTATTAACACAATAATGATGTGCACCCATAAATCATTTAGAATAAACACTGCAATATTCTATAACAAAACAAGAATTGTCCATTTTGATTTCATGGGGTCTTTAAAGGGTAACTAAACACTAAAACGACTTTTTTTAGTTAATGATCTGTAAGAATGGAGCTTCATAAATGCTGTTCATTGATTCGAGTACATTTTTGACATTTGGGTTTAAAGTGTTTTAATTCTACAATATATGGTGTAAAAACGTCTGAGTGCTGCCCTCTTCAGGTTGAACTACTGCAGTTGAATTTCCTATTGGAAGTTGTGGTACCCTCTGACGTCAGAGGATATCAGCTAACCACGCCCTCGCCTACAGAGAGATGCGTCTCAGGTGCACGCCCCCCTCCGCTGGGCTCTGCCCACTTTTCCAGCATTTTTCAAATATTGCCAGTGGGTGGAGTCAGGCTCTGACCAGGGGTTTAGTTACCCTTTAAAAACATGTTCAGTTTGGGAATAATTCAATTCAAGCCTTTTTTTTTTTTACTATTATTCACATTATTTCATTATTACTGTGATATAAAACAATGTTCAAATGTCAGTTATATTTGTATATCATGGTTCTATATGTTGTAATTGACATAATAAAATGTCACAATGTAAAAACATTATGATGCACATATACATACAGGCTTAATTTTCTTCATGTTAGATATTATCAACTCTCAACACACTCCAGTTCAGTTGAATATTCTGCTTTTCACAATATTGTTTCAATCTTACAATTATGAAGAATTCTGAGTGTCCAGAAGTGAAACAGCGGTTGCCTTTAATCCGTAAATCAGGCAGATGTCATAAAGTCACTTCATAACATGATGATGATGATGATGATGATGCTCTTTCATTCACTGATGGCGAATTAAGCTCGTCCAGAACTTCAGTAACGTTACACAAACTCAAACTTCAGCAGCAGCTTAAATCAACATCAATCAATCATAATAATTTCTGTCACTAAACTCACTCCACACGACCAAACACACAGAAGATTCGAACGAGTCAAAACCGCAAACGACTCAATATATTGTCCGAGTTTGAATCTTTCCTTCAGAAACCCGTTCGGTGTCGTTAGTAAAGGAACCAGAAACGTCCATCAGTCACAATAACAGGGAACGATCACAGTGAACGGTAACAGGGAACCGAAGCGACGAGCCTCACCTTCTGAAACGCGTCGCGATCCTCCGGAAGAATCTACGGGAACCGACACATGATCCGTTGCGCGAGGGTTTCATTCAGAGTTTATGAAAATGAGCTATAAATACTCAATATACACACACGCACACAGATCAGTCACGTGATGCTGGACTGTATTAATATTCTCTATCCAGACACAACAACAGCTGGAATCCTTTAATCCAGCAGTGTTTATTAAAACACGGACCTTCATATGGCCTCCTTTCTCATAAACATTTCTGAATATTAAAAAAATAATAATCCTATCAGATAAATAAAGCTGAATCTGTTATTGTGTTTTACCAAAACCTTTCTCCATCATCTAAACCGAAAGAAATATTACAGATGAATTGTATTTACTTTTAATGTTTTAATTGTTTTTAAGTAAAACAGGAATTCAAGGGAAGAAGGAAGAGAAATGGCTAGACTCGAACCTGCATCTCATTACAAACTCAGATCTTAGACCACGCCCCAATTATTATTTATCATCAGGCCACGCCCACAATTATTATTTATGAACACGGTAACGCCAGAAACGCTTATTTATCAACAGACCACACCCCCAAAGATTATATATCACAAGGCCACGCCCACAATTATTATTTATCTGAATTATCATTGAATTGATCCGGAAACCCATTTCCGCCACATAAAAAAAGACTGCGTTGGTAAATATATTTCTATATGTATTAAAGGAATCAGAATGATCACGGCGTGGACTGAACACCCTTCTGACTAAACTAATGTCTCTATAGCAAATTTGATGAGATTTGTATTTTGTGCGGTTTGACCAGTTCTAGTGTTCATCTCTCTCACGAAGGGTTATCAACATCCATGAACTCCTGCTGAGTTCACTCTCACCTAACGAACACATCAGACTCATAAATATATATGAATATTTCTCAATCATATAAATATGTATTCATTCAGATTCAGTATTATTATATTTAACTGCACTGACACTATCAGATGAGAACAGAACTGATCTAATAATGACTCCATCATCTTCTGTATTTACAGCAGAATTAATCTCATATTTCGTGAAGTTTGTATATTTTGAGTCGATCTGTATGAAGAGTCACGTGATGAACTGCCGCCCTCTGCTGGCGCGTTCGCGATGTTTCCCACAAGCCCATGCGGCCGTGCGTCTGATGTGCTAATAATGCTGTCAATCGTGTTTACGTTTCGATGTTTGTTTTGTTGTCTATTCATTTATTCAATCTATTAGTTTTAGTCCTACTTATTTATATTATCATACACATGACTGTAATACCCTCTCACAAACACACACAATCTGCAAACAATCTGCGTTGTTAAAGGCGCTATATAAATGAGGATGACTGGACTTGACACACACACACACACACACTCAAACACAGTCTCTCTCTCTCTCTCTCTCTCTCACACACACTCAAACAGTCTCTCTCTCAGACACACACACACACACACACACTAACTCTGCCCATCAAACAAAATTGCTGGATTTTTCAGCAATTTCTGGAAAACAAAACTCATATTTTATGATTAAATCATCGAATGGCTTTTTTAATAAACAAATTAAATAATTTCACAAAAAAAATATTTAAAATATATTTTTTATTTAAATGGATTTGAGGTGATCTGTATAATTCATCTGATCAAAACGCATAATTGCAATCTTTACATAAAACTTGAATGTCACATGACTATGAAATATGAAAATGACTGTAAACAACAGCAGATATAGATGAAAGTATAAGACATGCTGAATACTGAACATAAAGAGAAACATTACAAGATTAAATAAATAACTGAAGATCAAACAACACTGTGGCCAAAGCTGAGAAATAATCACATTAAAAACTGGATGTTTATGACATGAATGTGTTCATCCACAAACCTGACGCTGAATCAGTTTCATAATCCAGAAATAGAGACTCTTGAACAGAATCAGCAGAAGTGACTCTCATACAGATGCAAATATCGGGATATTATGAGAATATCTCTGTTATTATACCAGAGCTCACAAATTACAAGCAGAATCATGAATATATCAAACAGCCAACCAAATACAAATGTGTCATGTAAAACCAACAATTCAGTTTTTCTCTATATAAAAGAATGAGGCTCAATCATAAACATTTATAAGTAATAATATTAATAGACCTCCATTATCAAACAAACACATTCTGTGTGACTGACACAAACGAACCGATTCGAGGAACTGAACTGATTCTGAATCGCTTCAGTGTTCAGACACTGTCCTGCTTATATCGCCTTATATAGCTACAATAAAACACATATTCACGATGACACTGTGAATATATCGCAGATGTTCAACATCACCTTCCACAGAAACACAGACATGAATCTCCATCAGTCTGAGCGCTTTCAAGAGTGAAGGACTGAACGCGTGTGAATAAGATTCATTTCAGAAAAGTCTTTCATTTAAGCAGAAGTGGCAACCTGATTACGCCTAAAGCACCCTATTCTGCTTTATCTAATATTCCGTCGTGCAGTGTGTAATAAAGCCGTTTGTGAATGTAGAAGCTCTGCAAAGTTTCAAAATGCAGATTAATGGAGTTTGTCTCTCCTAAAAGAAAGTTATTCTGAACTGCAACGAGTTGTCAGTAATTCAATCTCACTTCCTGCTGTAGGTTTTGAACTCATTTGCATAATGCCCGCCTGTGGTCTTGATTGGCTGAGCAGCGTCTCTTAGCTCCGCCCTCAAACACTCGTTTATCTGAGACTGGAAGAGTTTGGTTTGTGTTGTTCGTGTCGAGAAGACGCTGTTTTCTGAGATTGAGACGGTAAAACCCACACCATCGGTTACTGTTCGTATCACTGTGATCAAGAGCTAAGATTCGGATATAATGAGCGTATGGTGTTTGACCAATCAGAGCAGAGCAGCTCTCAGAGAGGCGGGGCTTAGAGAGACAATCTTCAAACGAAGCGTTTCAGACACTGAGAGAAAGAGCTGATGCTGCAGTGGAGATTATGAGAGAAAGTGTTTTTAATCTTAAATGCATGTAAAACTATTGTAGGAGACGCCAAAACAACATTACAATATTTAAAATAGCATAAGAGGGGCACTTTAACCCTGATCCTTCTCTCTCGGGTTAATCTGACTCTCTTAGGAATGAATGTAATGCAAGGAATGCTTCAGTTCACATAGAAAAACCTAAAAATGCTCAAAATTCAAACTACAAATGCTAAAACTTTACCAAAAATTGATTTTATAATGTCTACATGTGTGTCTGAATGTGCGGAACAGCTCATTTACTCCATATAGAGATATAAGGCCATCTAGAGTCATGAAATTTCTTGATATATTATTATTGTCCAATAGTCGGCAGAGACAGTCAATGTAAGATATTTAGAGCTGAATTAAAAGAGTTATGCTTGAAATTAAGAGTTATTTTGAATTTAAGTTGAAAGAATGTAAGGAATGTGCTTAAATTACTATTTATTTATTGATCAAATCTAATAATTTAAAGGGAAATAAAAAATAACACAAAAATCTCCAAAAAATTGGATTAAAAAATACAAAAAATATTATCAAAATGAAATAAAATGAGCTTTCTGAAAAAAGAAAAGAAATAATAAAGTATAATTTTGACCCGCGAGGGAAGTTAATAAGCCGGAAGAGTGTCGTGAGCGTCTGCTGATGAAGCAGTTTATTATTTTCTTTGTTGAGTTTGTCACTAGTGAACATTACAAACAAATAACCGGAATCATGCGGTATTACTAGACAAATTTAAAGTTTGCATCATTATTTCCCTGTTTATGACTGTGAAGCTGCTTTACAATGATGCGTATCCTGTGAGCCGGTGATGCGTATCCTGTGAGCCGGTGATGCGTGTCCTGTGAGCCGGTGATGCGTGTCCTCTGAGCGGTTACGTGCGCTGCTGGTGTGTGCTGGGCCGGCGTGAGCGCAGGTCTGCGTGGCGAGCGTGGCGTGTGTGCCGCTGGACACCGGGGGAGCGCAGCTCCTCCTCCACTGGCTCCCGGGGCGCTGGGTAGTTGGGCTGGTAGTCGGAGCCGTAGCTGCCGTACGGGTCGCTGTCCTCCTCAGGTCCGTACGGCTGAACTACAGGGACATCAGCGTCAGTGAGATCATCATAGCCCGGTTCTGACCCGCACACACACACACACACACACACACACATTACTGAAACAGCGGCTCTCAGCGGATCCACCAACACCAATGACATGCAGTTAATCATGCAGAGAATGAACACACTGATCTAAGGTTGTGTGTCCAATCAAACACATTCTCCCGTCACAACTAGAGGTCAGCCCGACCCGAGCTCGACCCGTGTCCGACCCGAGCTCGACGGGACACTTTTACATGGGTGTATAACTAACACTATATAGGCTATACAGTGCATCCGGATGTATTCTCAGCGCTTCAATTTTTCCACACTCTGTCTGAGACAGCCTCATATAGACAGGTGTGTGTGCCTGATCAGCACAGCTGGACTCCAGAAGCAGGAACACCTGGAGGATGAGCAGAGGAACCAGAGTAGCCGGAGGAACCAGAGGAACCGGAGGATCCAGAGGAACCGGAGGAACCGGAGGAACCAGAGGATCCAGAGGAACCGGAAGATCCAGAGGAACCTGAGGAACCGGAGGAACCAGAGGAACCGGAGGAACCAGAGGAACCGGAGGAACCATAGGAACCGGAGGAACCAGAGGAACCAGAGGAACTGGAGGATCCAGAGGAACCGGAGGAACCAGAGGATCCAGAGGAACCGGAAGATCCAGAGGAACCGGAGGATCCAGAGGAACCGGAGGAACCGGAGGAACCAGAGGATCCAGAGGAACCGGAAGATCCAGAGGAACCGGAGGATCCAGAGGAACCGGTGGATCCAGAGGAACCGGAGGAACCAGAGGATCCAGAGGAACCGGAAGATCCAGAGGAACCGGAGGAACCAGAGGAACCTGAGGAACCGGAGGAACCAGAGGAACCGGAGGAACCAGAGGAACCGGAGGAACCATAGGAACCGGAGGAACCAGAGGAACCAGAGGAACTGGAGGATCCAGAGGAACCGGAGGAACCAGAGGAACCGGAGGAACCAGAGGAACCGGAGGAACCAGAGGATCTGGAGAAACCAGAGGAACCGGAGGAACCAGAGGAACCGGAGGAACCAGAGGAACCGGAGGAACCTGAGGAACCGGAGGAACCAGAGGATCCAGAGGAACCGGAGGATCCAGAGGAACCAGAGGAACCGGAGGAACCAGAGGAACCGGAGGAACCAGAGGAACCGGAGGAACCATAGGAACCGGAGGAACCAGAGGAACCAGAGGAACTGGAGGATCCAGAGGAACCGGAGGAACCAGAGGAACCGGAGGAACCTGAGGAACCGGAGGAACCAGAGGATCCAGAGGAACCGGAGGATCCAGAGGAACCGGAGGAACCAGAGGATCTGGAGAAACCAGAGGAACCGGAGGATCCAGAGGAACCGGAGGAACCTGAGGAACCGGAGGAACCAGAGGAACCAGAGGAACCTGAGGAACCGGAGGAACCAGAGGAACCAGAGGAACTGGAGGATCCAGAGGAACCGGAAGATCCAGAGGAACCGGAGGAACCAGAGGAACTGGAGGATCCAGAGGAACCGGAGGATCCAGAGGAACCAGAGGAACCGGAGGAACCAGAGGAACTGGAGAAACCAGAGGAACCAGAGGAACCGGAGAAACCAGAGGAACTGGAGGATCCAGACGAACCGGAGGATCCAGAGGAACCGGAGGAACCAGAGGAACTGGAGGATCCAGAGGAACCGGAGGAACCAGAGGAACCGGAGAAACCAGAGGAACCAGAGGAACCGGAGGCAAGGCCTGGGAATACTTGTGTACATGTGATTATTTTGGTTTTTATTTTTAATCAATTTGCAAAGATTTTAACCCTCTGATGGTCTTAAAAAAAAAATAATACTTGTGGTCTTCGGGGTCTATTGGACCCCAGACAATAAAATTTAATTTTGTAACAGAACAATATTTTTTTTTCTAACAAATATAATTTTTCTCTGTTTATTAATGTTTTTACTCAACATTTGTGCAGTTTTTGGAGGATTTATGATTTATTTTTAATTTCTATAAATAAATAAATACACATTTATTTAAATAGGATTTTTACAAAAAAACAGCATTTTACGTTAAATTAAATTTATTAAAAACCCAGATTTCAAAATTTCATTCCTGGGGATACCATGGATAATTTTACAAGGTTTAATGTAAGATTTTTGCCCATTCTTTTTGAAAATACAGGTTAAAATTTGTAATAAATCACTTTAACCACTAGATGGCTATAGAGCTCCATAAGGCCTATATGCTATTTGAATTACTGAAAGATTCTAAAGTTTCTAAAGTTGGATTCAGTTGGATTCATATATAAAAATTTTAAAACACAATTATAACAAAAATAAAATACGTTTGTCAAAGTTTAGCATTTTTTTTGTACTGAAAAAAACAACAGTTTTTCAATAATGTTACAGTATGATTATAATCAAACCTGAACAACATGTTACAAAAATAAATGTTGGAGTCTTAAGATTGTATCATTTATTTCAACTGAACTACAATAACAAATTAGCAAATAAAGCAGTAAAAAAAAAAAAAAAAAAAAAAAAAAGATTTGCGTTATGTTCTGCGTTGTTTCTGATTTTGATGATGAATTTTGTCTATTTTGAGTCCAATGATAAATAAATATGTATTTGTTTATTTATAGATATTTAAAATATATAATAAATCCTCCAAAAACTGCACAAATGTTGAGTAAAAACATTAATAAATAAAGTAAATTTATATTTGTAAAAAAAAATATATATTGTTATGTTACAAAATTAAATTGCATTTTTTGGGGTCCAATGGACCCCGAAGACCACGAGTGTGACTATTTTTGTCACGCCTACATAAAAACAGATAACGTTCCATTTAAAAAAAAAATTTGTAGATCTAGGAAGTGTTGAGAGCCGTAGGAAGTTTCATACCATTTGGAAAAAGAGAACATTTTTATTAATTCAAGCAAAAGTCATTTGGGGTCCAATGGACCCCACCGTACATCAGACAAACTTTTTTTAACTTTGTCATTATGGGGTATTGTTTGTAGAATTTTGAGGAAAATAATGAACTTAATCTATTTTGTAATAATTCTGTAACATAACAAAGAGTGTAACGTGAAGCGCCGTGAATACTTTCCGGATGCACTGAACATTATAAAGTTAGCGTGCCGTGTGCTTGCTGTGCTGTGACCGAAAGAGAAAGCACATGCGCAGTTTAATATATAAAATTATATATATTTATTTATCATTTTTATTTTATCATTATATATATCATTTATACAAAACTGTTCAGCGCTTGTGCTCCTGCGCACTATGTCAGTCACAACACAGCAGTCAGAGCACATCTCGATGATGTTCTCTTCCTTCATAACTCAAATCATTATCCGCTGAAAACATCAAACCAACAACATTTACAGACCAGTTTTCCTCTCCATTCTGTCTTATTAATATATAAATATTCAATATATCAGGATATTTTTGCTGCTTTGCTACAAAACCAGTTGAGAACCACTTAGTTAAAGAGTGTGTTCACCCAAAAATATCATCAATTCATTCAAAAGCGAAATGTGAGAATGTCTGTGTTTACATAGAGATTAAAGCACGAAGGCTAAATTTAAGATAATTTATGAGAATTGAGTTTGTTCTCAAGGCGCCAATTAAATATTTCACTGCAAAACCTTGAAGCATCGCGACTCGAACCTGCAGCTTATGAGGGAACGATGACAGAATGATGGTATTTTTGTGGGTGAACTCTCTCTTGACTCTCATTGGTTGCCAGGCCACACCCCTGCCCCACCTCCACATGTATACATGACTCTCATTGGTTGTCAGGCCACACCCCTGCCCCACCCCCACAGGTATACATTACTCTCATTGGTTACCAGGCCACACCCCTGCCCCGCCCCCACAAGCATACATGACTCTCATTAGTTGCCAGGCCACACCCCTGCCCCGCCCCCACAGACACTCACTGCTCATCCGTTAGACACTCAGCCTGTGTTAGTGTTAATGTGTTAGTGTGTTAATGTGTTAGTGTTAATGTGTTAGTGTGTTAATGTGTTAGTGTTAATGTGTTAGTGTGTTAATGTGTTAGTGTGTTAATGTGTTAGCGTGTTAGAGTGTTAATGTGTTAGTGTGTTAATGTGTTGGAGTGTTAATGTGTTAGTGTGTTAATGTGTTAGCGTGTTAGAGTGTTAATGTGTTAGTGTGTTAATGTGTTGGAGTGTTAATGTGTTAGCGTGTTAGTGTTAATGTGTTAATGTGTTAATGTGTTAGCGTGTTAATGTGTTAGTGTGTTAATGTGTTAGTGTGTTAATGTGTTAGCGTTTTAGAGTGTTAATGTGTTAGCGTGTTAGAGTGTTAATGTGTTAGTGTGTTAATGTGTTAATGTGTTAGAGTGTTAAGAGTGTTAGTGTGTTAATGTGTTAGTGTGTTAGTGTATTAGCGTGTTAATGTGTTAGAGTGTTAAGAGTGTTAGTGTGTTAATGTGTTAGTGTGTTAGTGTATTAGCGTGTTAGAGTGTTAATGTGTTAGTGTGTTAGCGTATTAGCGTGTTAGAGTGTTAATGTGTTAGTGTGTTAATGTGTTAATGTGTTAATGTGTTAGCGTGTTAATGTGTTAGTGTGTTAGTGTATTAATGTGTTAACGTGTTAGAGTGTTAATGTGTTAGCGTGTTAATGTGTTAGTGTGTTAATGTGTTAGTGTGTTAATGTGTTAGAGTGTTAATGTGTTAGTGTGTTAATGTGTTAATGTGTTAGCGTGTTAATGTGTTAGTGTGTTAGTGTATTAATGTGTTAACGTGTTAGAGTGTTAATGTGTTAGTGTGTTAATGTGTTAGCGTGTTAATGTGTTAGTGTGTTAATGTGTTAATGTGTTAATGTGTTAGCGTGTTAGAGTGTTAATGTGTTAGTGTGTTAATGTGTTGGAGTGTTAATGTGTTAGTGTGTTAATGTGTTGGAGTGTTAATGTGTTAGTGTGTTAATGTGTTAATGTGTTAGCGTGTTAGAGTGTTAAGAGTGTTAGTGTGTTAATGTGTTAGTGTGTTAGTGTGTTAATGTGTTAGTGTGTTAGTGTATTAGCGTGTTAGAGTGTTAATGTGTTAGTGTGTTAGCGTATTAGCGTGTTAGAGTGTTAATGTGTTAGCGTGTTAATGTGTTAGTGTGTTAGTGTATTAATGTGTTAACGTGTTAGAGTGTTAATGTGTTAGTGTGTTAATGTGTTAGCGTGTTAATGTGTTAGTGTGTTAATGTGTTAGCGTGTTAATGTGTTAGTGTGTTAATGTGAGACACTAAGATTCCTCTGTTTGCACTGAATAGAGTTACTGCAGTACTAAGGGTGCTTTCACACCTGCCTCATTTAGTCCGGTTGAATCGCACTAGAGTTCGTTTTCCCCCTCGGTGCGGTTCGTTTGGGCAGGTGTGAAAGCAGCAATCATACTCGGGTGCGCACCAAAAGCGGACCAAATAAGCGTACCGAGACCTCCTCGAAGAAGTGGTCTCGGTACGCTTTCAAGCGAACTCTGGAGTTCGTTTGTGGTGTTTGTGGTGAGAACGTGATCCGACCTCGAACAGACCCAACTGCCAAAGAACTGCGCATTTTTGGACTAAACCAGCTGCCATAGTCAAACAAAATTATTATTTAGATTGTCAATAGTGCTCCCTTTAAGCCATGATTGACTTACCGCGTTCTGCACTCTCACTAAAACCTCATCATAAACACTGAAGCTGTCTGCACTGCACAGTGAATCTCTTATTTATATCGCGTCTAGACTTTGTTGTTTATGGGGGGATTAGCGAAAGGATAAAGATCGTGCTGATTCTGAACATACATTGTGAGTTCTCTGCATGTCTCCCGGATTTTCCTCTTTGTTTACTTCCGGGAGTTCTGTTGGAATTTTCCCGCACGTTAATTCTGATCAATTTAAGTGCAGTTGTGGAAATATGTTCAAGACACATCTGGCCAACGAGTGATGTGGATGTTGTCACGTGACTGCATTTTGGTTCGTTTCATCAACTGATTCGGACCAGAGCAATCAGTGTGCGTGAAAAGGAACCAAAACGCCTGAAAATGATACAAAGTATAATTTTTCGCCCTTAGTCCGGACCAAATGAACCGAACTACAGGTGTGAAAGCACCCTAAGGGAACATAACTCAGAGTTTGATTGACTGGCCACATTAAATGTGAAAATGAAGGACACTACTCTTTTACATGTTCAGAATTACACATTACATGCTGCTTCACACACTGAGAACACAATGCAGTGAAGATGCATAAATTGGAGAAATTCTCTGCTAAAAATTGTGATTACAATTAGGGCAATTGCCTTACAGCTTCTCTTGTGCTTGTGAAGATGTTTGTTAAAGCGACTCAAACTCATGCAGATGGAGAACACACAGAACACACAGCTGCGCTTCTCAAACACTCAGTGCATGATCATATTTAATAACAGCACTGAGCCATATCTCAGGTTTACTGATCTTGCAGCCATATGAATGAATGCAGTGTTAATATTCCATTCTGAACAGCCAGAGAGAATTTATATTTGTCTCATGCAACACATGCAAAATGATCACATGCACCACAGAATCCTAATGAAGCAGTGACACACACACACACACACTCTCTCTCTCTCACACACACACACACACACACACTCACACACACACACTCACTAACTCACACACACACACACACACACACACACTAACTCACACACACACACTAACTCACACACACACACTAACTCACACACACACACACACACACACACTCACACTAACTCACACACACACACACACACACACACACACACACACACACACACACACACTCACCTCCCACGTTGTACCCGAGGCAGGCGTTCTGGTCGCAGTATCCGGCTGGTCCCGGGGGTCCCACTGGTCCTGGTGTTCCGGGTCTGCCGGGGCTCCCAGGGTTACCGGGGCGACCAGAGGGACCAGTACTTCCTGTCCGGCCTTCACCAGGGGGTCCTGTGGACAGGAAACAGATTCTTCAACTTCCTGTTCATATTCTATCGAGTAATGTGGCTGTCAAATAAGGTGCCCTTGAACACACATTACTCTGGAAGCTAAAATAATTTTACTGTGTGTTTTCACTGTTTCACAGCGGTTTCCTGAGTGAGTTACGTTGTAGCTCCGTATAGCTTTATTTTTAAACTCTATCTTCTATCTTTCCTGACGTTTATATTGCTTAATATAATTTAATTATCACAATTTATCTGATATTATCTAATTTTCTCTGTTACATTGATCTGACATCGCTAGCTTTAATCTAAAACGCTATCACTCGCATAATGTTGATCTGCTATCCGTGCTCACGCCTTTTACGAGTCCATCAAACAACTGTGGTGAGTAATGTCTTCTCCTGTTATTGTCACTTGCACTTCATGTCACATGTATAGTATAGCCTTCTCTGTCAGCGGTGAGGGCTTCACATGTGATAAATGCAGAGAGATAGTCAGGCTGATGGAGAAGATTTCAGAACTAGAGACACGCATCCAAACTTTAATCGAGGATAGTAAGGAGTGCAAGGGCTTTAGATACTACTTTGGATGCGACTACCTTACAGAACTCTGTACATTTTTGGGTTCAGGCTGTAGAGCCAAAAAAAATGGAGCGCAACTTGAAGAAAACAAAACTAGAGGGTTTTTTGCATTTCGTGGAAAGACAGCATTATCGCGTACAGAAAAGCATTAAAAACTGCTTGATCTGCTTATTTTTCGACTCTCTAAGAAGAAAACAAACACAACCTAGGTATTTATTTGACACAGTGGCTAAACTAACAAGAAATAAAGCTTCTACTTCTGAAGTTTCCAAGCAGCACAGTAGTAATGACTTTATGAACTTCTTTACTTACAAGATTGATAATATCAGGGAAAAAATTATAACTATGCAACCGTCTACTACAGTATCGCATCAGACAGTGCAGTGTAGTCTCCCTGACGAAAAATTACATTCATTCATTGCTATAGGAGAGGAAGAATTTTATAAACTCGTTAAATCATCTAAATCGACAACATGTATGTTAGACCCTATACCGACTAAACTATTGAAAGAGATGCTTCCAGAGGTCATAGATCCTCTTCTTAATATCATTAATTAATCTTTGTCATTAGGATACGTACCAAAAACTTTTAAGCTGGCTATGATTAAACCACTTGTTAAAAAAACGCAACTTGATCCTACCGAATTAGTCAATTACAGGCCGATCTCGAATCTACCTTTTCGGTCAAAGATACTAGAAAAGGCAGTATCCTCACAACTGTGTTCCTTTTTAGAAAGAAATGGTGTCTGTGAGGATTTCCAGTCCGGATTTAGACCGTATCATAGTACTAAGACAGCTCTCATTAGAGTCACAAATGATTTGCTCTTATCATCTGATCGTGGTTGTATCTCGCTATTAGTGTTACTCGATCTTAGTGCTGCATTTGACACTATCGACCACAACATTCTTTTAAATAGACTCAAAAATTATGTTGGCATTAGTGGCACTAGTTAATTAATTGCACTAGCATGGTTTAAATCATATTTATCTGACCGCTATCAGTTTGTAGCAGTAAATGAAGAGATCTCTTATCGATCAAAAGGTCAGTATGGCGTACCACAAGGCTCAGTACTAGGACCGTTGCTGTTCACTCTGTACATGCTACCCTCACACACACACACACACACACACACACACACACACACACACACTCTGTACATGCTACCCTCACACACACACACACACACACACACTCTGTGCATGCTACCCTTAGGAGATATCATTAGGAAGCATGGCATTAGTTTTCACTGTTATGCTGATGATACTCAGCTCTATATTTCTTTTGCCTTTGTCAACCTGGCATACACATAGAACACCATACATTCCTATTATTCAAATCAGTTTTGATTATTAGACTGCATAAATTAGGTCAGCCAGAACCGGGAACACTTCCTATATCACCTGATGTACTCGCTACATCATAAGAAGTATATACAACGTATATGTCAACGTAGAGGGATATACAACGTAGAGTCATAATATAGAGACAGGGAGGTACACATACAAACGGTCAGATAGACACACGGCCAGACAGACAAACAAGCAGGTATACAGACAAACAGACAAAGCAAATATATTTGGGGTGAGAGGGGAGGGAAAGTGAAAGGGGGAGGGAGAGGGAGAGGGGGGGGGGGGTGTGTGGAAGTGATTGAAAGGGTAGGGATAATTGAGGGGGTGGGGGTGGAGAGGGGGTAAAAGGGAAAGCACGTGGTTTACATTAACTGTTGAATTTGTAAAAAAGTTATGAGGGGATTCCAGGTTTCTTTAAAGGCAGATATATTGCTATTTTTATGAGCTATGGTTTCTTCTGTCAAAATAAAGTCTGTAATTAAGTTAGTCCAATGGGTGAAATGGCAAGATGAGTTCGATTTCCAGTTTTGAAATATTATTTTTTTAGCGACTGCTAGAGAAACTAGAGGACTGGGGTTTTGTATTTGGAAGGGATAGAGCTATCTGAAGTATCTCCTAGGAGACAGAGTGCAGCAGATAGTGGGACTCTGCAGCCCAGGATCGAGGATAGTGTATTGGTTAATGTGGTCCAGAGAGAGTGAACAGGCTGGCAAAGCCAGGTGGCGTGAAAATAGGTGTCTGTGCTCCCAGAGGTGCACTGTGAGCAGATGTCTGTGTCAGATAATCGCATTTTGAATACTTTGCTTTGAGTGATGTGGGTTCTGTGGATAGTTTTATATTGTATGAGTTTTAAATTGGTGTTGGTGGTCATAGTGAAGGTATTTCTGCAGATCTGTGTCCAGAAATCCGAGTCGGGATGTAGCGTGAGATCGCTTTCCCACTTCCCCTTTGGCAGGGTTATTGTGGGATTAGATGTAGCGATGAAGCTATAGAGTTTGGATATAAGTTTTCTTGGGTAGTTGGCTATTTCTAATAACTGTTCACTGATTTTAGAAGGCTGTAGGGTGTTAGTTAAAGTTAGTTTATTTTGAATTAAAAATTTAAGCTGTTGATAATACTCAGCTGTTGTGAAGACGAAAGTCAGGGTTGTGCCAGATGGGGGTATACCTACATGGTGCTGGGGGTGATTTGGTGATTTTGTTGGTTTTCCACCAGGCTGCCAGAGTTGTTGCTATTGTGATATTATGATAGAAGTCCAGTTTTTTGATTGACTGTGGTAAAAAGGGGAGGTCTGCGATTGAATTGGGGGAGCACAAGTATTGCTCAAGATCAAGCCATGGGTTGGAATGTGTCTGTTGTTGAGTCCATTTATATAGATACTGCAATTGGTTCGCCAGATAATAGTGCATGAAATTTGGTGCTTCCAGGCCTCCTAAGTGTTTTGTGTTTTGAAGTGTTGTAAGTGCTATCCTTGCTTTTTTATTTTTCCAATAGAAGTGGGTGGTAAGGGAATCTAGTTTTTTTAACCAATAGTCCGTCGGGGTAATTGGAATCATTGAAAATAGATAATTGATCTGGGGAAGTGTTTTCATTTTGATTGTTGCGATACGGCCTATAAGTGTAAGTGGGAGCTTGTTCCATCGTTTATAATCATCTTCTATTTTCTTGAGGAGTGGGGCATAATTGAGGTTGTATAGCTCTGACAGCCTGGGGGAAATTGATATACCTAAGTACTTGATGTTACCCGTGTTGAGGGGAAGGGAAGGGTTGTGAACTGCAGAGTCCACATCGTCTCCTGATAACGGAAGTATAGTTGATTTGTTCCAGTTGATTGTGTAGTGAGAGATTTTTGAGAATTTGTTGATGACATTGAACGCTTCTTTGAGTGATTGGGATGGAGTTTGTATGTATAATAATAAATCATCTGCATATAGACTAATTTTGTGTTGAGAATTGTTGACTTGGATTCCTTTAATTTTGTTGTTTTGGCGTATTGCTGCTGCAAGTGGTTCAATGAAAATGGCAAAGAGAGATGGAGAGAGTGGGCATCCCTGTCTGGTTCCTTGGTGTAGAGTGAAACTTGGTGAAGTGATCCCATTTGTGACGACTGTGGCCCTTGGAGAAGTGTATAGTGTTGTTATCCATTGGATGAACAACTCTCCAAAACCAAATTTACGGAGGGTGGTGAATAAGAATGTCCAGTTGACCTTGTCGAATGCTTTTTCTGTGTCTAGTGATACAACTATAGTTTTTTGTGGCTGTCCTTGTGCAATACTGATAAGATTGAAAAGTCTGCGGATATTGTCTGTTGCATTTCTGTTTTTGATGAAGCCTGTCTGGTCTGGATGGATTAGTGAATGCATAACTGTTTCAATCCTGGTTGCTAGAGTCTTTGTAATAATTTTCAAATCAGTGTTGATTAATGATAGTGGGCGGTAACTAGAGGGATGTGTTGGGTCCTTGTTGGGTTTCAGAAAAACAGTAATGAGTGCTGTGTTCATATATGTGGGAATGGTACATGTGGTTTGGATTTCTGTGAGTAATTTGTTGAAGGTTGGTGATAAGATGTCCCAAAAGTGTTTATAAAATTCTGCCGGTAATCCATCAGGTCCAGGTGATTTATTGTTTTGCATGCTTTGTAAGGCTTTAATGAGTTCTTCAGGGGTAATGAGTTTTTCTAAAAAATTTGATTGTTCTGTGGCTAATGAGGGAAGGTCCAGATTGTTAAGAAAAGAGTCAATTTCAGATTGTAGAGGTTGGGTGCCGGTAGTGTATAAAGAGCTGTAGAATTGGCGAAAGGTATTATTGATTTCCTGAGGGTCCTGCGTGGTTTTACCTAAAGTGTTCAAAATGGATGGGATGAGTGATTTGTCTTTTTTATATTGTAACATGTTTGCCAGATACTTACCAGCTTTATTGCTGAGGTGAAACTGATCATATTTAAGTTGTTGTATATAGAACTGTGTTTTTTTGTTTATAATACTATCCAATTGAGTCTTAAGTTGCTTGAGTTCAGTTCGTGCTTCTTCAGATGGGGCGGTAGCCTGTGGATTGCTAAGCAGTTTAATTTTTTGCTCAAGAGTGTTTTCCAATTGTTGTTGCTGTTTTTTCTTGTGTGATGAATATGATATAATTATGCCTCTCATGACTGCTTTGCCCGATTCCCAAAGTGTTGATGGTGAGATTTCTGGAGAGTCGTTCAGCTCCAGAAAGGATGCCCACTCTCTTTTTATAAGAGTGATAAACTTGGGGTCCTCTAGGAGAGAGGTGTTGAAGCGCCATCTTGTAGAGGTTTTTTTCTGTGCTGGGATGTTTAATGTTAAAGATACAGGGGCATGGTCGCTCATAATAATTGAATGGATAGTATTTTCTGATATTTGTTGAATTAGGGGGTTGCTAATCAGAAAAAAATCAATTCTAGAGGAAGAACGGTGGGCGGAAGATGCATAGGAATATTCTCTTAACAGTGGATTCCTTGCTCTCCAGCTGTCGCTAAGGCCATAATCCGTCATGTATTGTTTAATTACTTCTGATGAATGACATGTTCGTGTGTTACTGTGGTTGTGTGTGCGGTCAAATGATGGGTTGAGAACAGTATTGAAATCTCCGGCTACTATGAGATTTGTGGAATTATACAACAGAGAAAAGAGATTAAGAAAAAAAATTGGGTCATCATTGTTTGGAGCGTAAATGTTTGCTAGTGTAAAAGATAAATGATTAATAGATATATTGATGATAATAAATCTCCCTTCTGGGTCGGAAATTGAGGAATTAAGAGTGAAGCTGATGTTTTTATTTATCAAGATAGAAACGCCTCTTTGCTTGCTATTAAATGTGGATGAAAATATTTTGTTAAATTGTTTGAAATGGAGATGTTGTAGTTCTGTATCCGCTAAGTGTGTTTCTTGTAGGAAACAAATATCTGCCCCTAATTTAACGAGGTGGTTGATTAATTTTCTTAGGGGTGGTGTGAAAGCCACGTACATTCCATGTTATCAGTTTAAGTGTTTGTATGGTTCGGTATGAATATAAAAATAGGTACCCATGATATATAGGGGGAGGGGGGAAGGGGGAGGGGGAAGGGGGGTTCCCGTGCTGGCTGACTAGTTGAGTTGTTTAAACAGACACAAAACATAAATAGACATGACACAAATATAAACGCTGCTCTGCACATAAATAGACAGGACACATGTACAAAAAAAAAACAGTGAATAATTAAATAGGAAGAGACATCAAGGTCTATAATCAAGGTTTCAGTAGTAGCTGTTGGCGTGATAAATGAAATATGTAACAGATTATGGCAGTTTGGCTATAAAGAATGGAATTATGGAACAGTCAGTGTTGAGATGAAAAAAAAAAAAAATTAAAAAAAAGACAATTTAGTTATAGGCTACAGCCACGTAGTGATGTTTGGATCGCGGTAGAGTGTTCCATCCACATAGAGTTTGTCTACCGATAATGTAGCTCGCTTTCCTTCTTCACGGAAACGCCTCATCATCGGCACTAGTTTTCGTCTGGGGTCTTGAATTTGTTTGGGGAACTGATCGTACATCCCATGAGCGGTGTTCTTCAGCTGCTTTCCTCTGCTTTTAACGAGTTCTTTGTGTTTGTATTTTTCAAATTTAACAATTATTAGAGGTGGCTTTTTGGGGTCTTTGGATGGAAGACGGTGAGCTCGGTGGAAATGTATCTCCTCAACTGTTGCTGCAGGTAGTTTAAGCGAGTCGTGCATGAACTCTCTTATTGCCTTCTCTGGATCGTCGGGTGTGTTTTGTGGAGGTATGTTTATTCCAGAAAATATGGGATTGTCGCGCATGCTGTGGCACTGAATGTCCAATATAGTTTCTTGCATAATTTGATTTTCTTTAGTGAGTTTTGTGACTTGGGTGGAGAGGTGAGATACGGTTCCTTTTAGTTCAATGTTATCTTGCATTAGAATTTCGATTTGGGCTTGGGAAAATTCGAGACTAGCATTCAGATCACGGATGTCTATATGAAGAAGTTCGAGTATGGCAAGTTTGGAGTTTATGGATGCGAGTACACTGACCTCGATGGTGGTTTCCGCGTCTGTTTCAGTGGATGAGTCCCGTTTGCGTATTTTCTTGTTTGGTTTTGACATAATGTCCAGATTGTAGAAATAGCTGTCGATGAAGTTGAACAGGTTGTCCGGGTCTTGACAAGGTTGGTTATCCAGTATGATGAAAGTTGTTTTAAAAGATGAGTGAAGTTGATAGTAATCCGGTGTTTGCGTTTGCGTTCAGCGCGCTGCTATGTTAGTTCTCGCCCATAGTCTCGCGATAGTCTCAGTCTCGACGCATCACCCGTATTCGACGCATCACCCGCATTAGTCTTTCTCTTTATTCCGAGGTTTACTGTAATCAGCCAGATCCGGGCCGTATCCAGATCAGATGGTGGACCTGTGCCTGGACACGTCCACAACGCATCCCTGAAGTGTCAGCACAGCTTGCGTCCACTAGATTCTCATTGACACCACAGCATCGGCACTGATCCTCAACAAACTCTCCATACTCCGATCTTCATGCAGATAAACTGCATAATATAATGTTCCGATCCAATCTGACCTCTGACCTGTAATGCTGCCTAAATCATTATCATACACTGTTGGTTCGTTGGCCAGAGGAGAACTGAGACTGAATCTGGGTTCTCACAAGGTTTTTTCTCCATTCTGTGACTGATGGAGTTTTGGTTCCTTCACTGTCGCCTTTGGCTTTTGGCTTGCTTAGTTGGGGACATTTAATTTTATATTTAACAGTTTTGTCACAACAAAACTGTACACATGTACGAGGTGTGTGTGTGTGTGTGTGTGTGTGTTTGTATTGGGAGAGGTAGGGATCTTGATTGAACAGCTCTGTTGGTGTGGGGTGGGGTTGGTTTTACGAAGGGGGAACAGTTGAGCACATGATAGTTTTAATTGTATATTAAGTGTAATTCTGTTTGTAGAATTGAATATTTTAATGTTTTGTATTTTACTTGCATGAATTTTTTGTGTTACTGGCCTGCCAAGGGACTACAGGCGGAAAATAGCACTTGTGCTACAACCTGGCACAATGCATCTTTCCTTGTTTTATACAAGGTTAATGTTAACTTGTGCATTGTCCCTATCTAAATAAATAAATAACAAACAATATTATTACAACATTATTTTCCTGTTATATCTGTAAAGCTGGTTTGTAAAAAGCGCTATATAAATAAAGAGTGTGTGTGTGAGTGTGAGTGAGTGTGTGTGTGTGTGTGTGTGTGTGAAGGTTCACCTGGAGGTCCTGCAGCTCCTCTCGGCCCCTGCACACCCACACCTGGATTCCCCCTCTCTCCCTTCTCACCCAGAGGGCCTGATGATGAAAACACACACACACACACACACACACACACACACACACACAATGCTCAAACACGATCAACAGGTGTGAATGTGATTTACTCTCATCTCAGTCTTTAAAAGACACCCAATATTCAGAGATATGCAGTGACACTAACAGAACTGATCTAATAATGACTCTGATGTTCTGTAGATGATTTACAGCAGAATCTGAGTTTGTCTCATATCTGATGATGTTTCATCATTGATTCTGTTATTTCCTGTTTATTACTGAAGCTGCTCTGAAAAGATCTGTACTGAATAAAGAACTTGATTGTGTCTGTAACTGCAGAAAATGACACAATAATGTTTGAGTAAGTGTAAACCTCTGGCTCCCGGCTGGCCGTTCTCTCCGTTGCTGCCGGGGAATCCGGGTCTCCCGGGCGGCCCCTGCTCTCCCTGAGGTCCTGTAGGCCCCTGCCGGCCCGGCTCGCCCGGGGGCCCGGGGACCGTGCGGATCGACACCGGCTGGCTGGGAACGTGGTTCAGGATCGAGTTGTAGCGAGCCATGTGACCTGGACCCAGAGAGAGCGATGTCACACACACACACTCAATCCCAGCATGCACTGCTCATGAAGTGGACTCACTCTGGATCAGCTGTTCACACACTTGTCTCGCTATGGCCTGGACAGAAGACGTGGACTGGACTTCACCCTGTTACACACACACAGGTGAGAGAACGTTTCACACACAGACACACACACACACACACACCAGGAGAGAGAACGTCTCACGCACACACACACACACACACTAGGAGAGAGAACGTCTTACATACACACACACCAGGAGAGAGAACGTCTCACACACACACACACACACACACACCAGGAGAGAGAACGTCTCACACACACACACATCCACCAGGAGAGAGAACGTCTCTCACACACACACACACACACACACACACACACACACACACACACACACACACACACACGGCAGGAGAGAGAACGTCTCACACACACACACATCCACCAGGAGAGAGAACGTCTCACACACACACACACACACACACACACACACACAGATGTTCATCAGTCTCTGATGAGAACACTTACCCTCTCACCCTTCTCTCCTTTGGGTCCCGCGAGTCCCTGAAACAGAAAGAGAGTGTTTAACATCGCCTCGATCGCCCATATCATGTGCACGCGTGTGTGTGACGTACCGGAGGGCCCTGGTCTCCTCTAGGTCCTGGAGGGCCGTTTTCTCCCGGGGCCCCAGGAGCTCCTGGACCTCCCTGTTATAACCACACACACGCACACACTTCAGTTTTCATTAAAACTGTTTGTGATCGATTCAATATGACTTTAAAAGAATAATAATAATAGTTTTTTTATTGTGATTATTAAATAAAAATACTAAAACAATAAATATATTGAAATATTAGTATTGTATGTGTAAAATAAAAAAAAAAGAGTTTTCAATAAATATAATAAAAAATGCAGTATAAAAAAGAATTTCCAAAGCAGAAAAAAGTACAGACATCAGGGATAATGGCAATAAAAAGTAACATACCATAATAATAATATGCAATACAAAAAAATTATAGTAATTAAATAAATGTAATAATAAAATACTTATTTTATGGTACAACTGTAAAATTACAATACTAATAATTACGTCTTAATTTCTTCATTTTCTAACATTAAACCATTTATTTAGTTCCAGCGAGTTAAGTGTGTGTTTGAGAGTGAAGCGCAGCAGTGTGTTCATTTACACGTACAGATCATGATCCAGAGCTTTAGAACAACACACACACACACGCTCACTCATGCACGCACACACATTTACACACACACGCTCACTCATGCACACACAGTAAATGATTCAGTAAGTGACACCCTTGATCATGATCTGCGCGCGTGTACATGAACACACTGCCACGCTTCACTCAAATACACAGCGCATTTATGTATTCAATCACAGCCTTTGTGGTTTGACAATCACACTAACACACATTTATACATGTATGTGTATTAATCTGAACACGAGCACATCACGACCCCGCTGTTAAACATGTTCATGAACTCACCATATTTCCCGGCGCTCCCACTCGTCCCTGAGGACCGTCTGGACCCGGCAGACCCTGCGGAGGACGAAACACACATGATCTCACACACACATACACACACACACACACACACAGCTGACAGACAGTTACCCGGGATCCTGGTGGCCCTTCACGTCCCGGAGAGCCCGGAGAACCAGGAACACCCTGCAGGAAGACACACACATGAGATCAGCGCAGCAGGACACACACACACACACAAACACACAAACACGAGGTCAGCGCAGCGGGACACACACACACATACACACACACACACGAGGTCAGCACATCGACACACACATACACGAGGTCAGCGCATCGACACGCACACATACATGAGGTCAGCGCAGCGGGACACACACACACACACGAGGTCAGCGCATCGACACACACGCGAGTGACATGAGGAGTGTGTGGTTTACCTGCAGGCCTGGAGGACCGGCGTCTCCCTTCTGCCCCGTCTCACCCGCAGCGCCCTGAACACACACACACCCAACACCATCATATATCAGAGTGAGTGTGCAGTGTGTGTGCAGTGAGTGTTCAGTGATTGTGCAGTGTGTGTGCAGTGTGTGTGCAGTGTGTTCAGTGAGTGTGCAGTGTGTTCAGTGAGTGTGCAGTGAGTGTGCAGTGTGTGTGCAGTGTGTTCAGTGAGTGTTCAGTGTGTGTGTGCAGTCAGTTTGCAGTGAGTTTGCAGTGAGTGTTCAGTGTGTGTGTAGTGAGTGTGCAGTGAGTTTGCAGTGAGTGTTCAGTGTGTGTGTAGTGAGTGTGCAGTGAGTGTGCAGTGAGTTTGCAGTGAGTGTGCAGTGAGTGTTCAGTGTGTGTGTAGTGAGTGTGCAGTGAGTGTGCAGTGTGTGTTCAGTGAGTGTGCAGTGAGTGTGCAGTGTGTTCAGTGAGTGTTCAGTGTGTGTGCAGTGTGTGTTCAGTGTGTGAGTGCAGTGAGTGTGCAGTTTGTGTGTGTGCAGTGTGCGTTTAGTGTGTGTGTGTGCAGTGTGTGTTCAGTGAGTGTGCAGTGAGTGTGCAGTGTGTGTGCAATGTGTGTGCAGTGAGTGTTCAGTGTGTGTGCAGTGTGTGTTCAGTGTGTGAGTGCAGTGAGTGTGCAGTTTGTGTGTGTGCAGTGTGCGTTTAGTGTGTGTGTGTGCAGTGTGTGTTCAGTGTGTGTGCAGTGTGTGTGCAGTGAGTGTTCAGTGAGTGTGCAGTGTGTGTGCAGTGAGTGTGCAGTGTGTGCAGTGAGTGTGCAGTGTGTTCAGTGAGTGTGCAGTGTGTGTGCAGTGAGTGTTCAGTGTGTGTGCAGTGTGTGTGCAGTGTGTGCAGTGAGTGTGCAGTGTGTTCAGTGAGTATGCATTGTGTGTGCAGTGAGTGTTCAGTGAGTATGCATTGTGTGTGCAGAATGTGCAGTGAGTGTGCACTGAGTGTTCAGTGAGTATGCATTGTGTGTGCAGAATGTGCAGAGTGTGCACTGAGTGTGCAGTGTGTGTGCAGTGAGTGTGCAGTGTGTGTTCAGTGTGTGTTTAGTGAGTGTTCAGTGTGTGTGCAGTGAATGTGCAGTGAGTGTTCAGTGTGTGTGCAGTGAGTGTGCACTGATTGTGCAGTGAGTGTGCAGAGTGTGTGCAGTGAGTGTGCAGTGTGTGTTCAGTGAGTGTGCAGTGTGTGTGCACTGATTTTGCAGTGAGTATGCAGTGAGTGTGCAGTGTGTGTTCAGTGAGTGTGCAGTGTGTGTGCACTGATTTTGCAGTGAGTATGCAGTGAGTGTGCAATGAGTGTGCAGTGTGTGTGCAGTGTGTGTGCAGAGTGTGCAGTGTGTGTGCAGTGTGTGTTCAGTGAGTGAGCAGTGTGTGTATGTGCAGAATGTGCAGTGAGTGTGCACTGAGTGTGCAGTGAGTGTGCAGAGTGTGCAGTGAGTGTGCAGTGTGTGTTCAGTGTGTGTATAGTGAGTGTTCAGTGTGTGTGCAGTGAATGTGCAGTGAGTGTTCAGTGTGTGTGCAGTGAGTGCAGTGTGTGGGCAGTGTGTGTGCAGTGAGTGTGCAGTGAGTGTGCACTGATTGTGCAGTGTGTGTGCAGTGTGTGTGCAGTGAGTGTGCAGTGTGTGTGCAGTGTGTGTTCAGTGAGTGTGCAGTGTGTGTGCAGTGTGTGTGCAGTGAGTGTTCAGTGTGTGTGCAGTGAGTGTGCACTGATTGTGCAGTGTGTGTGCAGTGTGTGTGCAGTGAGTGTTCAGTGTGTGTGCAGTGTGTGTTCAGTGAGTGTGCAGTGTGTGTGCAGTGTGTGTGCAGTGAGTGTGCAGAGTGTGTTCAGTGAGTGAGCAGTGTGTGTATGTGCAGAATGTGCAGTGAGTGTGCACTGAGTGTGCAGTGAGTGTGCAGAGTGTGCAGTGAGTGTGCAGTGTGTGTTCAGTGTGTGTATAGTGAGTGTTCAGTGTGTGTGCAGTGAATGTGCAGTGAGTGTTCAGTGAGTGTGCAGTGTGTGTTCAGTGTGTGTGCAGTGAGTGTGCAGTGTGTGTGCAGTGAGTGTGCAGTGTGTGTTCAGTGTGTGCAGTGTGTGTGCAGTGAGTGTGCAGTGTGTGTTCAGTGTGTGTGCAGTGAGTGTGCAGTGTGTGTGCAGTGTGTGTGCAGTGAGTGTGCAGTGTGTGCAGTGTGTGTGCAGAGTGTGCGTGCAGTGTGTGCAGTGTGTGTGCAGTGAGTGTGCAGTGTGTGTGCAGTGTGTGTGCAGTGAGTGTGCAGTGAGTGTGCAGTGTGTGTTCAGTGAGTGTGCAGTGAGTGTGCAGTGTGTGTTCAGTGAGTGTGCAGTGAGTGTGCAGTGTGTGTTCAGTGTGTGTATAGTGAGTGTTCAGTGTGTGTGCAGTGAATGTGCAGTGAGTGTTCAGTGTGTGTGCAGTGAGTGTGCACTGATTGTGCAGTGAGTATGCAGTGAGTGTGCAGTGTGTGTTCAGTGTGTGTGCAGTGAGTGTGCAGTGTGTGTGCAGTGTGTGCAGTGTGTGTTCAGTGAGTGTGCAGTGAGTGTTCAGTGTGTGTATAGTAAGTGTTCAGTGTGTGTGCAGTGAGTGTTCAGAGTGTGTGCAGTGTGTGTTCAGTGTGTGTGCGCAGTGAGTGTGCAGTGTGTGTTCAGTGAGTGTGCAGTGAGTGTGAAGTGAGTGTGCAGTGAGTGTGCATTGTGTGTTCAGTGTGTTTGCAGTGTGTGTGCAGCAAGTGTGCGTGTGTGTTCAGTGACAATGACAATGACAATTTATTTGTATAGCACTATTAAAAACAACAGCTGTTGACCAATGTGCTTTCCACATAAACTCACAAATCAATAAGGAACTTTATATTTAAGTAACATAAGCACATTTAAAACACAGTCTTTAATCAAAAGCTTTTGAAAATAAATATGTTTTAAGTTTGGATTTAAAAATAGTAAGAGATGGAGCCTGTCTTAAGCTAATTGGGAGAGTATTCCAAAGTCTAGGTGCCGCGATGCCAAACGCTCAATCTCCTCTGCGCTTTAGCCGCGATTTTGGGGTAGACAGTAAGGCCAGATTTGAAGAGCGTAGAGACCTTGCAGGCTTTTGTTTTATTAATAATTCCACTAGATACATTGGTGCTAATCCATTCAAGGATTTATAAACTAAAAGTAATACTTTAAATTCTACTCTGTAGCACACCGGTAACCAGTGCAATGATCTTAGAATTGGTGTAATATGCTCTCTCTCTTTTTTTCCGCACAGAAAACGGGCCGTAGCATTTTGGACAAATTGTAAACGAGATAGTGTTTGCTGACTAATTCCCAGATATAATGAGTTACAATAGTCCAATCTCGTCGAAATAAATACATGAATTAATTTCTCAAGATCTTTGAATGAGAGAAACGGTTTTGCTTTAACGAGCAGACGTAGCTGATAAAAACACGATTTTACCACAGAGTTTATTTGACGATCAAATTTTAGATTGTCGTCTAAAACAAAACCCAAATCTTTCACCCAGGGTCTCAAATACACGGACATCTCACCCAGATTTAAGTTTACAGATTTTGATAGCTCCGATGGGCTAAACATAATGATTTCGGTTTTCTTTTCATTCAAAATTAAAAAATGTAAAGAAAGCCATGCCTTTACCTCCTCTAGGCATGCTGTAAGAGACGTTAGGCTTAAAAAATCTCGTTTCACGGGCAAATAAACCTGTGTGTCGTCTGCGTAGCAGTGAAATGACAGACCGTGTTTTTTAAAAATGGACCCAAGAGGAAGCATATATAAAGAAAATAATAATGGAGCTAAAATAGAGCCCTGCGGAACTCCATAGTGTAGGTGTGCTGTACTCGAATAACGTTCACCCATCTTAACTGAAAAACTCCTATTTGTTAAAAATGATATTAACCATTTCAAAGCTGTACCTCCTATACCAACATAGTGCCTTAAGCGGTCAATTAGGATAGTATGATCAATAGTATCAAACGCTGCTGTTAAATCGAGAAGAACAAGTACTGTAAAATCACCAGAGTCGCAAGTAATTAAAATATCATTAAGAACTCTGACCAATGCAGTCTCTGTGGAGTGACATTTTCGAAATCCAGACTGAAATATTTCAAATAATGAGTTCTCAACTAAATAACTCTGTAACTGTAACAGAAATTTTTTTTTCGAGAAATTTAGAAACAAATGGCAAATTTGAAATTGGCCTAAAATTTGTCAAAACAGATGAATCCAGGTTTGATTTTTTAATCATTGGACGGATCACTGCATGCTTTAAGCAGTCAGGCATAATGCCAGATTCTAGACTGCGATTTATTATAATCAGAAAATATGGAGCCATATCTGCGATGAGTTGTTTGAATAAAAAAGGAGGAAGACTATCCAGTGGTGAGCCAGAAGGCTTGAGCTGCTTAGCTATTTCTAACAGTTCCGCCTCAGTAACTGAGTTAAACTCACTAAATGACACAGCATCAATTTCATTTAAGAGATGGTTATTAGAATTAAGAGATATTGTAGAGGACGTGCAAGTTATACTCTGTCTAATATCTCTTATTTTGTTTTCAAAGAAAAATAAAAACTCATCACATGACGGGGATGCAACCCCCGGAGAGAGTACGGTCGATGGATTTAAAGTAGCATTTATAATATTAAAAAGTGTCTTTGGTCTGGAGCAGTTCTTGTTAATAATGTTTGATAGATGTCGACATTTGGCTTTCTTTACTTCCTTCTGGTAGCTGCGCAGAGCATCCCTTAAAATCTCAAATGAGACCTGAAGCCTGTCCTTTTTCCAATTTCGTTCCGCTCTTCTGCAACAGCGTCTGAGGCAACGAATGGAATCATCAATCCAAGGTTCATAATGGAATTTTTGTCGCGGTGATCTTAAAGGTGCCACGGCGTTCAAGACATCAGAGCAGGTGGAATTAAATCTGGAGAGAAGTACTTCCGCGCTGATCTCACAAGCAAATTCCTCGAGCGATGGCATCACTTCGTCAAAGATGGTTAGGAAAGATGATTTTGTATGATTATTAATGTAACGATATGGAGCCTTACAAGATAGGATTTTAGATATCTTCGCATGGCAGGGTACAGTGAACATAACAGTCTTATGATCAGAGAACCCGTTTTCACAGATTTCCAAATCAGTGATCGAAACTCCATGCTGGAGCACTAAGTCAAGGGTATGGCCACCTTTGTGTGTCGAAACATCGATCCCCATAATAAAATCAAAAGCATTTAGTAGATGCATAAATTCCTTAGCCAAGCAATCATTCATGCAGCATACATGCACGTTAAAATCACCCACGATAAGAAACTTATCATATTTTGGGGTCAGATCACCAAGGAATTCCGCAAAATCTGTTATAAAGTTTGTGTTATATTTTGGTGGTCGGTAGATAACAGCAACCAGAAGTGGATCAGCAAGTTCAAAGCAAAACATCTGAAGTTCAAAACTGCTGTAACTGTTACTCGACATCGAGCGACAGGTAAAATGTTCTTTATATATAGACACTAGTCCACCACCCCGACCAGTTGTCCGTGGGGAGTTAAAATAGCGACATTTGTTTGGCAGAAGTTCGGAAAAAGGGCTCAGATCTCCTGGACAGAGCCAGGTCTCAGTAAGAAATAGAAAGTCCAGTCTCTGCACAGAGAACAGATCATTTAAAATAAAAGTTTTATTTACGATCGATCTGGAGTTTATCAAGGCCATCCTTACATTCGTGGGGTTTGATGTAGATTCCTTTTCATGCACTGCATGTGGTAGCGAGCGAAGATGATTCAAACACACTCCTCCACCATGGAAACGAGGAGAGAAATCAAGAGTGTGAACGCCCGAAGGCGACGCCAGCTTAATCGGAACCAAGGGAACTATCCATTGTCGAAGCGGACACAAAGAGCGTCTCCGAACAGCTCGACGCCAGGTAAATGGAAGTTCTCCACGCCTCAGCAACTCCAGCCTCAGCTTAACCGCGATGCCTGCTCGTTTTCCCCGCAGGTATCCAGGTATAGATGATAAATCCGGTGGTGGTATTGAGTGAGAACCTTGAGAACCATCCTGTAATTGGTATGGCTGCGTATTTGATGATATTTCCACATTTAAAGTTAATAGAGTTTCTCGATTATAAAATAATATTGATGCGCAGCATTTCTGCACGGTAGCACAAGTTAAAACATATAAGCAAACAAACAACAGACGGAGCAATAGACGGCCTGCCACACACATCGGCGCCATCTTCCCAGCCATCATCATTCAGTGAGTGTGAAATGAGTGTGCATTGTCAGTTCAGTGTGTGTGTGCGTGTGCGTGCAGTATGTGTGAGTGTGTGTGCAGTGTGTTACCGGGGGGCCTCTGATGGAGCGTCCACTGGGCCCCGGAGGACCGGGAGGCCCCTGAGCTCCTGGAACACCAGCGTCCCCGACCGGACCGACCGGACCCTGCAGACACACAACATCTGTGCTCATCTACTCCTATTACAGTCTCTTTCAAATGTTAGTGAGTGAGGTGGATTGTGGGTAACGTTCTCATTACCACAGGGCCGGGTTCCCCTCGATCACCTCTGGCTCCTCTGGTACCAGAACCTCCCTGCCACACACACACACACACACAAAAACACACACACACAGAGTCAGTGACTGATGTCTGAGGAGATGATGATGATGATGATGATGATGAAGATGATGATGATGAAGAAGGGCTCGTACCGGGGGCCCGGGGGGGCCGGGGGGGCCCTTGCTGTCCTGAGTGCAGGTACAGGCGCGCGGGAGAGATGGACACTCAGATTCCTTCCTCTGAAACACACACACACACACACACACACACACACACAGCTCACTTACACCCATGCAATCTCTCAATGACTCACTACTGTTCGTGCTTCGTTCGAATCATTTCCCTGAATCAATTGATCAATTCAAACGTCAGATTGAATGATTTGTTTGTATCATCACTCAGAAATGTTCACATAAGTGTTTTTAGTTCAAATTTTTAAATGCTTTAGCTTAAATACGTCAGTGTGTGAGCAGAACGAGTGGCGTGATTACTGATGAGCGACTCCTGCGCGACGCACCGGTCTCGTATCTCTCACGGAGGAGCGGAAGCAGAAAGCAGGAGCGACGACAGTGGAGATTGAGAGAGGAACAGGCCTGGATTTTATTATTTTGTTTTATTATGTGTGGCGGCAGTCAACTGTGAGGGACTGCGGTCTTTAATTTCGTTTTTGTATTTGTTTTATATTGTTTTTTAATTCTTTGATATTTCGCCGGTTCCCGCCTCCTTCTTCCCATAACATCTAACCTTGTTACAGTCAGGTCAGGTAAATATTGCTGTGTGAATCTAAAATATAAAATCAGAGATCCCTCAACTACTGAAATAAAAAGTGAGGTGAAGTAAAATATAATATTAGATCAATTCAAACTTCAAAATTCAAACATAAACAAAAATTAGTCATGCCACTTTGGTGAATAACTAAGTGTAAATTTTAGTACTAAAATGACTAAAACTGAAATAAATAAAAATAAATGAAAGCTAAATTGAAAAATAATTATTTAAAAATGAGTAAGAGAGAAAAAAAGCACATAATATTATTAAAATAAACAAAAAATAAATTTACGATAAAAGCTCATTTAAAATATTAACTATTATAAAACAGTATATAAAAATATATCATATATAACACTGCCATTAAGATAACTGTAAACATGCACATATTTTAATAAATTATAGAAATATCAACTTTAAAATGAAGAAGTAAAAATACCCTTGAAATTGTATCTACTCGACAGCAAAGATGTTTGCCCACACATTCACGCACTCACGCACACACACACACACACACACTTGCACACACACACACACACACACACACACACACAGACACACACTCACCAGGCTGGGCAGCTCACAGCATTTGTCCCGTCGAGCCCATGACGTGCTGCACACGATATCAAAGGACTGCAGCTGAAACTAAACACACACACAGATGTGAGACGTGTTATTCTAACCATGAGCTGCATTTATGCATGACTCTCCCTTTGATCTCACACACACACACACGGTACCGGAGCAGAGTTGTCTTTGGAGCCTCGGGATCGAACCATCCGGCCGAGCACCTCGACCCCGTCAGTGCTGATGTTTCTGGCTGCGTTCACAGGCTTCTCTCCCGCTGACTTACAGTCCACCATCACCAGAGCCGAGGTCATGCTCACTGCGATGTGCAGCTGCGCTCACACACACACACACACACACACACACACACACACACACACACACACACACACACACACACACACACACACACACACACACACACACATACACATACACATACACATACACACACAGAGACAGCACTGAATTATGCTGCATTAGACAACAGGACTTTCACAGACTGAATCTTCTTGCGCTTTGTGACTCTGACCTTATGGAAACTGCCATAGAAGAGTTTCTGGATTTCCGCCCCCTCAAATGTCACCGTCTGAAAATCGCCCTTATAATCGGTGTTGAAAAAAGTCAGAGTCTTTCCTGCATCTGTGAAGAGAAGTGAACTGACCTCACATGAAATGAAACGAGATTTGCATTTGATTTCAAAAGCACATTTTTATATTGATGCACCAGATCATGCATTCCCTGAGAATCGAACCCTTGACCTTGTGTTGTTGCAGGCGTGTTACTCACTGTCCAGAATGACTCCCACTAACGGCTCATTGCTGTTGTTGAGGATTTCCCACAGTGCGAAGGGCTCCGGTGGGGTTTCCGGGAGCAGCCGGAACAGAAGGTTGATGGTGTAGTCTGACGGCAGACCGTCCGGGTGGATGAACCTGGGAGAGTTTAGTCTGATTTCATTTCACAACAACATCTCCAGCTCTGTGTTTTCACAGTTCGGCGAGCATGAGCGTGTGTGTGTGAGTATGAACATGAGCATGAGCATGAGTGAGTGGCGAGCGTGAGCGTGTGTGTGAGCATGAGTATGAACGTGAGCATGAGTGTGTGTGGTGAGCTAGAGCATGTGTGTGAGTATGTGCATGAAAGTGTGTGGCAAACATGAGTATAAGCGTGTGTGTGAGAATGAGCATGTGTGGTGAGCATGAGTATGCACGTGTGTGGCGAGCTTGAGTATGAGCGTGTGTGAGAATGAGTATGAGCGTGTGTGGTGAGCATGAGTATGAGCGTAAGTATGAGCGTGTGTGGCGAGCATGAGTATGCGTGTGTGTGTGTGTGTGAGTGTATGTATGAGCGTAAGTATAAGTGTGTGTGGCGAGCATGAGTGTGAGTATAAGCGTGTGTAGAGAGTGTGAGTATGAGCGTGAGTATGAGCGAGTGTGGCGAGTGTGAGTATGAGCGTGAGCATGTGTGTGAGTGTGAGAATGAGCGTGTGTGGTGAGCGTGAGTATGAACGTGTGTGGTGAGCGTGAGTATGAGCATGTGTGTGAGCGCGAGTATGAGCGTGAGTATGAGCGTATGTGGCGAGCGTGAGTATGAGCGTGAATATGAGAGTGAGTATGAGCGTGAGTATGAGCGTATGTGGCGAGCATGAGTATGAGCGTGAATATGAGAGTGAGTATGAGCGTGAGTATGAGCGTGAGTACGAGCGTGAGTATGAGCGTGAATATGAGAGTGAGTATGAGCGTGAGTATGAGCGTGAGTATGAGCGTGAGAATGAGCGTATGTGGCGAGCGCGAGTATGAGCGTGAGAATGAGAGTGTGTGGCGAGCATGAGTATGAGCGTGTGTGGCGAGCGTGAGTATGAGCGTGTGTGGCGAGCATGAGTATGAGCGTGTGTGGCGAGAATGAGTATGAGCGTGAGTATGAGCGTGTGTGGCGAGCATGAGTATGAGCGTGAGTATGAGAGTGTGTGGCGAGCATGAGTATGAGCGTGAGTATGAGCGTGTGTGGCGAGCGTGAGTATGAGCTTGAGTATGAGCGTATGTGGCGAGCGTGAGTATGAGAGTGTGTGGCGAGCATGAGTATGAGCGTGTGTGGTGAGCGTGAGTATGAGCGTGTGTGGCGAGCATGAGTATGAGCGTGAGTATGAGCGTGTGTGGCGAGCATGAGTATGAGCTTGTGTATGAGCGTGTGTGGCGAGCATGAGTATGAGCGTGAGTATGAGCGTATGTGGCGAGCGTGAGTATGAGCGTGTGTGGTGAGCATGAGTATAATCGTGATTATGAGCATGTGTGGCGAGCATGAGTATGAGCGTGAGTATGAGCGTGTGTGGCAAGCATGAGTATGAGCGTGAGTATGAGCGTGAGTATGAGCATGAGTATGAGCGTGTGTGGCGAGCGTGAGTATGAGTGTGAGTATGAGCGTATGTGGCGAGCGTGAGTATGAGCGTGAGTATGAGAGTGTGTGGCGAGCATGAGTATGAGCGTGTGTGGCAAGCATGAGTATGAGCGTGTGTGGCGAGCATGAGTATGAGCGTGTGTGGCGAGCATGAGTATGAGCGTGAGTATGAGCGTGTGTGGCGAGCATGAGTATGAGCGTGAGTATGAGCATGTGTGGCGAGCATGAGTATGATCGTGATTATGAGCGTGTGTGACAAGCATGAGTATAAGCGTGTGTGGCGAGCGTGAGTATGAGCGTGAGTATGAGCGTGTGTGGCGAGCATGAGTATAAGCGTGTGTGGCGAGCGTGAGTATTAGTGTAAGTATGAGCGTGTGTGGCGAGCATGAGTATGAGCATGAGTATGAGCGTGTGTGGCGAGCATGAGTATAAGCGTGTGTGGCGAGCGTGAGTATTAGTGTGAGTATGAGCGTGTGTGGCGAGCGTGAGTATGAGTTTGAGTATAAGCGTGAGTATGAGTGTGTGTGTGTGTTTGAGTGTGTGTGTGTGTTTGTGAGCGTCACCTGGTGGGCTGTGTCAGGAGTGTGTGTGTGTGCGTTTGCGTGTGTGTGTATGTGAGAGCGTCACCTGGTGGGCTGTGTCAGGAGTGCGCCGCTGCCGAGTTTGAAGCTGCTGAAGCTGTTAAAGGTCCCCGGCTCCATCGACACGCCGCTCACGTTGCTGTACAGATGCTCCACCAGCCCGAACATCTCCATCATCCTGAACCCTGACACACACACACACACAAACACCCCGTCACTACAGACACTGCTGAGAGCCACAGCAGAATCATCACATATTCAGTCGTATAAAAACACAGATTGAGCCGATGTTGTTCCTGAGCTCTGAACAGGACTGATGTAATGCGCCGGTCACACAGATCATTCAAGGCTTTTTAAGACCTGAATAAATCAAATGAATGTCATATAGGGAAGACCAATATCTATAATAACATCTAGACCTGTAAACACGATGATTTAAACAACTTTACTGTTAAAATCATACTGGTTTTGACAAAAAAAAAACTTTTGTAAAATGATAAACCTTCACAATTCAGCCTTTAAATCATTTTTTAGTAAAAGGGATGAGTTACAATTATAAATTATTATATTGATTTTAATTCAGAACAGTTTATATATATATATATATATAAGTCATGCTCAAAAGTTTACATACACCTTGCAGAATCTGCCAAATTTTAATTATTTTAACAAAATAAGAGAGATCATTCAAAATGCATGTTATTTTTTATTTAGTACTGTCCTGAATAAGATATTTTACATAAAATATGTTTACATATAGTCCACAAGACAAAAAAAATTGCTTCATTTATTTTCATTTAGTTTGTTTCATTTACCTGGTAAAGTGCTGCCGCTCATGGGTACTGAAGGACACGCTGCAAACAACAAAGAAACACGTCAACACACACACACACACACATATTTACCTCATTGCAGAACTGCTGTTATTACACAAAGATAGTTATAAATACTATAAACTAACCCTAGCAGAAAACTGTTTTAAATTTACTTTTCACTATTTTATTTTTTACACACACACACACACACACACACACACACACACACACACACACACACACACACACACACACACACACACACACACACACACACACACACTTACTAGCTGATGCAGCTTCACAAACGAAGGTAATCAGTTTCTCTTCAATATTTCTGAAAGCGTCCAGATCGTCCACGAAGAACACGTGTCTCTCGCTGGGTTTGCTGGCGATACTCACCAGCTCGCCATAATCAGCATCGGCAAACCCGATGGCAAACACCACATAACCTACAAAAACACACGCTATATGAGGTATCACACGCTTTTGAGGAGCTGAAGATGTGAGCAAGGCCTCGGCGCCGCACCTTCTGCCTGGATCTCCTGGGAAACCTGGAGCACGTCGTCTTGGGAACGGCCGTCTGTCAGCACCACCAGCACTTTAGGCACGCCCCTTCTGGCCCCGCCCACTTCCGTCATCACCGATGCCTTCACATGCTGCATGGCCCTGCCTGAGGTCAGAGATCAGAGGTCACACACACTCACGAGCATCGAGTGTTACAGCAGAGCGGATGAGTGTATGTGGGTTTGTCTTTGCCTGTCTTTGTGTTTCCTCCTTTATATGAGATCCTCTGAATGGCGTCCAGAAGGCTTTCTTTATTAAGATGCGAGCTGAGCTTGAACTCGGTGCGAGCGTCGTCACTGAACTGAGCAATGGCCACCTGACACACACACACAAACACACACACTCATTCAGATCGGATCTGACTCCTCAATCATAATCGGATTGAATCGTGATGTGCATGTTCATGATCATAAGACAATAATCATATGAATTACTTACTTTTATGAGGTTTAGCATTTGGATATATATTAAGACAGGATCAAACAATACATGAATATCAGTCACGTGAACTCTTACGTCATCACACTCGACATCTCTGTCATTTGACAGGCAGATTTTATCTCAATTTTCTCTGTTTGTTTCACTTTATACATACCAACTTTGTTTGTGTGTTCCTCACCTGAGAGTGCGTTCCTCACCTGAGTGTGTGTTCCTCACCTGAGAGTGCGTTCCTCACCTGAGTGTGTGTTCCTCACCTGAGTGTGTGTGTTCCTCACCTGAGTGTGTGTGTTCCTCACCTGAGTGTGTGTGTTCCTCACCTGAGTGTGTGTTCCTCGCCTGAGTGTGTGTGTTCCTCACCTGAGTGTGTGTTCCTCACCTGAGTGTGTGCTCCTCGCCTGAGTGTGTGCTCCTCGCCTGAGTGTGTGTTCCTCACCTGAGAGTGTGTTCCTCGCCTGAGTGTGTGTGTTCCTCACCTGAGTGTGTGTGTTCCTCGCCTGAGTGTGTGCTCCTCGCCTGAGTGTGTGTTCCTCGCCTGAGTGTTTGTGTTCCTCACCTGAGAGTGTGTTCCTCACCTGAGTGTGTGTGTTCCTCACCTGAGAGTGTGTTCCTCGCCTGAGTGTGTGTGTTCCTCACCTGAGAGTGTGTTCCTCGCCTGAGAGTGTGTTCCTCACCTGAGTGTGTGTTCCTCGCCTGAGAGTGTGTTCCTCACCTGAGTGTGTGTGTTCCTCACCTGAGTGTGTGTGTTCCTCACCTGAGTGTGTGTTCCTCGCCTGAGTGTGTGTGTTCCTCACCTGAGTGTGTGTTCCTCACCTGAGTGTGTGTGTTCCTCACCTGAGTGTGTGTTCCTCACCTGAGTGTGTGTGTTCCTCACCTGAGTGTGTGTTCCTCGCCTGAGTGTGTGTGTTCCTCACCTGAGTGTGTGTTCCTCACCTGAGTGTGTGTGTTCCTCACCTGAGTGTGTGTGTTCCTCACCTGAGTGTGTGTTCCTCACCTGAGTGTGTGCTCCTCGCCTGAGTGTGTGCTCCTCGCCTGAGTGTGTGTTCCTCACCTGAGAGTGTGTTCCTCGCCTGAGTGTGTGTGTTCCTCACCTGAGTGTGTGTGTTCCTCGCCTGAGTGTGTGCTCCTCGCCTGAGTGTGTGTTCCTCGCCTGAGTGTTTGTGTTCCTCACCTGAGAGTGTGTTCCTCACCTGAGTGTGTGTGTTCCTCACCTGAGAGTGTGTTCCTCGCCTGAGTGTGTGTGTTCCTCACCTGAGAGTGTGTTCCTCGCCTGAGAGTGTGTTCCTCACCTGAGTGTATGTGTTCCACGCCTGAGTGTGTGTGTTCCTCGCCTGAGTGTGTGTGTTCCTCGCCTGAGTGTGTGTGTTCCTCGCCTGAGTGTGTGTTCCTCGCCTGAGTGTGTGTGTTCCTCACCTGAGTGTGTGTTCCTCGCCTGAGAGTGTGTTCCTCGCCTGAGTGTGTGTTCCTCGCCTGAGAGTGTGTTCCTCGCCTGAGTGTGTGTGTTCCTCGCCTGAGAGTGTGTGCTCCTCGCCTGAGTGTGTGTGTTCCTCACCTGAGTGTGTTCCTCGCCTGAGAGTGTGTGTTCCTCACCTGAGTGTGTTCCTCACCTGAGTGAGTGTTCCTCGCCTGAGTGTGTGTGTTCCTCACCTGAGTGTGTTCCTCGCCTGAGAGTGTGTGTTCCTCACCTGAGTGTGTGTTCCTCGCCTGAGTGTGTGTGTTCCTCGCCTGAGTGTGTGTGTTCCTCACCTGAGAGTGTGTTCCTCGCCTGAGTGTGTGTGTTCCTCACCTGAGTGTGTGTTCCTCGCCTGAGTGTGTGTGTTCCTCGCCTGAGTGTGTGTGTTCCTCGCCTGAGTGTGTGTGTTCCTCGCCTGAGTGTGTGTGTTCCTCGCCTGAGTGTGTGTGTTCCTCGCCTGAGTGTGTGTGTTCCTCACCTGAGTGTGTGTTCCTCGCCTGAGTGTGTGTGTTCCTCACCTGAGTGTGTGTTCCTCGCCTGAGAGTGTGTTCCTCGCCTGAGTGTGTGTTCCTCGCCTGAGAGTGTGTTCCTCACCTGAGTGTGTGTGTTCCTCGCCTGAGTGTGTGTGTTCCTCGCCTGAGAGTGTGCTCCTCGCCTGAGTGTGTGTTCCTCGCCTGAGAGTGTGTTCCTCGCCTGAGTGTGTGTGTTCCTCGCCTGAGTGTGTGTTCCTCGCCTGAGTGTTTGTGTTCCTCACCTGAGAGTGTGTTCCTCACCTGAGTGTGTGTGTTCCTCACCTGAGAGTGTGTTCCTCGCCTGAGTGTGTGTGTTCCTCATCTGAGAGTGTGTTCCTCGCCTGAGAGTGTGTTCCTCACCTGAGTGTGTGTGTTCCACGCCTGAGTGTGTGTGTTCCTCGCCTGAGTGTGTGTGTTCCTCGCCTGAGTGTGTGTGTTCCTCACCTGAGTGTGTGCTCCTCGCCTGTGTGTGTGTGTTCCTCACCTGAGTGTGTTCCTCGCCTGAGAGTGTGTGTTCCTCACCTGAGTGAGTGTTCCTCGCCTGAGTGTGTGTGTTCCTCACCTGAGTGTGTTCCTCGCCTGAGAGTGTGTTTTCCTCACCTGAGTGTGTTCCTCGCCTGAGTGTGTGTGTTCCTCGCCTGAGTGTGTGTGTTCCTCACCTGAGTGTGTGTTCCTCACCTGAGTGTGTGTTCCTCGCCTGAGTGTTTGTGTTCCTCACCTGAGAGTGTGTTCCTCACCTGAGTGTGTGTTCCTCACCTGAGAGTGTGTTCCTCGCCTGAGTGTGTGTGTTCCTCACCTGAGTGTGTGTTCCTCGCCTGAGTGTGTGTGTTCCTCGCCTGAGTGTGTGTGTTCCTCACCTGAGAGTGTGTTCCTCGCCTGAGTGTGTGTGTTCCTCACCTGAGTGTGTGTTCCTCGCCTGAGTGTGTGTTCCTCGCCTGAGTGTTTGTGTTCCTCACCTGAGAGTGTGTTCCTCACCTGAGTGTGTGTGTTCCTCACCTGAGAATGTGTTCCTCGCCTGAGTGTGTGTGTTCCTCACCTGAGTGTGTGTTCCTCGCCTGAGTGTGTGTGTTCCTCGCCTGAGTGTGTGTGTTCCTCACCTGAGTGTGTGTTCCTCGCCTGAGTGTGTGTGTTCCTCGCCTGAGTGTGTGTGTTCCTCACCTGAGAGTGTGTTCCCCGCCTGAGAGTGTGTGTTCCTCGCCTGAGTGTGTGTGTTCCTCGCCTGAGTGTGTGTGTTCCTCGCCTGAGAGTGTGTGTTCCTCACCTGAGTGTGTGTGTTCCTCACCTGAGTGTGTTCCTCGCCTGAGTGTGTGTTCCTCGCCTGAGAGTGTGTGTTCCTCACCTGAGTGTGTGTTCCTCACCTGAGTGTGTGTTCCTCACCTGAGAGTGTGTTCCTCGCCTGAGAGTGTGTGTGCCTCACCTGAGTGTGTGTGTTCCTCACCTGAGTGTGTTCCTCGCCTGAGTGTGTGTTCCTCGCCTGAGAGTGTGTGTTCCTCACCTGAGAGTGTGTACCTCACCTGAGAGTGTGTTCCTCACCTGAGTGTGTGTGTACCTCACCTGAGAGTGTGTTCCTCACCTGAGAGTGTGTTCCTCACCTGAGAGTGTGTTCCTCACCTGAGTGTGTGTGTTCCTCACCTGAGTGTGTCTGTTCCTCACCTGAGTGTGTCTGTTCCTCACCTGAGTGTGTGTGTTCCTCACCTGAGTGTGTGTGTTCCTCACCTGAGTGTGTTCCTCGCCTGAGAGTGTGTGTTCCTCACCTGAGTGTGTGTTCCTCGCCTGAGTGTGTGTGTTCCTCGCCTGAGTGTGTGTGTTCCTCACCTGAGTGTGTGTTCCTCGCCTGAGTGTGTGTGTTCCTCGCCTGAGTGTGTGTGTTCCTCGCCTGAGTGTGTGTGTTCCTCGCCTGAGTGTGTGTGTTCCTCGCCTGAGTGTGTGTGTTCCTCGCCTGAGTGTGTGTGTTCCTCACCTGAGTGTGTGTTCCTCGCCTGAGTGTGTGTGTTCCTCACCTGAGTGTGTGTTCCTCGCCTGAGAGTGTGTTCCTCGCCTGAGTGTGTGTTCCTCGCCTGAGAGTGTGTTCCTCACCTGAGTGTGTGTGTTCCTCGCCTGAGTGTGTGTGTTCCTCGCCTGAGAGTGTGCTCCTCGCCTGAGTGTGTGTTCCTCGCCTGAGAGTGTGTTCCTCGCCTGAGTGTGTGTGTTCCTCGCCTGAGTGTTTGTGTTCCTCACCTGAGAGTGTGTTCCTCACCTGAGTGTGTGTGTTCCTCACCTGAGAGTGTGTTCCTCGCCTGAGTGTGTGTGTTCCTCATCTGAGAGTGTGTTCCTCACCTGAGTGTGTGTGTTCCACGCCTGAGTGTGTGTGTTCCTCGCCTGAGTGTGTGTGTTCCTCATCTGAGAGTGTGTTCCTCGCCTGAGTGTGTGTGTTCCTCATCTGAGAGTGTGTTCCTCACCTGAGTGTGTGTGTTCCACGCCTGAGTGTGTGTGTTCCTCGCCTGAGTGTGTGTGTTCCTCGCCTGAGTGTGTGTGTTCCTCACCTGAGTGTGTGCTCCTCGCCTGTGTGTGTGTGTTCCTCACCTGAGTGAGTGTTCCTCGCCTGAGTGTGTGTGTTCCTCACCTGAGTGTGTTCCTCGCCTGAGAGTGTGTTTTCCTCACCTGAGTGTGTTCCTCGCCTGAGTGTGTGTGTTCCTCGCCTGAGTGTGTGTGTTCCTCACCTGAGTGTGTGTTCCTCACCTGAGTGTGTGTTCCTCGCCTGAGTGTTTGTGTTCCTCACCTGAGAGTGTGTTCCTCACCTGAGTGTGTGTTCCTCACCTGAGAGTGTGTTCCTCGCCTGAGTGTGTGTGTTCCTCACCTGAGTGTGTGTTCCTCGCCTGAGTGTGTGTGTTCCTCGCCTGAGTGTGTGTGTTCCTCACCTGAGAGTGTGTTCCTCGCCTGAGTGTGTGTGTTCCTCACCTGAGTGTGTGTTCCTCGCCTGAGTGTGTGTTCCTCGCCTGAGTGTTTGTGTTCCTCACCTGAGAGTGTGTTCCTCACCTGAGTGTGTGTGTTCCTCACCTGAGAATGTGTTCCTCGCCTGAGTGTGTGTGTTCCTCACCTGAGTGTGTGTTCCTCGCCTGAGTGTGTGTGTTCCTCGCCTGAGTGTGTGTGTTCCTCACCTGAGTGTGTGTTCCTCGCCTGAGTGTGTGTGTTCCTCGCCTGAGTGTGTGTGTTCCTCACCTGAGAGTGTGTTCCCCGCCTGAGAGTGTGTGTTCCTCGCCTGAGTGTGTGTGTTCCTCGCCTGAGTGTGTGTGTTCCTCGCCTGAGAGTGTGTGTTCCTCACCTGAGTGTGTGTGTTCCTCACCTGAGTGTGTTCCTCGCCTGAGTGTGTGTTCCTCGCCTGAGAGTGTGTGTTCCTCACCTGAGTGTGTGTTCCTCACCTGAGTGTGTGTTCCTCACCTGAGAGTGTGTTCCTCGCCTGAGAGTGTGTGTGCCTCACCTGAGTGTGTGTGTTCCTCACCTGAGTGTGTTCCTCGCCTGAGTGTGTGTTCCTCGCCTGAGAGTGTGTGTTCCTCACCTGAGAGTGTGTACCTCACCTGAGAGTGTGTTCCTCACCTGAGTGTGTGTGTACCTCACCTGAGAGTGTGTTCCTCACCTGAGAGTGTGTTCCTCACCTGAGAGTGTGTTCCTCACCTGAGTGTGTGTGTTCCTCACCTGAGTGTGTCTGTTCCTCACCTGAGTGTGTCTGTTCCTCACCTGAGTGTGTGTGTTCCTCACCTGAGTGTGTGTGTTCCTCACCTGAGTGTGTTCCTCACCTGAGTGTGTGTTCCTCACCTGAGTGTGTGTTCCTCACCTGAGAGTGTGTTCCTCACCTGAGTGTGTGTTCCTCACCTGAGTGTGTGTTCCTCACGTGAGTGTGTGTTCCTCACCTGAGTGTGTGTTCCTCACCTGAGTGTGTGTGTGCCTCACCTGAGTGTGTGTTCCTCACCTGAGTGTGTGTTCCTCACCTGAGTGTGTGTTCCTCACCTGAGAGTGTGTTCCTCGCCTGAGAGTGTGTGTGCCTCACCTGAGTGTGTGTGTTCCTCACCTGAGTGTGTTCCTCGCCTGAGTGTGTGTTCCTCGCCTGAGAGTGTGTGTTCCTCACCTGAGAGTGTGTACCTCACCTGAGAGTGTGTTCCTCACCTGAGTGTGTGTGTACCTCACCTGAGAGTGTGTTCCTCACCTGAGAGTGTGTTCCTCACCTGAGAGTGTGTTCCTCACCTGAGTGTGTGTGTTCCTCACCTGAGTGTGTGTGTTCCTCACCTGAGTCTGTATGTTCCTCACCTGAGTGTGTGTGTTCCTCACCTCAGTGTGTCTGTTCCTCACCTGAGTGTGTGTGTTCCTCACCTGAGTGTGTTCCTCACCTGAGTGTGTTCCTCACCTGAGTGTGTGTTCCTCACCTGAGTGTGTGTTCCTCACCTGAGTGTGTGTTCCTCACCTGAGTGTGTGTTCCTCGCCTGAGAGTGTGTGTGCCTCACCTGAGTGTGTGTTCCTCACCTGAGAGTGTGTACCTCACCTGAGAGTGTGTTCCTCACCTGAGTGTGTCTGTTCCTCACCTGAGTGTGTGTGTTCCTCACCTGAGTGCCGCTCGGCCCGATCTGGTCCAGAGATCCCGCTGTGCTGTACAGGAACCGGATGATCTTCTGGAAGTTGTCGTCTCCGATACTCCATGATCCGTCCACCAGAAACACCAGATCTGCTTTAGCAGCGCGGCACACTAACACACACACACACACACACACACACACACATACTGATGAAGCCTGCTGTACGTCCCGAACCCTCATGATGTCATGTGACACGTACCTTCTTTAGTGGCGGGAAGGGTGGGCGGAGGGGCGGAGCTTCTGGCTGTGGTGGGCGGAGCCGTGCTCACAGCAACTACACACACACGTCACCATTACAAACAACACAAGACTACTATACAGGTGATGCTCGTCACTGTCCGTCTGACGGGAGCAAGTCTAAATGATGTAATCATGTCTGAATAAATCTCTCAATTCTGTCTCATAACATCTAAAATGTTTGGAATCCAATATCTCATAAATTATGACAGACAACATTTGAATGATTCTATATTTATAGAAACACAGTAACTGTATCACCATTAGAGAGAGGATTCTTTTTCACAGTGTGAGTGTGTGTGTCTGTGTGAGTGTGTGTGTGAGTGTAAGTGTGTGAGTGTGTGTGTGAGTGTAAGTGTGTGAGTGTGTGAGTGTAAGTGTGTGAGTGTAAGTGTGTGAGTGTGTGAGTGTAAGTGTGTGAGTGTGTGTGTCTGTGTGTGTGTGTGTGTGTGTAGGTGTGTGAGTGTAAGTGTGTGAATCTGTGTGAGAGTGTGTGTAAGTGTGTGTGTCTGTGAGTGTGTGTGTCTGTGTGAGTGTGTGTGTGTGTGTGTGTGTGTGTGTGTGTGTGTGTGTGTGTGTGTGTGTGTGTGTGAGTGTGTCTGTGGAAGTGTGTGAGTGTTAGTGTGTGTGTGTGTCTGTGTTAGTGTGCGTGTTAGTGTGTGTGGAAGTGTGTGAGTGTTAGTGTGTGTGTCTGTGTTAGTGTTTGTGTCTGTATTAGTGTGTGTGTCTGTGTGAGTGTGTGTGTAAGTGTGTGTGAGTGGTGTGTGTGTGTATATGAGTGTGTATGTGTGAGTGTGTTTATTTACCTTTAGATTACTAGATTTAATCAATAATTAATAAATAAATAGTAATTTAGAACCACATTCCTCACATTCTTTCTTAAGTTAAACTTAAATTCAAAATAATTTCATACCTAAACCTTTTAATTCAGCTCAAGATATCTTACATTGGGTGTCTTTGCCAACCTCTTGTGGAAAAATAATAATATAACATGATATTTCATGACTCTTGCCTCTAGATGGCCTCATGAGCTGTTCCTCTGGGTCAGGAATATCTCTGAATGTAACGGCAATGTTAATAAGAACACTAAAACACCAGTTCTTACCATAAAAATACACTGTAAAAAGAATTTGGAGGTCAAAATAAATGAAAATGAAGAAACCAAATAGGTGTCGCACTTTACCATCTAACAGGGACTAAAGTCATTTTGTTTAATAGAATCATTATACCAATTTATAAAATTTAGTTTTGACCTCCAAAAAAGGTTGCGGTAGATAGCAAATTGCGACACCTGTTTGGTTGCTTTTACATTTACAAAGATTTCACATTCTGACTATCTCTGAATCTTTCTATCTATCTATCTGTCTATCTATCTATCTATCTTATCTATCTAATCTATCTTATCTATCTATCTATCTATCTATCTGTCTTATATATCTGCACTGTAAAAAATAAAACCGTAATTTTTACGGTAAAAAAACGGCAGCTGTGGTTGCCAGAACTTTACCGTCAAAAATACGGTAGCAACGTTATTGGTTTTACAGACTTAACTTAAAATTTACAGTAATAAACCGTATTTTAGTATCTGATATAATGTTAATTTACGGACCTATTTAAGTATTAATTTCTGTTTTGTAACATTGTAATACACTGACAACCAACAATTATCACAGCATTGATGAGAGTCACATGATAAATCAAAGCTCATCACAAGCACCTCTTCCACAAGAAAGTTATTACTACTGTATAGAAGCTGCACAGTGTCATTCCCACAAACATTAAACACCATCATGGTAACACACATGAAATTTTAAAAATGCAATAAACATTAATTTAACAACATTAAATGTGACATAAAACCATAATGTACATAACTGATTAGAAAAAAACTAAGAAAACTATGAAGAAACAGTTATTTCAGCAAAAATACTTCAAATGTGAAGTGTCACGCAGGGAATTGTGGGAATGTCAATTTACGGTTTTTCACTGTAAATTATACAATGAGTTTTCTTTTTCACTTTCAATAACTGTAATTTTAACGGTATTTTACAATAAAATTACATTAAATGTACCATTAGATCTATCACAGTTATTTACCGTACATAGTAAGGAAACTTTCTGTTAACCAATTAACGGTTTTGCACTGTAGCATTTTTAGTCTTTTACCGTTAAAATCACGATCATTTTTTACAGTGTGTCTATCAATCTATCTATCTATCTATCTATCTATCTATCTATCTATCTATCTATCTATCTATCTATCTATCTATCTATCTATCTATCTATCTATTTGTCTACAGATATTGTCAGAATTAATGGCACCCCTGGTAAATATGATCAAAAATGGCTGTAAAAAATACATCTCCATTATTTATTTTTTTGATCTTTCATTCAAAAGAATTGCAAAAATCTAACCTTTCATTGAAGTAAAAATATTGAAAGTGGGGGGGAAATCACACTATGAAATAAATGTTTTTCTTCAAAACACGTTGGCCACAATTATTGGCACCCCTAGAATTTTTTACGAGTAAAATATCTCTGAAGTATATTCCCATTAATATTTACCTTTTCTAGCACACCAGGGTGACTAGCAACATGAACTTGTCCAGCTATGACTTTAAATATGAGGAAACACAAAGGCCAAATTCCCTTAATCATCATCACAATGAGTAAAACCAAAGAATATAGTTCTGATGTGCAGCAAAAGATTGTTGAGCTTCACCAAATAGAAAGTGGCTGTAAGAAAATATTTTTTTGATCATCAGGGCAATAATTAAGAAGTTCCAATCAACTAAAGATGTTAATAATCTGCCAGTAAGAGGACGTGTGTCGATATCGTCTTAATGCACAGTGAGGAGGAGAGTTTGAGTGGCCAAAGACTCTTCAAGGATCACAGATGGAGAATTGCAGAGATTAGTTGAGTCTTGGGGTCAGAAAGACTACCCCAAAAAAAATAAAAAAAATAAACCACCCCCTATATCAGCACATGAGGGTTTGAAGAAAAATCCTCTTCGCTCCTCCGAAAATAAACTCCAGCATATTCAGTTGTCAGACACGACTGGATCTTCAGAAGGGACTGGATTCTGTGGTCAGATGAAACTAAAAAAGAGCTTTTTGGCAGCAAACACACCAGATGGGTTTAGTGCACACAAGGATAAAAACTACCCCATGTGTACAATTTAATACACCGTTGGATCTTTAATGTTGTGGGCATATTTTTCTGCTGGAGGTCCTGGACTTCTTGCTCAGATTCATGGCATTGTGGATTCTATCAAATATCAACAGATAAAAAATCAAAATCTGACGCCTTCTGCTAGAAATCTTATAATGGGCCGTGGATGGATCTTCCATCAGAACAACGGTCCAAAACAAACTCAAAATCAACACAAAAATGTGTCAATGAGCACAGAATGAAGCTTCTGCCATGACCGTCCCAGTCCCTGACCTGAACCCTGTAGAAGATGAGTGCTGAACTGAAGAGGAGAAGCACCAACATGGATCTGGGAATCTGAAGGATCTGGAGAGATTCTGTATGAAAGAATGATCTCTGATCTCTGGTCAGGTGTTCTCCAAACTCATCCGGCATTATAGCAGAAAACTCAGAGCTGTTATCTTGGCAAAAGGAGATTGTAAAAAGTATTTAATAAAAGGGTGCCAATATTTTGTGGCCAATGTGTTTTTGGAGAAAAACATTTATTTCATAAAGTGATTTCCCCCCCCACTTTCAATTCTTTTACTTCAATGAAAGGTTTGATTTTTACAAATCTTTTGAATGAAAGATCAAAAGGATAAACGATGCCGATTTATTTCTTACAGCCATTTTTTATCATATTTACCAGGGGTGCCATTAATCCTGACCACAACTGTATCTAATAAACTGATTAACTTGATAGGATTTTCTCAGCGATGTGTTTTATCACCATTACTATTTATTGTATATACAAACTTTTGTTCAACTACTTGTTTGAATGGGCATATTATGAAGTACGCAGATGACACAGCTTCGGTGAGTCTCTTATATGAGGAACATTCAGTCTTTTTTAATTGGTGCAATGAATCAAATCTCATTATAAACATTTCCAAAAAAAAAGGAACCATCTATTGATTTTAGAGAGCAGGAATTATGTTTCAAATAATAGGCAGCCAATACAATCTTGGTGTTAATATCTTGGTGTTCTTGACAATAAGCTTAAATGGGTTATGTGCACCGATCATATACTATAAGTATGAAGCCACAACAGAGAATTCATTTCTTAAAGCAATAACTTTCCTGTAATGTCCACAACAGAAAGATTCTGATGTTTTATAGTGCTTTCATCAAAAGTGTTATGATATTCTGGATTATTTGTCGGTATGAAACTGAAAAATGAAAATGAAAGTGATGTGAAAAGTGTCTATGAAGAGAGAGCGTTAAATAAGAGAGTGTGTACTCTCGCCTGTTGTATTAAAAACAGATTTATATGGTCTTTCCTCAAATTCTAATTTTAAAATGTTTGATAACTGATGGTTTGGTCATTCTTTTTTTTTTATTGTATATTGTGTATGTTTATGTATGCCTATTGTGATCTCTGATGCCTGTGTGAACATTATATAATTATATTTTAATATTAATATATATTATTTAGGGCTGGGCAAGTTAACGCGTTATTATCGCGTTAACGCATTTATTAATTAATGCCGACAATTTTTTTATCGCACGTTAACGCAGTTTTTTTTATTATTATTATTTTGAAAGTCCGTTGCTCACTGGCTCTGAATACACATAGGCTTACAGTCAAACCATGATCACAGGAGGGGTGTGATGTTGGTCAGCCAGCAAATAACCCACCCAAACAAGCAGTGGAGAGAGGCAGGTTCTCTCTGGTGAACAGTTAAAGGGTTGCGCTCCGCGAGTGAATGACAGGCGCTCTATGGATAGTACCTATAAAACCTATAGATAATAACTATTTAGATTCTGGAACCTCACTAACAGCGAGCCGAGGATCAGTCTCTCTTCTAATGATTTGTGCTGCGCGTCCTTTATAAAAAGTTATAGACAATTCAAC
>JAPDVR010000010.1:50530047-50600047 GCA_026230005.1 Gila orcuttii
CTCACGTGTTCAGTGGAGGGACACACTCGCGTGTTCAGTGGAGGGATACACTCGCATGTTCAGTGGAGGGACACACTCACGTGTTCAGTGGAGGGACACACTCGCGTGTTCAGTGGAGGGATACACTCACGTGTTCAGTGGAGGGACACACTCACATGTTCAGTGGAGGGATACACTCGCATGTTCAGTGGAGGGATACACTCACGTGTTCAGTGGAGGGACACACTCACATGTTCAGTGGAGGGATACACTCGCATGTTCAGTGGAGGGATACACTCACGTGTTCAGTGGAGGGATACACTCACGTGTTCAGTGGAGGGATACACTCGCATGTTCAGTGGAGGGATACACTCGCGTGTTCAGTGGAGGGATACACTCACGTGTTCAGTGGAGGGATACACTCGCGTGTTCAGTGGAGGGATACACTCACGTGTTCAGTGGAGGGACACACTCGCGTGTTCAGTGGAGGGATACACTCGCATGTTCAGTGGAGGGATACACTCGCGTGTTCAGTGGAGGGATACACTCACGTGTTCAGTGGAGGGACACACTCGCGTGTTCAGTGGAGGGATACACTCGCATGTTCAGTGGAGGGATACACTCACGTGTTCAGTGGAGGGATACACTCACGTGTTCAGTGGAGGGATACACTCACGTGTTCAGTGGAGGGATACACTCACGTGTTCAGTGGAGGGATACACTCACGTGTTCAGTGGAGGGATACACTCACGTGTTCAGTGGAGGGACACACTCACGTGTTTTCGCTCGTCCGCTCAGGGCTTCGCTGGATCCTGTGGTGTAGGTGGCGATGACTTTAACGCTGTACTCCGTCCCGCTCAGCAGATTGACGATCAGCATGGTGTTCACATCATCACCCACAAACGTCTCCAGAGCACGAGCGGCCGCTGTCGGGAGGTCAGAGGTCAGCTGTGAGATCAGTGCGCGGCGTGTGTATGTGTGTGTGAGGGAGTTAGTGTGTGAGCGAGTGTGTGCATGTGTGGTACCTGATGTGGGCTGGTATACGATCCTGTAGCCCATGGTGGGAGAGGGCGGGGAGTCCCAGCTGATGCGGAAGCGGTTGTACCATTCCTCAGACACACGGAGGCCACTGGGAGCAGAGAGAGGCACTGAGGAGGAAGAGGAGATGGAGGAGGAGGAAGAGGAGGAGGAAGCGGAGGAGGAGGAAGAGGAGTGAGGAGGAGGAGAGGAAGAGGATTAGGAGTGAGAAAGAGGAGGAGTGAGGAAGAGGAGAGGAAGAGGAGGAGGAGGAGGAAGAGGAGGAGTGAGGAAGAGGAGGAGGATATGGAGGAGGAGGAAGAGGAAGAGGAGGAGGAGGAGAAGTGAGGAGGAAGAGGAAGAAGAGGAGGAGGAGGAGATGGAGGAGGAGGAAGAGGAGGAGAAGTGAGGAGGAGAAGAAGAGGAGGAGGAATCAGGAAGAGGAGGAGTGAGGAAGAGGAGGAAGAGGAGGAGGAGGAAGAGGAGGAGAAAGCAGAGGAGGAAGCAGAGGAGGAGGAAGAGGAGGAGGAGTGAGGAGGAGGAGTGAGGAGGAGAGGAAGAGGATGAGGAGTGAGGAGGAGGAAGAGGAGGAGAGGAGGAGGAGTGAGGAAGAAGAGGAGGAGATAGGGGAGAAGGAAGAGGAGGAGGAGAGGAAGAGGAGGAGGAAGAGGAGAAGAGAGGAGGAGTGAAGATGAGGAGGAGTGAGGAGGAGGAGGAGGAAGAGGAGAGGAGGAGGAGTGAGGAAGAGGAGGAGGAGAGGAGGAGGAGTGAGGAAGAGGAGGCGGAGGAAGAGAGGAGGAGGAGAGGAGGAGAGGAAGAGGAGGAGGAAGCGGAGGAGGAGAGGAGGAGTGAGGAAGAGGAGGAGGAAAGGAATAGGAGGAAGTGGAGGAGGAGAGGAGAGGAGGAGGAAGAGAGGAAGAGGAGGAGGAGAGGAAGAGGAGGAGAGGAGGAGGAGAGGAAGAGGAGGAGGAGAGGAAGAGAAGGAGAAAGCGGAGGAGGAGAGGAGGAAGAGAGGAAGAGGAGGAGGAGAGGAAGAGAAGGAGGAAGCGGAGGAGGAGAGGAGGAGGAAGAGGAGGAGGCTCATCTGTCAGGCTGTTTACTAGTGACAGGAAGTTGACATGAAAGGTCACATTTTGTTTTGTGAGATTGAATTTGAACAGGATTTAGCTGATTATGTTATAAATGTGTCGGGCAGGGCGGGGCGAGAGCTGTGGGAACGGACTCAACCTCACATAACTTGCGTCTTGGATTTATGTTTAATTAAAAATCTCAACATTAATACAGAAGACATTAATGAAGGTGTTCCAATATTACCCAGAAGCCCAGAGCGAGGGAACTCATGTTTGCGAGCGAGGCATGTGATGGGCGGGCCGTCGCCAGAACTGTAGATCGCAGACACACTGACGCTGTACTCAGTGTGTGTGTGTGTGTGTGTGTGTGTGTGGAGACTCACGTGTGCGAGCGAGACGTGTGATGGGCGGGCCGTCGCCGGAACTATAGATCGCAGACACACTAACTCTGTACTCGGTGTCCGACAGGAGAGGCTGCAGCAACACTGAGGTCTGAGAAGCGGGAACCATCGCCTGCAAACACACACACTCTCATTACAGCGGAGAAAACACACACACACACACACTCATCACAGAGCAGGAAACACACACACACACTCATCACAGAGGAGGAAACACACACACTAATTACAGAGGAGAAAACACACACACACACACACACACTCATTACAGCGGAGAAAACACACACACACACACTGAACACAGAGCAGGAAACACACACACACTCATCACAGTGGAGGAAACACACACACACTCATTACAGCGGAGGAAACACACACACACACACACATCACCGCAGAGGAAACACACACACACACACACTCATCACAGCGCAGAAAACACACACACATACACACACACACTCATTACAGTGGAGGAAACACACACACACTCATTACAGCGGAGGAAACACACTCATTATAGCAGAGGAAACACACACATCACAGCAGAGGAAACACACACACACACACACACACACACACACTCTCATCACAGTGCAGAAAACACACACACACACACACACACACACACACTCATCACAGCAGAGAAAACACACACTCATCACAGAGAATGATCCCGCGGTGAAGACACACACTCAGGGCCAGGGCTGGACTCTCCCACAGATGAAAGTGATAAAGAGATAAACACACGCTTCCAAACTCAACAGAAGACACAATACTTTCAGAGCCAAAGGGCTTTTGGAGGAGAAATGGACTGATGCAAATCTCTTTTTTTGTACAGCTTGAAATCCTGACAGCTATAAATTCATAAACACACTTGCTAGAACACAATGGTATTTGATTATCACAATTTATATTGCAATTTCAATAAATCTTGTTTGCTATCCTGAATATGTTGGTGAAACCTTGGTGACATTTAAAACAAAATTTCTGAATGACACACACATGTACGAGTTGACTGAATGTGAGATTCACACACTCACCACCTGTTCCGCGCGATCTCCTCGCGTGCTGATGTACGACACGCGGTACTGACGCACGTTTGGACCTACAGCGTCCCATGACACACGCATGCTGAAGGTCGTCACGTCATTCAGCTGCAGATTCCTGATGGCCAGACGCTGCGCTGCGTGCACACACACACAAACAAACACACATATGAACACACACACACAAGCACGTATGAACACACACATGCACCAATCAACCAACTAACCAATAAACCAACTAGCGCACCAAACAACCCACTAACTAATCAACCAACCAGCTAACTAAATAAACAAACAACCAACTAACTAACCAAAACACGTCGTCGCTCCACCTTTTATGCTTCCGTTCCTCGTGAGAGATACGAGACCGGTGTGTCGCGCAGGTGAAGCTCATCATCAATCACACCACCGACCTTGTCCTGCTCGCCATACTAATCAACTAACTAACTAATCAAACATCCAACTAACTAACCAACCAAACAACCAACTAACTAACCAACCAAACAACCAACTAACTAACCAACCACCCAACTAACTAACTAACAAAACAACCAACTACTAACCAAACAACCAACTAACATGCACTGGGACATACATGGAATTGGTGATTGGACAAGATGACGTTTGGTAGCGCAGAGTGGCAGGTACTGCTGTCTTACCTCTCCTAACCCATACTGGGAGACCTCCAGGTTATCATAAAATACGACATGAAACTTGGGTGTCTCGGCGATATAAAAACTCTGTTAAAATCAATACGTCCTTACACCATGTTACTTTGGTGATGCACCTGCTTTTTCTGATGGGTACACAAATATGGGGGAGCTGGTGTTCTACCTCTAAACGTGTGCTTATGGACTCACCTGGAAAACTCGCTGTCGGTGTGCCGGTGGTTTCGTGGAGTCAGTATATCCTATACTCAAATATCCTGGATGATGGTCGAGCGAGGCATGTACAAAGTGAGCTGCGTGGACACCCTGCAACATCTACGTCAACAAAGCCAGGTCCAGCCATCGTCCTTTGCGCAATCCTCCTTTTGTGCGGAGATGTCCACTCAAATCCTGGTCCGAGATTTTTGGACATTGACCAAACGGCTGATCTTGACATCCCTCGACCAGCGAAGTGTGCTGCTTTTACTGGTGCAGGAACTCGAGGTAATATTCCTCCAACAAACAACATAAAGTCCGATAGCAATATTGGCCAAATGGTGATAACATCGTGCCTTAAACAGCAGCAGATGAAATTGTTTCAGACTGTAAATCATGCGAGTGTGTTGTGGGACGCTAAAACGAAGCCGAAAGGCATTTTTGGTGGACATTTGAATATACGCAGCATTATCTGAAAGACCGAACAACTTGAACATTTACTAACGGACTCAAACATCGACTACTTATGCCTGACAGAGACTTGGTTAACTTTAACAACTCCTTTATCTGTTTTTAATATTCCAGGGTATAATGTGTACAGACAGGACAGAAGGAAAGGGAAAGGCGGTGGAGTCTTGATATATGTGAAAGACAATATTCAAAGTGAGCAAATAGTTTTTCCAGAATACAATTTGGAATGCTTGGGGGTAAAAATTACATTATCCCCCCAAATGTATTTTGCTGTCTTTGCAATCTACCGCCCTCCTACCGCCACAAATGAATTTTATGATTGTTTAAATGTTATACTTAAGCAACATGGAAAAATGGAAGTCATACTTATGGGTGATTTTAATTTAAACTGGCAAGACAAAATACGAAGGAAAAAGCTTAAAGATATTGCCAAAACTTCTCAGATGACGCAGATGATCAATAAGCCTACAAGAGTAACAAAGTCTTCCCAAACACTTTTAGATTTAATTTTTACAAATAAACCAGATAGAATTAGAAAGATCTATAACCTCATCACTGGGCTATCAGATCATAATCTTACTCTGGCCTCCAGGAAACTGTCAAAAACACGCTTTAAAAATCAGAATTCAATGAAAGGGAAATCCATCCCTTTTATCACTCCAAAGGACATGGCCTTCATTGAAAATGAAATAAAGCAAGTAAACTGGTATGACAGCATTGGTAGTATGCCCTGTGAGCCAGCCTGTGCTGATTTAATGTCGACCATTAAAGACATTATATTAAAATACACCAGGAAAGGGGGCAAGAAAACAAATAAAAATATAATCTACCCTGGTTTAACACAAATCTTTGGGAAATAATGAAAAAAAGGGATACTTCTTTGAAAAAGTTTTTAAATCAAAATTAAATACTGATCATCTGATTTTTAAAAGTTTAAGAAATAAAGTCACACAACAACTTAGAAAGGCTAGAGCGAATTTCTTCCTCAATGTTATTAGTGAGGCAAAAGGAAACCCTAAAAAATTATGGAAGAGCATTGACAAATTACTTGGAAGGGAAAAATCCGCAAATAAACACTTAAAACTTATTTTATAAATTCAGTACAAGAATTGAGTCTAAGATTACCAAAGATTCAACTTACACAAGCTTTAACCTGTGATGATTCTGCCTTCAAGTTTTCTTTAATCAACCCAGAGAAAGTGGAAAATGTAATCTCACTTGAACTTCTATCTAATAGCAAAGCTAAAGATATATATGGTTGTGATACAGCTTTTTTTAAACAACACAAGACATCTATTACGATACCTCTAACGATGATTATAAAGTCTTTTAATGAAAATATCTTTCCCAGTGTGCTTAAATATGCCATTGTCACCCCTGTGCATAAATCTGGGGATATTCAAGTGGTTTCTAACTACCGACCCATCAGTATTCTCCCAGCTGCATCAAAGGTTATTAAAAAGGTTGTGACAGAACAACTAATAGCACATCTGAATTCTAAGTCCTTTTTCCATCCGATGCAATTTGGTTTCAGGAAAAAACATTCCACTGAAACTGCATGCTGTTACTTCCTTGAGGAAATTAAAAATAGCTTAGATCAAGGAGGAGTGGTGGGAGCAGTCTTCTTAGATTTACGCAAAGCCTTTGATACAGTTAACCATGAGGTACTGATACACAAACTGGTCAAATACGATATTTCTACAAATGTCCAAAATTGGATAAAATCTTACTCGAAAACAATGTGTGCAAATAAATGGAACATTGTCAACGTCTCTTGCCTCCACTATGGGCGTACCACAAGGATCAATTTTAGGGCCTCTGTTGTTTTGCTTATATATTAATGATTTGCCTTCGGTCTGCAAGGACATAAACATTGTTATGTATGCTGATGACACAGTTTTATATACCCATGGGAGAAGTGCAACAGAAGTAGCCAAAAAGTTATCAAGTGTTATGAGTAAGGTCAGTGACTGGTTACATGACTCATGTCTCACATTAAATGTTGAGAAAACTGTAATTATGTTTTTTACAAACCGGTCTAAACTTAAAATTTATCCGGATACTTTAGTAAGTGGTCAATATATAAAACATGTAGATACATTTAAATATCTGGGGGTAACACTAGATTCGACACTAAGTTTTAAAGGTCACGTTAAGAATTTGTGCAACAAATTGAAATTTAATTTAGTAAATTTTAGATATATAAGAAATTCTCTCACCACTGTTGCATCCAGTACATATTTAAAAGCAATGATCATTTCCCACCTTTTGTACTGTATTACATCCTGGTCTCAGGCATGTAAGACAGTCATAAAACCAATAGAATCTTTGTATAAAAACTGCCTCAAAATCCATGATAAAAAAACACGTCACTATCATCATTGTCATATACTTGTCAAATATTATCTACTTAGTCTTGATAATCTAATAAAACACTCAAATGTGTCTTTGATACATAAAATCATATATAGTGCCACTGCTCCCCCTCTGAAAAAGTTTGTAACACTTTGCTCCGAAAAAACAGTGCGAACAACTTGAAGTGTCACAAGGGGTGAGTGTAGCCTCCCACAACGTAAAACACAATTTGGGAGCTCCTCCTTCTCATGTGTGGCCATGAGACAGTGGAATACTCTTCCCAAGGAAAATATTTTATGTACAGATTTTAACACCTTTTCATGCTTAACAAAGAGTTGGTTGCTAAGTAAGCAAGTCTGCATACATCATTAAGATAGTGTGTGTGTGTGTGTGTGTGTGTGTGTGTGTGTGTGTGTGTGTGTGTGTGTGTGTGTGTGTGTGTGTGTGTGTGTGTTTGTGTGTGTGTGTGTGTGTGTGTTTAAATGAGTGTCCTGAAATGCTTAAGATTGCTGCTAAATTGTTTATGTTTGTTGGGGAGGGGTGAAACAGAGTAAATGGGTTGATGGCCTCCCAGTTTCTGTTGTGCTAACCTGTATGTTTGTAATTACGATGGACATCACTTTATTATATGAAATTACTATTTTAATATTGTTATTAAATTTGTCATACCTGCCCAGGGACTACAGGTAGAAATTAGCAATTGTTGCTACAACCTGGCCCAAGACATATTCTCTTGTTCAACAAGTTTAATGTTTATTCGTGCATTGTCCCTGTTTCAAATAAAATAATTTCCATTTCCATTCCATTCCAACTAACAAACAAAAGAATCAACTAATTAACCAAACAATCAACTAACTAACCCACCAAACAACTTACTAACCAAACATCCAACTAACTAACCAACCAAACAACTAACTAACCAAACAGGCAACTAACTAACTAACTAACCAAACAACCAACTATCTAACCAAACAACCAACTAACTAAGCAAACAACCAGGTAACTAACTAAACAAACAACCAACTAACTAACCAAACAACGTCGTCACTCCACCTTTTATGCTTCCGCTCCTCAGTGAGAGATACGAGACCGGTGTGTCGCACAGGTGAAGCTCATCAATCACACCACCGACCTCGTCCTGCTCTCCACACTCATCAACTAACTAACTAACTAACCAAACAACCAACCAACTAACTAACCAAACATCCAACTAACTAACCAACCAAACAAACTAATAACTAAATAACTAACTAACCAAACAACCAACTAACTAACCAAACAACTAACTAATTAACCAACCAACCAGCAAAATAACTAACCAAAAAACTAACTAACTAACTAACTAACTAACTAACTAACTAACTAACTAGCCAAACAACTAACTAACCAAAAAACCAACCAACCAACTAAGCAAACAACGTCATCGCTCCACCTTTTATGCTTCCGCTCCTCCGTGAGAGATAAGAGACCGGTGTGTCGTGCAGTTGAAGCTCATCATCAATCACACCACCGACCTCGCCCTGCTCGCCACACTCATCAACTAACTAACTAACTAACTAACTAACTAACTAACTAACTAACTAACTAACTAACTAACTAACTATCTAACTAACTAACTAAACAAACAACCAACAAACTAACCAAAAATCCAACTAACTAACCCTAACCAAACAACCTAATAACTAACCAAACAACTAACTAACTAACTAACTAACTAACTAACTAACTAACTAACTAACTAACTAACTAACTAACTAACTAACTAACTAAACAAACAACCAACCAACCAACCAACCAACCAACTAACCAAACAATATCGTCGCTCCACCTTTTATGCTTCCGCTCCTCCATGGGAGACACGAGACCAGTGTGTCGCGCAGGTGAAGCTCATCATCAATCACACCACCAGCCTATTTTTATTTATTTTTATTTTAGTTAGTTAGTTGATGACGCCACACTCATCAACTAACTAACTAACTAAACAACCAACCAACCAACTAACTAACCAAAAATCCAACTAACCAACCAAACAACCTAATAACTAATTAACTAACTAACAAACCAAACAACTGACTAACCAAACAACCAACCAACCAACTAACTAACCAAACAACCAACTAACTAAGCAAACAACCAGCTAACTAACTAAACAAAAAACCAACTAACTAACCAAACAACGTCATCGCTCCACCTTTTATGCTTCCGCTCCTCCGTGAGAGATACGAGACCGGTGTGTCGCGCAGGTGAAGCTCATCAATCACACCACCAGCCTCGTCCTGCTCGCCACACATCAACTAACTAACTAAACAAACAACCAACCAAGTAACTAACCAAACAACTAACTAACTAACCAACCAACCAGCAAAATAACTGAACAAAAAACTAACTAACTAGCCAAACAACTAACTAACCAAACAACCAACCAACCAACTAACCAAACGACCAACTAACTAAGCAAACAACCAGCTAACTAACTAGACAAACAACCAACTAACTAACCAAACAACGTCATCGCTCCACCTTTTATGCTTCCGCTCCTCCGTGAGAGATGTGAGACCGGTGTGTCGCGCAGGTGAAGCTCAATCACACCACCAACCTCGTCCTGCTCGCCACACTCATCAACTAACTAACTAACTAACTAAACAAACAACCAAGCAACTAAGTAACCAAACATCCAACTAACTAACTAACCAACCAAACAACCTAATAACTAACCAAACAGCTAACTAATAACTAACCAAAAAACTAACTAACTAACTAAACAAACAACTAACTAACTAACCAAACAATGTCGTCGCTCCACCTTTTATGCTTCCGCTCCTCTGTGAGAGACAGCTAACTAACTAAACAAACAACCAATTAACTAACCAAACAATGTCATCGCTCCACCTTTTATGCTTCCGCTCCTCAGTGAGAGATACGAGAATGGTGTGTCGCGCAGGTGAAGCTCGTCAATCACACCACCAGCCTCGTCCTGCTCGCCACACTCATCAACTAACTAACTAAACAAACAACCAACCAACTAACTAACCAAACATTCAACTAACTAACCAACCAAACAACCTAATAACTAAGCAAACAACTAACTAACTAATAACTAACCAAACAACTAACTAACTAAACAAACAACCAACGAACTAACATCATCGCTCCACCTTTTATGCTTCCGCTCCTCCGTGAGAGATAAGAGACCGGTGTGTCGCGCAGGAGAAGCTCATCATCAATCACACCACCGTCCTCGTCCTGCTCGCCACACTCATCAACTAACTAACTAACTAACTAACTAACTAACTAAACAAACAACCAACTAACTAACCAAACATCCAACTAACTAACCAACCAAACAACCTAATAACTAACCAAACAACTAACTAACTAACCAAACAACTAACTAACCAAACAACCAACTATCCAAACAACCAACTAACTAACCAACCAAACAACCAACTAACTAACCAACCAAACAACCAACTAACTAACCAAACAACTAACTAAATAACCAAACAACCAACTAACTAACTAACCAAACAACCAACTGACTAACCAACCAAACAACTAACTAATTAACCAACCAACCAGCAAACTAACCAACCAAACAACCAATTAACTAATCAAACAACCAACTAACTAATCAAACAACCAACTAACTAATCACTAACCAAAGACAAAAAAACACATTTGAGATATAGTGAATTATGTGATCAAGTATCTTCACATGTATGTAAGCATTTCTGACGGAAACACATGAGAGATTTTACCGGCTGTAGTCGTTCTGACGGTCACCGTGGTAACTGTTGTTGTTCTGGCAACTTCAAACACAATTAGAGACAAAGAAGCAAAAAAACAGATTTTAAACACTCATTTACGATCTGAAGTTAGAAGTGTTTTCAGAGAAAGGCTGATCCTGATGAACAGTAACTGATAAACTGTGACGTCAGACCTGTGGTTTGACTGATCTCCACTGGATCGCTCTCAGACTCATCTCTGTAGATTCCAGACAGAGAAACTTCATATTCAGTCAAAGGCTTGAGACCCGTGATGACAAACCAGCTGGAGTTATCGTTGATGAGAACCTGCACACACACACACACACACACACACAGCTCGAGTTATCGTTGATGAGAACCTGCACACACACACACACAGCTCGAGTTATCGTTGATGAGAACCTGCACACACACACACACACACAGCTGGAGTTATCGTTGTTGAGAACCTGCACACACACACACACACACACACACACACACAGCTGGAGTTATCGTTGACGAGAACCTGTGCACACACGCGCGAACACACACACACACACACACACACACAGCTCCAGTTATCGTTGATGAGAACATGCACACACGCACACACACACACACACACGCGCACGCGCACACACACACACAGCTCGAGTTATCGTTGATGAGAACCTGCACACACACACACACACACACACACACACACACACACACACACACAGCTGGAGTTATCGTTGATGAGAACCTGCACACACACACGCACACACAAACACACACACACAGCTCGAGTTATCGTTGACGAGAACCTGCGCACACACACACACACAGCTCGAGTTATCATTGACGAGAACCTGCGCACACGCGCACGCACACACACACACACACACACACACACACACACACACACACACACACACACACACACACACACACACACACACAGCTGGAGTTATCATTGATGAGAACCTGCACACACACACAGCTGGAGTTATCGTTGACGAGAACCTGCACACACACACACACACACACACACACACACACACACACACACACACACACACACACACACACACACACACACACACACAGCTGGAGTTATCATTGATGAGAACCTGCACACACACACAGCTGGAGTTATCGTTGACGAGAACCTGCACACACACACACACACACACAGCTGGAGTTATCATTGATGAGAACCTGCACACACACACAGCTGGAGTTATCGTTGACGAGAACCTGCACACACACACACACACACACAGCTCGAGTTATCGTTGACGAGAACCTGTGCACACACGCGCGAACACACACACACAGCTCGAGTTATCGTTGATGAGAACCTGCACACACACACGCGCACACACACACACAGCTCGAGTTATCGTTGATGAGAACCTGCACACACACACGCGCACACACACACACAGCTCGAGTTATCGTTGATGAGAACCTGCACACACACACACACACACAGCTGGAGTTATCGTTGACGAGAACCTGCACACACACACACACACACAGCTGGAGTTATCGTTGTTGAGAACCTGCACACACACACACACACACACACACACACACAGCTGGAGTTATCGTTGATGAGAACCTGCACACACACACACACACACACACACACAGCTCGAGTTATCGTTGATGAGAACCTGCACACACACACACACACACACACACACACACACACAGCTGGAGTTATCATTGATGAGAACCTGCACACACACACAGCTGGAGTTATCGTTGACGAGAACCTGCACACACACACACACACACACAGCTCGAGTTATCGTTGACGAGAACCTGTGCACACACGCGCGAACACACACACACAGCTCGAGTTATCGTTGATGAGAACCTGCACACACACACGCGCACACACACACACAGCTCGAGTTATCGTTGATGAGAACCTGCACACACACACGCGCACACACACACACAGCTCGAGTTATCGTTGATGAGAACCTGCACACACACACACACACACAGCTGGAGTTATCGTTGACGAGAACCTGCACACACACACACACACACAGCTGGAGTTATCGTTGTTGAGAACCTGCACACACACACACACACACACACACACACACAGCTCGAGTTATCGTTGATGAGAACCTGCACACACACACACACACATGCACACACACACACGAGCACACACACACAGCTCGAGTTATCATTGATGAGAACCTGCACACACACACACACACACACACACAGCTCGAGTTATCATTGATGAGAACCTGCACACACATCATTTTGAAAATGTTATGAGAACATTACATTTGAATGTTTTCTCAACATTTAAAACACCCATTTTTGTGATTTTAACAATGTTTTCTCTCAACATTACAAGAATGTTTATCAAATATGAATAATGTAATCCCCCTTATTCCTGACGAGTTTACTGTGTTTTGAATTATGGGCGGCACTTCCGGTTTGGGGAACTTCCATTCAAAAAGACTGAAACGAGTCATTTCAAATCATAAGGCCTACGAATAAAGCTGATGCGTCAGTTTCCCTTCATGATTTATTTTCAGACATCATGAGAATAATGTAACGTGATATTTTAGCGTGATGTTATAACGAGAATATCTATAGCAAGAGCTGTTTTCAGTCACTGCATTCTTTTCCTCACGATTATTATCTTTTTTCCCCTTTGCATTCCGCTGTAAAAGAATGAAAAAGGTAAAAATATACATATGCTGCACATCTGTAGTCTGTTCTCCCGATTTAATTTACGATATTGTCCAGTGTGTGTGTGTGTGTGTGTGAGTGAGTGTGTGTGTGTGAGAGTGTGTGTGTGAGAGTGTGTGTGAGTGTGCGTGTGTGTTTGTCTGTGTGTGTGTGTGTGTGTGTGCATGTTTGTTTGTGTGTGTGTGTGTGTTTGTGTGTGAGCGCGTGTGCGTGTGTGAGTGCATGTGTGTGTGTGTGTGTGTGTGTATATTCACCTCTTTAGTCTCTCCTCCTGCTGCCGGTCTCCAGGTGAGTCTGTAGAACGAGACGTCAGACGCCGCATGTTTCCACATCACTCTGAAGCTGTCAGTGGAGACGTCACTGGAGCTGAGACTCAGCGGCAGAGGAACCACACCTACACACACACACACACACACACACACGCACGCACACAATTTATATTTTGTGATTATATATATATATATATATATCGTTGCACTGGAAGCTTCTTCTGTCACCAAGTCAAATACCTTGTTTATTTATACTGAATGATTTTATTTGACTAAATTAAGTATTGTATAGTAAATTAAAATTTTGCATTGATATAAATTAGTGCTGTCAATCAATTAAAAAAATTATATTATTAATTGTGATTAATCGCAATTAAAAACACTTAATTTTTATAGGTTTATATAAGTTTATAATATTAAAGTAATAATTTCAGTTATTAAAGCAACAAAAGTTCTTTAGTCAAGAGCAGTGAGTGATGTTCTCTGTGCTTGATTAACTTTACTGACAGAAAGCTTGAGTGGCTGCTGTCCCTTTAAGACCTGCAAGCGGATCTCACACACGCCTCACTCTCACAACTCTTTACGCTCATTTAAGACTTTATTCCACTTATTTAAGACTTTATTTCACTTATTAAGTCTTTATTTCACTCATTTAAGACTTTATTTCACTTATTAAGATTTTATTTAACTTATTAAGACTTTATTTCACTCATTTAAGACTGCTCTTATGTTATGAGGATTGTGTGTGTTATTGTTCGTTCAAGCGCGAAAGAGAACTGTATTCTGGCGCACGCTTTGTGTGTGTCTGTGTGTGTGTGTGTGTGTGTGTGTGTGTGTGTGTAACACACAGACAGGACATTCACACACAGCGCGTTCTCTTTTGTCTTGTAGTGCTTGAATGGTTTAAAAGCATTTGCATGAATAAGAGCGGGATCATATAATGTAACGATACCCAAAGGATGACAAAAATTCACAGATGCTGCGTTAGTTGCGTTAAATATTTTAAGGCGTTAAACTGGACAAAAATGAATCGCATGCGTTAACGTTGACAGCACTAATTTAAATATATGATTTATGTGTGTGTGACTCACTGGTGGTGAACGTGTCGGTCAGCGCTTCTGCTTGCCCCTCCTCATAGAGAGCCAAGATGGCGACGGTGTACTCAGTCACTGAGCTCAGGTTACGCAGCATAACCGTGGTTACCGGACCCACTTCCACCTGAGGTCAACGAAGGGTCAAAGGTCAGAGACATGCCACAACAATCCAGTTCCCAGCGACCGGCTGAGCGCTCACCTGATTGGTCTGCACAGCGTCTGTCTTCACATAAACAATGCGGTAACCTTTGACCTTCCGAGACGCCGCGTCCCAGGATAGTTTAGCGGAGCTGTGATTCACGTCTGAGATGCGCAGATTACGAGCAGGAGTCAGACGAACTGAGAGGGGAGAATCAGAAAGAAGATATAATGCGATTCAGAATGATCCAACAGGATTCTCCTACTTCCTGTTCCTGTCAATCCAAGCGTTAACCTTCCCATCTCTCTTGAATCCAACACTGAAGTGAGTTAAACTGCAGTTCATCCACTGGCCACTAGAGACCGGCTGCAGAAGAGACTCAATCCCATAGACCCGCATGTTAAAATGCCCAAATTTAGGTCTATAAAGCTAATTTTGCTCTTCATGACGACTGTGAGGAGGGTGAATTTTTTTATAACTCATCCGTTTAAATTATATTAAGCCTTAAAGTTCTACATAATTAAGGGCGTGGCCACTTGAGTGACAGGTGGATTTCCGCTGATGTCACTACTAGCCGTTTGTCTGTTAGCATCACGTCACCTCAGCTAATCCGCCTCGCTGCACATTTACGTTTATCTGGGAATGACGCGCAAACAAGATGGCGACGGCCGGCTCCGCCCACTTTGGGCTTCAAAAACGCTCTTCAGAAACACCCAGGGGTGACGTGACACCCTACGAACATATTATTTTATAGTCTATGAGTCAATCCCAGTTCACTTCCTTCTAGTCAGCACTTCTCTGTAGTCAGCACACCTGGTGTGTGTGATGTTCTGGCGTGTGTGTGATGTTCTGGCGTGTGTGTGATGTTCTGGTGTGTGTGTGGTGTTCTGGCGTGTGTGTGATGTTCTGGCGTGTGTGTGATGTTCTGGCGTGTGTGTGATGTTCTGGTGTGTGTGTGATGTTCTGGTGTGTGTGTGATGTTCTGGCGTGTGTGTGATGTTCTGGCGTGTGTGTGATGTTCTGGCGTGTGTGTGATGTTCTGGTGTGTGTTTGATGTTCTGGCGTGTGTGTGATGTTCTGGTGTGTGTGTGTGTGATGTTCTGGCAGGTGTGTGATGTTCTGGCGTGTGTGTGATGTTCTGGCAGGTGTGTGATGTTCTGGCATGTGTGTGATGTTCTGGCGTGTGTGTGATGGCGTGTGTGTGATGTTCTGGTGTGTGTGTAATATTCTGGCGTGTGTGTGATGTTCTGGCGTGTGATGTTCTGGCGTGTGTGTGATGTTCTGGCGTGTGATGTTCTGGCGTGTGTGTAATATTCTGGCGTGTGTGTGATGTTCTGGTGTGTGATGTTCTGGCGTGTGTGTGATGTTCTGGTGTGTGTTTGATGTTCTGGCGTGTGTGTGATGTTCTGGTGTGTGTGTGTGTGATGTCCTGGCAGGTGTGTGATGTTCTGGCATGTGTGTGATGTTCTGGCGTGTGATGTTCTGGTGTGTGTGTGATGTTCTGGTGTGTGATGTTCTGGCGTGTGATGTTCTGGTGTGTGTGTGATGTTCTGGCGTGTGATGTTCTGGCGTGTGTGTGATGTTCTGGCATGTGTGTGATGTTCTGGCGTGTGATGTTCTGGTGTGTGTGTGATGTTCTGGTGTGTGATGTTCTGGCGTGTGATGTTCTGGTGTGTGTGTGATGTTCTGGCGTGTGTGTAATATTCTGGCGTGTGTGTGATGTTCTGGTGTGTGTGTGATGTTCTGGTGTGTGTGTGATGTTCTGGTGTGTGTGTGATGTTCTGGTGTGTGATGTTCTGGTGTGTGTGTGTGATGTTCTGGCGTGTGTGTAATGTTCTGGCATGTGTGTGATGTCCTGGCGTGTGTGATGTTCTGGCGTGTGATGTTCTGGTGTGTGTGTGATTTTCTGGTGTGTGTGATGTTCTGGTGTGTGTGTGATGTTCTGGTGTGTGTGATGTTCTGGTGTGTGATGTTCTGGTGTGTGTGTGATGTTCTGGTGTGTGTGTGATGGCTGGTGTGTGATGTTCTGGTGTGTGATGTTCTGGTGTGTGTGTGATGTTCTGGTGTGTGTGATGTTCTGGTGTGTGTGTGATGTTCTGGTGTGTGATGTTCTGGTGTGTGTGTGATGTTCTGGTGTGTGCGTGATGTTCTGGTGTGTGTGTGATGTTCTGGTGTGTGTGTGATGTTCTGGTGTGTGTGATGTTCTGGTGTGATGTTCTGGTGTGTGTGATGTTCTGGTGTGTGTGATGTTCTGGTGTGATGTTCTGGTGTGTGTGATGTTCTGGTGTGTGTGTGATGTTCTGGTGTGTGTGTGATGTTCTGGTGTGTGTGTGATGTTCTGGCGTGTGTGTGATGGCGTGTGTGTGATTTTCTGGTGTGTGTGTGATGTTCTGGTGTGTGTGTGATGTGATGGCGTGTGTGTGATGTTCTGGCGTGTGTGTGATGTTCTGGTGTGTGTGTGATGTTCTGGTGTGTGTGTGATGTTCTTGTGTGTGTGTGATGTTCTGGTGTGTGTGATGTTCTGGTGTGTGTGATGTTCTGGTGTGTGTGTGTGTGTGTGATGTTCTGGTGTGTGTGTGATGTTCTGGTGTGTGTGTGATGTTCTGGCGTGTGTGTGATGTTCTGGTGTGTGATGTTCTGGCGTGTGTGTGATGTCCTGGCGTGTGTGTGATGTTCTGGTGTGTGTGTGATGTTCTGGTGTGTGTGTGATGTTCTGTGTGTGTGATGTTCTGGCTTGTGTGTGATGTTCTGGTGTGTGATGTTCTGGCGTGTGTGTGATGTCCTGGCGTGTGTGTGATGTTCTGGTGTGTGTGTGATGTTCTGGCGTGTGTGTGATGGCGTGTGTGTGATGTTCTGGTGTGTGATGTTCTGGCATGTGTGTGATGTTCTGGTGTGTGATGTTCTGGCGTGTGTGTGATGTCCTGGCGTGTGTGTGATGTTCTGGTGTGTGTGTGATGGCGTGTGTGTGATGTTCTGGTGTGTAATGTTCTAGCGTGTGTGTGATGTCCTGGCGTGTGTGTGATGTCCTGTACTCACGCGTGGTCTCCTGCGCGGTCATGGGGTCGCTGGCCTCCTCTCCGTACATGGCGTAAACCGTTACTGTGTATTCGGTAGCAGGAGTTAAACCTTCCAGTTCAATCTGAGTCACAGAGTCAGACACTTTAACCTGTAAACACACAAACACATTTACATTCATGACGCTTTTATCCAAAGCCACTTTTGCTGAATCTAAGGTTTACTTCGGATTGGTTCATGCATTCTCTGGGAAACGAGACATTCACAAGTAAAAGTGTGTGTGTGTGTGTGTGTGTATTCCACCTCCTTCTCGTCCGCGGGGTCTCCCTCCGTCAGGGGCGCGTACAGGATCATGTACCCAGAAGCCCCTTCTGCCTCTTGCCAGTGCACACGCATGGTGCTGTGAGTGATGTCATTCAGCTCCAGACTGCTGACCGTCGGCAGGGCCACTGACCAAACACAACAATCAATAACCAATCACTGAAGCACAAGCAGAAAACTGATCACATACAACCGATCAGTTCAGCCGAAAATAATGGATCAGATGTGTGTAATAAATCAGACATATTAAACAGATGAGGATCATCAGATATTAATTAATTGATCAGATAGCAGATTATTACATCAGGAGAAAAACATCAGATTGTGCATCCGCAGATCAAACATTCAAAACAGAATGACGTAATTAATAGATCAGATGTGATGAATAGATCAGATGCGATATATAGATCAGATGTGATGAGATATATAGATCAGATGTGATGAATAGATCAGATGTGATGTTATATATAGATCAGATGTGATATATAGATCAGATGTGATGAATAGATCAGATGTGATGTGATATATAGATCAGATGTGATATATAGATCAGATGTGATGTGATATATAGATCAGATGGATATATAGATCAGATGTGATGTGATATATAGATCAGATGTGATGAATAGATCAGATGTCATATATAGATCAGATGTAATGTGATATATAGATCAGATGGATATATAGATCAGATGTGATGTGATATATAGATCAGATGTGATGTGATATATAGATCAGATGTGATGAATAGATCAGATGTGATATATAGATCAGATGTGATGTGACATATAGATCAGATGGATATATAGATCAGATGTGATGTGATATATAGATCAGATGTGATGAATAGATCAGATGTCATATATAGATCAGATGTGATGTGATATATAGATCAGATGGATATATAGATCAGATGTGATGTGATATATAGATCAGATGTCATATAGATCAGATGTGATGTGATATATAGATCAGATGGATATATAGATCAGATGTGATGTGATATAAATATCAGATGTGATGAATAGATCAGATGTGATATATAGATCACATATGATGAATAGATCAGATGTGATGAATAGATCAGATGTGATGTGATATATAGATCAGATGGATATATAGATCAGATGTGATGTGATATAAATATCAGATGTGATGAATAGATCAGATGTGATATATAGATCAGATGTTATGTGATATATAGATCAGATGGATATATAGATCAGATGTGATGTGATATATAGATCAGATGTGATGACTAGATCAGATGTCAGATATGTATATCAGATGTGATAAATAGATCAGATGGATATATAGGTCAGAGATATATATAGATCAGATGGATAAATAGATCAGATGAATATATAGATCAGATGTGATGAATAGATCAGATGTGATGTGATATATAGATCAGATGTGATATATAGATCAGATGTTATGTGATATATAGATCAGATGGATATATAGATCAGATGTGATGTGATATATAGATCAGATGTGATGACTAGATCAGATGTCATATATGTATATCAGATGTGATAAATAGATCAGATGGATATATAGGTCAGAGATATATATAGATCAGATGGATAAATAGATCAGATGAATATATAGATCAGATGTGATATATAGATCAGATGTGATATATAGATCAGATGTGATGTCATATATAGATCAGATGGATATATAGATCATATGTGATGTGATATAAAGATCAGATGTCATATAGATCAGATGCGATGTGATATATAGATCAGATGTGATGAATAGATCAGTTGTGATATATAGATCAGATGTGATGTGATATATAGATCAGATGGATATATAGATCAGATGTGATGTGATATATAGATCAGATGTCATATAGATAAGATGTGATGAATAGATCAGATGTCATATATAGATCAGATGTGATGTGATATATAGATCAGATGGATATATAGATCAGATGTGATGTGATATATAGATTAGATGGATATATAGATCAGATGTGATGATTTCCAATACACGAGAGTAGATGTTAAAACTTCATGCTGATTTGTACTTGGCTTTCGCCAAGATAAGCAACACTAAGACGTAGCTTTACAGTAAACTATGCTTCACCCATTTACGCTTCTTTCCATATGGTGGTGTGACTCCCCTTCTGTCCGGCGTTAACGACTGCAGTGTACTTGGCGCGTCAGCACACACGACGGCTGCAACTACAGTGTGGTCTCCCTAGTGGACCAGCGCGACAACCGTCTGGATTGAGCCGAGTAGGGGACATCTCTAGGGTCTTCAAGTGGGCACCTTCCGTCCTCAGTGTTTCGTCGACTAGCCCACAACACCTCAAGAGGGCTCGACAGTGACTCTGGCGTCCCAGAGTCACCCCCCTCCGTCCCCCACTCAACTCAGCCTAGTTTGACTAAGCCTGTCGAGCCCCACTGGTGCGTTAATATGCAGTTTCAGTGGCAACGGTTCCGTATGGCATACCACCTACCGCAAAACACAATATCTGCCCAACCACCCGTCATATACACAAGAACGTAATGACTGTAAATACTATACAACCTATACAAATAAACCAACAGACTCTTCAAGTTTTCAAGAATTCTATGAAACCGTAGCATGGCGGCCTGTACACAGCCAGCTAGAATCTTTCCGTCTCAACCACAGCCAGTTTCTGCTCCTTTCTGCTGCTTCAAATAAGTTCTTTACTGTGCGACGCAACTTTTGGGCACTAAATCCGACGTCTCTGAGGAACCGGGTTGTAGAGTGTGCCACAAAACCTGGACAACCCACTTCCACTGGATAAACCTGGACTCTCCATCCTCGCTGGTCTGCTTCAGTGGCCAGATGAGCATACCGCAGTTTCTTCCTCTCATATGCCTCATCTACCGCATCCTCCCATGGCACTGTTAACTCTATCAGTTGAACAATGCATGCTGATCCAGACCACAAAACAATATCTGGTCGTAGGTTAGTGGTGGCAATCTCAGGTGGAAAAAAAGATCAGCCAGCATCTTCCAGTCCCTAGCAGGTTCCAGTTGTCCTGGGCGAGAATTGGTGTTAGCACCTTTTCTTGGTGGTTGCTCGCCTGGGCGGAGGAATATTGTCTTCTGCGTGTAATGTTTTGCTAAAACAGGCGGCAACTTATTGGTCATACTACGCTTGCCTTCCAATGCTAAAGCCAAATATCGCAATACTTGGTCATGGCGCCAAGTAAACCGACCTTGGCTAAGAGCCACCTTACATCCTGTCAAAATGTGCCTTAATGTGGCAGGTGATGAACACAAAGGACAAGAGGGATCCTCTCCTACCCAGAGGTTTAGGTTCTGCGGTGATGGGAGAACATCATATGTTGACCTAATAAGGAAACTGATCCTACTCTCTTCCATTGACCAAAGGTCTTGCCAGCCCATTTTGCGTTGTTCCACACTCTCCCATCTCATCCACTCTCCCTGCTTGGCCTGGGAAATGGCCTTTATACATCTCATCTTCTCCTCCTGCTTTCGCACCTCGTTGACTACCAGCTTCCTCCTTTGAGCTGGGCCTGCCTTGTGCCATTTAGGAGGAGCTAAACTGAGCCCAAAACCCCCTCTTCCAAGCTGTACCTGTACAACGATATCCCCAATTTGAAGGTCAGCCTTTGCCTCTACTACAGATTTCTTTGCTGACCACTTTCTACCAGTTTTTACCACAGGGGCTGCCTCCCTTACACATTTGTCGCGTGTCTCTGCTAAAGTCATTTCCAGTCTGACCTTGGCACACTTAAACTCCTCGGTTAAAGCAGAGACTGGCAGCTGCAATACTCCTTAACTCTGCTGAGGCAGCGTGGAACTCCCAACCATTTCCTGATGTATGAACTTATTAACGCTGCCAGCTTATCCACTGTTGTCAAAGAAACCTCGTACAGTCAGTGGCCACAGCAACCTTGGCAGTAGACCAAACTGAAAGCACCAGAGTTTTAGTTTGCCTGGTAGAGCACAGCTGTTTATGCTCTTCAACCCTTCCACTGCTTGTCGTCTAACTTCTCCCACTCGAACTGTGTCCTTTAGATCCCCATCGTACCATCTCCCAAGACTCTTCACTGGCTTCTCAGAAACTGTTGGTATTGCCTCACCATTAATGAAGAATGTTTTATCTACTACCTTTCCTTTAACTATCGAGATGCTCCTTGATTTAGAGGGCTTAAATTGCATTCGTGCCCATTCAATGTTATCTGTTAACTTCCCAATAACCGATTAGTGCAGGCTACTGTTGTAGTCATGGTTGTCATGTCATCCATGTAAGCTCTGATTGGTGGTAGTCGCATCCCAGAAGCCAAGCGCTCTCCTCCTACTACCCATCTTGATGCCCTAATGATTACTTCCATTGATGAATTGATGAATAGATCAGATGTCATATATAGATCAGATGTGATGTGATATATAGATCAGATGGATATATAGATCAGATGTGATTTGAGCTGGAGGGAAATGTTCAAAATCTACAGGAGAAATGTTTGGACATGGAAGGCCGAATGCGGAGGTCAAATATCCGCATTATGAATGTAGCTGAGGAAGATGGCTCCAGCACCCCTGCTTCTGTTTCAAGGCTGATTAAAAAAGTTCTTAAAATAGATAAAGACGTGCTGATTGACAGATCCCACCGCACTTTACAGATGAAACGGATGGATGGCAAACCAAGAGCGATTATAGCAAAATTGCACTACTTTCAAGATTGTGTCGAAATCCTCTGCCTCGCACGGGAATCTGGCCAGCTACAACATAACAGCTCAACCATATTCATCTTTCCTGATTATCCACCGAGTGTAGCCCGCGCCAGGTCGGCGTTTAACGAGGTCCGTAAACTACTTCGAGGACGAGAGGGGGTCCGCGATGGTCTCCTACATCCAGCCCGATTTCGGATCACGTACAAAGGGACAGATAAGCAGTTTCAAGACGCAACGGAGGCCATGGCGTATGTTAAGAACAACATTCTGCGTGAGGTGGCTTAGCTTCACTTTTTTCTTTTTCTTGTCTCTATTGTCAGCAGACTGTCTTTTTGATGAGTGCACAAAGTTTGGTAAACAACAATAATGCATAATACAACAGTGAGGCTTGTTGATAGGGGACTACAGTTAAGTTAATTTCTTTCTTTTTTTTTCTTTTTTTTGGACCAGTCTTAAGATCTGTTAGGAGATAAAAAGCACCACTCTTTCTTTGTTTTTCTATTTTAATTTGAAATATTGGGTTATATTAAAATATTTTATTAACATGTCTGTGCAGAGCAAGCCGCAGAACTAGAGTTCTCTAAAAGCACTTTATGTGTGGATTTGTTATTTGCGAGGGGTTATTTTTTCACCATGTTCTAGTTGGTGACTGGGGAAGTTACTGTTGCACTAAATTGATAGCTCCTATTTTTTGTTTTGCTAACTCTGGTTTAGGGGAGGGACTCTCTTCTGTTTACATTGCACAAATGTTACTTAGGCTGGTTCTGTACTACCATAATTCATAAATACTTAACACTAATATAAATGAACGCTCACACTGATGTATCAGGTACTTGCCAGATAAACCTTGTCAGCTGGCATGTTAAATCTCTAAATCACCCAGTGAAACGTCGAAAAGTACTCTCGCACCTTAAGGAGCTGAATGCAGATATTGCCTTTCTGCAAGAAACCCATTTGAACACATCTGACCATTTTAGACTTAGAGGGGGATGGGTGGGACAAATTTTCCACTCTATTTTTCATTCTAAATCTAGGGGAACGGCTATTTTGATCAAAAAGACTATCCCGTTTGTAATGTCAAAAGTTGATGCTGACTCTGCTGGCCGTTATATAATAGTAGTGGGCAGACTGAACAATACCCCAGTAGTTCTGGCGAATGTGTACGCACCTAACTGGGATGACAGTGCATTTTTTACCAGCCTCTTCTCTCGAATACCTGATATAGATACACATCATGTCATATTAGGAGGAGATATTAATTGTGTACTGTCGCCCTCACTGGATCAGCTTCTTAAAACTTATGGAATGACTGATGTTTGGCGCTTTCAGAATCCTGGTCGCAGAGGCTATTCCTTCTATTCACCGGTTCACAAAACATATTCTCCAATCGATTATTTTTTTGTTGATAATAGTTTACTTTCATTAGTCAGTAAATGTGAATACCAAGCAATAGTGATATCAGACCACGCACCACTGTTAATTACTTTAAACTTGCCTACCACAAGTAGTGGGTATCGGCCGTGGCGATTTAATACATTACTTCTCTCAGATACTGAGTTTGTTAAATTTAAGGAAGTACATGAGTTTTTAGAACATAACCGGACCCCAGGGGTGTCCTACTGTCTAATTTGGGAAACGTTAAAAGCCTATCTCAGAGGCCAAATCATATCGTATAGTGCCCGTGTAAAGAAAAAACAACAGGAAAGACTTAAAAAGATAGAAAGTGATATCTTGCAAATCGATGGGGTTCTCTCACACTCGCCATCAGTCGATTTATTTAAGGAACGATTGGCTCTTCAGACAGAATTCAATTTGTTATCTACGAAACTTATTGAGAACCTTTTGAATAAATCCAGACACAAGTCTTATGAACACGGCGAAAAAATAGGGAAAATCTTAGCTCATCAACTTTATCATCAAAATTATTGATGAACACGACAAAAAATTAATTGATCTATTAGAGATTAATAATAGGTTTATGGAGTATTACTCGCAATTATATACATCTGAATCCAGTAGAAATGAGGTACTGTTTGACTCATTTTTTTAGCAAATTTACTCTGCCCACTATTGATGAACAATATGCCTCAGATTTGGAAAGACCATTTTCAAAGGCCGAAATATTGAAAGCAATTGCCACCATTCAAAGTGGAAAATCACCGGGGCCAGATGGCTTTCCGAGCGAATTTTTCAAAAAATTCTCCCCAGAACTCTTCCCTATCTTACTCGCGGTCTATGGTGAGTCCTTCATCTCAGGGTCGTTACCAGAAACCATGAGGCAAGCAGTTATTTCTTTAATTCATAAAAAGGGTAAAAGTAAATTAGATTGTAGCTCATATCGACCTATCTCATTGTTAAATGTTGATAGTAAAATATTTGCCAAACTTTTAGCATGTCGATTAGAGATTGTTATACCTTCAATAGTGTCTGATGACCAGACTGGCTTTATCAAAGATCGATATTCATTCTACAATATACGCAGACTTTTGAATATCCTCCATTATCCCACTCCACCCGATATACCTGAGGTGCTTCTGTCACTTGATGCTGAAAAAGCATTTGATCCGGTGGAGTGGGACTACCTCTTCTATACCTTGAAGAAATTTGGCTTTGGTGCTAAATTCATTTCATGGATTAATGTTTTATATTCCTCTCCTGAAGCAGCAATTCGGACAAACAATAACATATCACCATTTTTCCAATTAGGCCGCGGGACTAGGCAGGGTTGCCCATTATCCCCCTCATTATTTGCACTGATGATTGAGCCCCTGGCAGTGGCAATACGGTCCGATAATACTATTAAAGGCATACTGAGGGGTGAATCCGAACATGAAGTGTCCCTTTATGCGGATGATACTCTCTTGTATGTGTCTGAGCCGCATAAGACCCTGCCTCGTCTACTGTCATTACTTGGTAGTTTTGGGAAAATATCAGGATATAAAATAAACATGCAAAAAAGTGAACTTATGCTGATTAACACTGCAGCCAGACTTATCACATTTAACTCCTTACCGTTTAAATTGAGTAAAGACAAATTTAAGTATTTAGGTTGTAGGATTACAAATTTTATTTAAATGTTTAATTTAGACTTCCAATACTATAGTATTTTATATTGAGAAAGTTTATAAATGATGAGACCAGGAAATCTCTGCAAACGGTAGGAGTTCCCAGCGGGATATTCCTGACTGTCCCTCTCGTGTCTCACCGGGTGAAACTCATGCTGAGCAAGTTTGAACACCTGCTATTTTATTACTGAGAGCGTTTGTCTTGGAGTTCTCATCTCAGTACGAGAAGTCTATGCCTTTCCTGTTCTCGTGTCTCACCGGGTGGAACTCATGCTGAGCAAGTTTGAACACCTGCTATTTTATTACTGAGAACGTTTGTCTTGGAGTTCTTGTCTCAGTACGAGAAGTCCTGCACCGTCCTTTTCTCGTGTCTCATGCTGAGCAGGTTCCAAAATCTGTATACCTTATTTACATTTGCTTTGTTTCAGAGAAGTCTCCACCTATATGTGACCCGTCACGGAAACCAGTGACACAAGTCGGCAGCACAACTTGCAAGCCAAATGAGAAAGAAGCGTTTTTTTTTTCAAAATTGGTGATTTCCGCTTTTTTGCAGAATCTGTTAGTTGAGATCATGAAGAAGCCTCTCCATGTTTGAGATAACAGTATTGGTATATTTAAAAGCGTACATTTTGAGGTTGAAATCGGCTTGTTTTTCGGAGATTCTAGCATGCAGTAGGGTGTGTATTGTCATTGTCTGTGTGTATTTCCATACTGAATAGCCGCCGGCGCTTTTGCCCCCGCCCCCCAACAGCGTGGCTACTTATTATGCAGCGCTCTGGCCGGCTCTATCTGATATCAAAATTCAATGAAGATGGACGCCGCAAAGATTGTCGCAGACGAGCTGAACCGTGGCAGTTACACCGAAAATGTTTTCGCCGCACTTTGTGGGCTCGGGAAATTGAACCGGAGGTATGGGCGCGGCGCGCGCGCCCTCGGTGCTTGAATACGCCGGCTCGGCTCGCTGACAGCGTTGGCATATGTGACGTCCCGATTGCTTTGAATGGGGAACGTTTTGTGAACAGGTAACAGACTTAATGGACTGGCAACAATCTCCATAGAACATGAACTGGCACAGAGAATCGAAATAGAGGATGCAGTTAAGACCTTTGCCGCGATGAAGGCCTGCCGTGCGCGCTTCTGAAACGTAAGTTAAGCTTCATTTGCTCTTTAGTCGTTATTTAAGATGCTGAACCTGCTGATGATATAATGTGCTTGCGGACATTTCATTTGTGTGTGTATACGCACATAAGAAAGTGGTGTAAAGAGATTTGCAACAGTAATTTGAGGAGGTGAAATATGATTATTTGGAAAATTCCTGTCATGACTGCTTAAAGAAAAATGCCAGCAGGCATTTGCCTCCTGCATAAACTTTAATATTTTGGGGACACGCGCGTTGCACACTATTTGCGTTATATGTAGGCCTATGGCTTATTGGTCTTTGTGTGTTGTTGCTGGTTTTGCGTTATATGTATATGGCATATTGGTCTTTGTGTGTTGTTGCTGGTTTTGCGTTAAATGTATGGCATATTGGTCTTTGTGTGTTGTTGCTGGTTTTGCATTATATGTATATGGCATATTGGTCTTTGTGTGTTGTTGCTGGTTTTGCATTATATGTATATGGCATATTGGTCTTTGTGTGTTGTTGCTGGTTTTGCGTTATTTGTATGGATTATTGGTCTTTGTGTGTTGTTGCTGGTATACGTTGCAAATAGAGGGGCAGCACAATTGTTTTTCACCTAGAGCGGCAGAAGTGCATTCGCTGGTCCTGGGGGTGAGTTTCCATAAACATTAAAGTTTGTCGTTTTGTTTTCATTCTAAGAACACGTACACATTATCTCATGTTTGATCTTTACAGGGGGTATGGCTTATCTAAATGAGATGTAAATGAGCCCTATTGTCACTCCTAGGAGCAGAGAGAGGTGAGAACTGCACAATCTTTAGAGGCCGTTATCTATCCTTTTAGCTTTTTTAAGTGCCTACCTTCAAATGGCCACAACTTCTCCAAATATTATCAGATTTCCACGTGTTACACATCGTTGGAAAGCTTGGAGACTACACTTTCAGAATCTATGAATACCTCAAAATGCCCCAGAACCGACTTGTGTACCTAGTTTCCGTGACTGGTCACATAAGTAATCCCTCCCCCTTGAAATGTATATAAACTACAATGAAAAGTTCCCTTAGTTAGACTTGACTTGATGACTGCAGCTACCGACAGCTCGTGTTCTCAATAAAGAATCCTGCTGAAGAAACTATCAAGTCTCCTGGTCTTTCGCTTCTAAGTCTTCTACACTGAAGAAGGAAAAGGTTTACAACAGATGGTGCCCTGTGACCCGGATGGAGAAACTGAAACTCAACAAAGAATGAACTTTTCCAGACTGATTTGAAACTTCAAAGCGCAAAGATCTCAACAAAGCTGACTGAGTCTCCGGACTGAATTTTGAAACATCCAGCTAAATAAAGATTGCCAGACTGAATCTTTCCAGCTTCCTCCAGATTGAAAACTTCAAGCTGAACCAAGATTTCCAGGCGGAATCTTTCTATACAACAAAAATTTGGTGAGTTTCACTCCATTCAAAGAACTGTTGAAAAACCAGTAAAAAAAAAAAATTTTATCCTCTGCTTTGCCAGGGAAGTGGCAAAAGTGAAGAAGTGGAAGTGTTTTTTTTTTTCAGGCAGGGAAGATTTTAGCGTAAATTGCTAGTAATTTGTGTATCCTTTGCTTTAGGCAGAGAAGGTTAGCATTAACAACAGTAATCTGTGTTAACAAGTGTACCCTCTGTGGATCAGAGAAGTTTTAGTGTCTGTTTGTGTTGGCAACAAAGAAAACTCACAACAACATTTAGAAGGAATGCTAGACTAATCCCCACAACTGAAAAAGGTGGTCTTGCTACTCCTTTATGGACAGACAGTGAGTTCAAGTCATTGTTAGGGGAGCAGATGGACTCCATAGTGACCGAGCCTGTCAAATTGAATTTGACCAAGAAATTTGGCATTCATCCAGACAAAGTATGGTCTAATGAAGAATGCAAGAAGGTGTTGGGTGCATGTATCAGAAAGAGAAACATAAAAGGCATTATCTGCTGCCACAAAGAATTTAGCTTATCCATTGCACAAGAACAAGCTAGGTGTATTGCTAAGTTAAAAGAACAGAACAAACAATTGTTCACTCGAGTTTCCTGTCTCATGAAAAAGGTGGGCCATAACAAGGCCTCAACCAAATTTGACTCAGAAGACCAACAGTCAGATGAGATTTATCCTGATTTAAAAGCTTTCTTTGAAACAGATGTAGCCATCCAATCAGTAACTGATAAGCCTGTAGATTCAGTAAAGGTATGTGTCGCAAGAAGATCTCAGGGAATTGAGGGAACTGAAAGTGTTCCTCCCAACTCTTCTGTTGTCCAAAACCAAACTGTTGCCAAAGCACTCGGATCTAGAGACATAGAAAGACTATCCCAAAGCTTACCTTCAGTACGCACAGATTTTTCTGCATTTAGAAGGGCATTGATCAGTAAAATGCATCTTTACGACCTGTCGTTGGCAGAAGTCACACAGCTGATATCACAAATTCTAACTGAATCTGAATTCAACAGTTTTGAGTCTGCTGTTACTTCTGAACTACAACATGCCAGAAAAGATTAATTGAGAGAAGGAGTTCTGAAAGCGTTGAAGAACATTGTTGGACCGAACATGGACTGGTCAAAGATCACTAGTTGTGTACAGAAGAAGGATGAGACTGTTTGTGAATACACAGAAAGGTTTTGTCAGTCAGCGGCCGCACACAGAGGGATAGCTGACACTTCAGAGAAGGTGCTAGATGACAAAGGACCACTGATTCGTATCTGGTCAGATGGCCTTGTAGCAGAATACAGAAGAGCTTTGCCATTCTTAGATCTAGCTTGGTCTAACAGAACTCTCAGAAGTAACTTAGACAGTTTGGCTGCATGGGAAAGAGACTCTGATGTCAAGGCAAGAGTAAAAATTGCAGCAGCATCCTTTAAGGTCAACTCAGAGAATCAACAGAAACGCAAATGTCCTAAGAGAGAGGGCAGCAGTTGTTATTACTGTGGTAAACATGGACATTGGGGAAAAGTGTAGGAAAAACAAAAAGAACTTTAAACAAGTTAACAATGTTACTCAGCTCCTACTCAGTCTGCTTGCTACTCTGAAACAGCCCCTCCCCTCATCATTAAACTGGGGCAGCTGGTTGATGTGTTAACCATTTGGGCTGTGAGTGCTTAATTTCCCCAGTAACTTACAACAAAGATGAAAGACTTATTTTTGTTTAATAGAACAAAAAGAAAGTGACGGTCTCACCCTTCCTTTGGGGGACACTGATTAAGTAAACTCACAGCCTTAAATGTTATGCTACAGCACAGGCCCTTCATCAGTAATGGTGTTAGGTCAGACTGTAAATGTAAAATGCCTTCATGCAGTGTCCGCACTAATGAATCAAGCAAAAGTCACTTCTGTAACCTCCTCCCGTTGGGGAAATTGGTTAGCAACTCTCACAGCTCCGAAGATTGTTTTACAACGTGCACCAGTCACGAACCCATCCTCATGTATGATGTCTGCAATGACTGAGAATTTGTTAGAGGATGAAGGAGAAATGACTCACGATTGTGTTACGCTTACATATACACCTACGAGTGAAGTAAAAGAAACTCGCATAGAGAATTCAGAATTTGAGTTGTTTGTTGACGGTTCAGCTCAAGTAATTGAAGGTAACAGACGAGCAGGTTATGCAGTAACGTCCATCACGGAAGTGTTAGCTTCAGGACGTCTTCCAGATCATTTTTCAGCTCAAGCTGCAGAACTAGTAGCCCTAACAAGAGCATGCACGCTAGCTTCAGGATCAGTTGCTAATATCTACACAGATTCCAGATATGCTTTTGGGGTAATTCATGATTTTGGTGTCATTTGGCAAACCAAACAGTTTCTAACTTCTGCTGGATCCCCCATTAAGCATGCTGAATTAGTGAAAGATCTAATGTTTTCCATGAAACTTCCAAAGAAATTAGCAGTGATCAAAGTGAAAGCACATCTCACAACTAATACTACGGAAGCTAAAGGTAATGCTCTTGCTGATATAGCAGCTAAACAGGCTTGTTTCTATGCAACTGTACAAGTGTGTTCAGGTAGTGCAGCACAGAAGACAATTATGCAAATCAATAATTGATCTGTACAAAGACGTTCCTCTGTATGAAGCATGGACATGGTTAGACAAAGGAGCCACAGTGGATTCATCCGGTTGCTGGAACAAAGGGGGAAAATATGTCGCTCTCGAATCACTGTTGCCATATTTGGCTCAACAAATACACAATTTGGGTCACAGTGGTCCAGCAACGATGAATCACAGGTTCTCAAATCAGTGTTGGAATCCAAAATTCAGAAATGTAGCCACAGAAACAGCCAAGAGGTGTGTTACATGTCAGAAAAATAATGATGTACCAGCAGCCACTACACCAGCAGCACATACCCTAGCCCCACTAGGACCAGTTCGTCACCTGCGAGTTGATTACATATCATTGCCTCGTTGTAAGGGAAAAACTGATGTTTTGGTAGTAATAGATAAGTTCTCAAGATGGGTAGAAGCTTATCCAACAGGGCGTGCTACAGCTGCACATACTGCTAAATGTCATGTCACTGATTTCATTCCCAGATGGGGATTACCAGATTGCATTGACTCAGATCAAGGTACACACTTCACAGGACAGGTAGTCAAGGAAGTGTCTAGAATTTTGAAGATTAAGTGGAATCTTCACTGCCCATACAGGCCACAAGCATCAGGACAGGTTGAACGATCGAACAGAACAATCAAAACCAGACTAAGCAAAATGCATCAGGAAGGGGTACCATGGGTCGAAGCACTGCCAGCAGTACTGTGTAGTATGAGAGCATTACCTAACAGAACAGTAAGACTGAGCCCTCATGAGATTATTACTGGACGCCCCATGCAGATTCCAGGTGTGATTGATCTTAGAAATGCTGATGTACACATTGCCTCAGATGCCCTGATTGCTTACTGTGAAAACCTAACAAAGGCGGTACAGAGTGCCAGAGGGAGGGTTGAGTCATGTTGGCAGACTCCACCAGAAGGTGGACACACAATCATCCCAGGTCAATGGGTCATGATAAAGTCATTCAGAAATAAGCCATTAGAACCTAAGTGGCATGGGCCACATCAAGTGATGTTGATTACAGCAGCAGCAGTATTGTGTCAGGGAAGGAAAACCTGGACTCATTGTACACACTGTAAAGTTGTTCCCCCACCTACAGGGATAGGTTAGGACACGGAACCAGTGAGGAGCCCCGGGAAGAACCGAACGCAACAGGCTTCGGGGGTTAACCCTGGGGTGAAGACTTCCCTCATAGGCCCTATCCTAGTCCATCCTTACCTCACTGTTCCTTAGGTGTCAAAGGTTTAAGAAATAGGGAAAGAGGGAACAACAATAGCAGTCTCAGAAAAGTTTACAACCCTAGTGTTTGAACAAATACTGCTCCACTGTCTTTTGTTTTTCTTTCTTACTCTGTGCAGACACCACTTGATGACTGTCCGGGACCCATACGCACCAACCTCCTCACCTGCGTATGAAGCCACAACCTCCAGAAAACAACTAGACCCACTGCCGAACCAACTATCACGAAAGAAAAAAATACACAACGCAGAGACTCACATACGAAACCTTCAGTCATCCATCAACATGATCAAGATTGTCGTACTACTAAGCATCATGGACATCGCACAAAGTGTGGACTCCAGAAACAACATATTCTTAGAGGTGATGAATATGTCAAGAAATGCCTTGTTCGCTGGAAAGGACGTTTGCATGCCAAACGCACCTTCAGTAGGAGCACGAATCCCCTGGGTGGCACACCCTATCTCCAAATGTGACACGTGTACCTTATTCAATCATCATACCAGTGAATTATTCAACAAGGATACATGTCACAATACAACAATTCCTCCAGCTTCTCCGTGTTGCATTCCAGGACTACCATCCTGCAACCTAACTTCAGCTACTCCCATCGTGACAGATCTACTGCTGCCAATGATGTTCTATTGGTGCATGGAAAATTATGCTCCAGCATCGACTCCACTGGGTGAAATTCCTTGTGAACGTTGCAGCTTTGTGATTGAAAGAGGAACAGAATCCCATGTGTACGTTACTACAACAGATAAGAAAGAGGAAAATGACTTAACAGAGTGTTTCTCCAGAAACCCATCCCTACCAAATTTTTTTGCAATAAATCAGTTGTGTATGATCTCTCCAGCAACTGACACTTTTTGGTTATGTGGAACTTCTGTCTACAGCATTCTCCCCAGCCAATTCAACGGAAGGTGCACCCTGGTTTATGTTCTACCAGCTATCAGAGAAAATACACACTCCACCCCTAGCTCCCCACAGCTACAAAATTCAGCTCCTACCACTAACGAAGCAGATGGCTGCATTCCAGGACTCACTTGTGCACAAACATGGTGGTCAAGAACTCTTGGAGCATTAATACCATCTTATGGTGTCATGCAAGCCCTTGATCAAGTCAAAAGCTTATCGAATTCTGTACAGAAATTGGCCAATGATACGGCTTTGGCCCTTGGTAACATCACGGACACTCTCGCTTCGCACAAGATAATGATCTTACAGAACAGAGTGGCCTTGGATTACATTCTAGCAACGCAAGGAGGAGCCTGCACCATCATCGGACCTGAGTGCTGCACCGGGTTAATGGATCCAACAGAGAACTTGAACAAAATCCAACAAGACATTCTTGATCTTTCAGCAAAATTACACCAGATGACTGAAGTTAATTTTTCATGGTTCGGAAACTTGATTGGGAAACCCTGGTTGTGGATAAAGGAAATAGCAATTATGTTGTTGTTTGTTCTACTGGCGTACTATCTATGCGTCCACAGTATCAAGTGTTTCATTCAACATATGAATCACGCCTCTCATGAGAAAATCACAGTTCCTACCAGAAAAGACTATTACCCGTAGGGACGTCACGGACCCTAAAATTGCATGTTTGTTTCTTTGTAAGCATGCAATTGCAGAAAAGCAAACACAGAACATGCGTTATATGCCTGTAACGATCACAAGTTACAAGAATGAACGTTTAAGTGTTTAAATTTGTATTTTGTGAGAGTTATTTAGAACTCTCAAAGGGGGAAATGTAGGATTACAAATTTAATTTAAATGTTTAATTTAGACTTCCAATACTATAGTATTTTATATTGAGAAAGTTTATAAATGATGATACCAGGAAATCTCTGCAAGCGGTAGGAGTTCCCAGCGGGATATTCCTGACTGTCCCGCTTGTGTCTCACCGGGTGAAACTCATGCTGAGCAAGTTTGAACACCTGCTATTTTATTACTGAGAGCGTTTGTCTTGGAGATCTGTATACCTTATTTACATTTGCTTTGTTTCAGAGAAGTATCTACCTATATGTAATCCCTCCCCCTTGAAATGTATATAAACTACAATGAAAAGTTCCCTTAGTTAGACTTGACTTGATGACTGCAGCTACCGACAGCTCGTGTTCTCAATAAAGAATCCTGCTGAAGAAACTATCAAGTCTCCTGGTCTTTCGCTTCTAAGTCTTCTACAATGAAGAAGGAAAAAGTTTACAACAAGGTATATGGGTTACTAATAATTACAAGAACCTCTATAAAACTAATTTTATTCCATTGATAGATTCTATAAAACAAGATTTTGAGCGTTATGGTACATTGCCGTTATCACTAGGAGGCAGGATAAGCACCGTCAAGATGAATATCCTACCTAGATTTCTATATCTGTTCCAGTGTATCCCAATATTTTTAACCAAATCGTTTTTCCTACTGATAGACAAGCTGATATCAACTTTTATATGGAATGGGAAAAATGCACGCATCCGTAAAAGTGTTCTGCAGCGACACCGAGAGCATGGAGGACTATCATTACCCAATTTTCAGTACTATTATTGGGCAGCCAATGCTCGTTCTATGTTATATTGGTTTAACTCGCATGCTGGTGGTCCTAAGTGGCTGTCCCTTGAGAATTTGTCATGCCATCCTGCTTCTTTACATGCATTGCTCTGCTCAACATTGCCATCACCTCATCCAATATATAAATACTCTCTGAATCCAGAGGTTAAGCACTCCTTCAAAATATGGGGACAGTTTAGAAGACATTTTTCACTTAATGACGTATCAGTCTTTGCTCCTATAGTAAGAAATCACATGTTTACTCCTTCTATTATAGATGATTCTTTTGGTGCCTGGTCTGTAAATGGCCTTAGGGTACTAAAGGATATGTATATTGATGGCACTTTTGCAACCTTTCAGCAAGTGAAAACTAAATTCCAAATTCCCAACACTCACTTCTTCAAATATCTTCAACTTCGCAGTTTTGCTGCATCATCTGTTAGTCACTTCCCCTCATTACCACCTGAGTCACTTCTTGAGACTGTCCTAAAAGTGAATCCATATTCCAAGGGGGCCATTGGTAAAATATATAGTGTAATGAATACTCATAATATGGGACCTCTGGCTCACGTGAAAAGATTGTGGGAAGAGGAACTGTCTATAGGAATTTTTGAGGATGTATGGGAATTTATATTGAAAAAAAATCATTCATCTTCAATATGTCAAAGACATCGAGTGATTCAATTTAAAGTTGTTCATAGACTGCATTGGTCCAAAGTAAAACTGGCAAAATTTAAATCAGACATAGGTCCTCACTGTAATAGATGTGAAGCTGAACCAGGTACTCTGTCTCACATTTTTTGGCTCTGTCCAAAACTTGAAGTTTTTTGGAAGTCTATATTTAAATTTATTTCCAACACTTTGGGGACAGTCATAGAGCCTGATGCCATGATCTCTGTATTCGGCATTGTACCGCAGCATTTTCACTTAAATCAAAACAACAAAAGCCTCATAGCATTTACTACTCTTTTAGCTCGACGGCAGATACTGCTTAAATGGAAAGACAAGTACCCTCCAACATTCAAAATGTGGCTCATTGATCTTTTATACAATCTGACCATGGAAAAAATAAGGTACGCTACAGCAGGCTGTGCCTATAAATTTTTGGATATCTGGCAACCGGTTCTGGACCAAATTAGGAAGGTGGATCCCTCTCTACTTTAAATTTCAGAGGAGTAATATACTGTACATACTTGTGCTTTCTTCTCTAAAACATGTCAATAATTGTATATATATATTTTGTTTCAAATTAATATGTGTATTGGTGCAACAGGTGGGGATTGCTCTTGGGTGGGTGGGTTAACATAAAAAGAAAATGTATTGTAAAAGTATATCTTATGTTTGATAAGACGTTCAATAAAAAAACTTTGAGGAAAAAAAAGATCAGATGTGATATATACATCAGATGTGATGTGATATATAGATCAGATGTGATGACTAGATCAGATGTCATATATGTATATTAGATGTGATAAATAGATCAGATGGATATATAGGTCAGAGGTATATATAGATCAGATGGATAAATAGATCAGATGGATATATAGATCAGATGTGATAAATAGATCTGATGGATATATAGATCAGATGGATATATAGATCAATATATATAGATCAGATGGGATATATAGATCATATGTGATGTATAGATCAGATGGATAAATAGATCAGATGGATATAGATCAGATGTGATATACAGACCAGATGTGATGTATAGATCAGAGGTATATAGATCAGATGTGATGTATAGATGCTGCACTCACAGGTGGTCTCGATGCCTCTCAGAGCTTCACTGGCTGAGTTACTGTAAATGGCAAACACAGTGATCTGATACTCCGTCAGAGAGTTTAGAAACCTCAACACCACAGAGTTCTCGTCACCGTTCACCACCACCTGCACGACACAGATGAACACAAGTTTCACTAGGCAGAATATCTGATAAATGTATATTCGCAGATGTATATTCAAAATAATACATCATTATTGAGGCCAGCCAAAAACCTCCTCAGAAGTGACATGTTTGACTGCATTCCTGAAGATGTTTTGAAGATGTGGCCCTCATAAATATAAACAAACCTGCACACACACACACACACACACACACCTCCTCAGGTCTGACTCCACTGGATGAATAATACACCACTCTGTACTTCTCCACCGGCCCGGCAGCGTGAGTCCACGACACACGGAAGCTCCTGGCCGTGACCTCAGAGGTCACAAGGTCACTGGGAGCGTCAAGTGACCTTGAATACGGCTCTGTCTCACCTGAAACACACACAAACGCCAAACACAAACTTTACAACATCTAAGCAGGATATTATAAAAGCTTAATTACAACCTGTTCTTAATTATGTAACCTTTGACCCTCCAACTGTACCAGCTGTAAAAAAGCTCTACAGAAGACAAGAGTGTCATTATTCAGCTCAATTCAGTTCAATGTTGATTTAATATGTTAAAACACATAGACAAGTGTTTTTGAGGACAAAAGTTAACAGCATTTTCCTAGATTTGTACTGGGAATCTGTTGCACAGAAAGTTAAAGGTCTCTCTGCAGTTTTTTGCTCAAATAAAAGCTTGAGGGTTTAATGCTTACAAGTGAAAATAAGACAAGTTTTCTGAATTTATTTCTGTAAAGTAAAATAATTAATACTTTTTTGCACTGTAAATGTGTAAATGTTCAGTTTGAGCTCTGATAAAGTTTCTCATTGTGCATTTTAACAGCGAGTAGCTCAAAGAATTATGCCAAACACACTCAAACAGAAATTAGTTTCTTGTCAGTCACGGACGCTGCCATTAGAGTGTGAGACTTTAATAGCATCTGAGATCCCCCAAACCCCCAGAACCCACCGCTGATCCTAGAACCCTCAGAACCCACTGCTGATCCCAGAACCCACCGCTGATCCCAGAACCCACCACTAATCCCATAACCCACCATTGATCCCAGAACCCACCACTGATCTTAGAACCTTCAGAACCCACTGCTGATCCCATAACCCACCGCTGATCCCAGAACCCACCGCTGATCCCAGAACCCACCGCTGATCCCATAACCCACCATTGATCCCATAACCCACCGCTGATCCCAGAACCCACCGCTGATCCTTGAACCCTCAGAATCCACCGCTGATCCTAGAACCCACAGAACCCACTGCTGATCACCGAATCCACCGCTGATCCTAGAACCTTCAGAACCCACCACTGATCCTAGAACCCACCGCTGATCCTAGAACCCTCAGAACCCACCGCTGATCCCAGAACCCACTGCTGATCCTAGAACCCTCAGAACCCACCGCTGATCCCACAAACCCCCAGAACCCACCGCCGATCACAGAACCCACTGCTGATCCCACAAACCCCCAGAACCCACCGCCGATCCCAGAACCCACCGCTGATCCCACAAACCCCCAGAACCCACCAATGATCCCAGAACCCTCAGAACCCACAAACCCCCAGAACCCACCGCCGATCCCAGAACCCTCAGAACCCACCGCTGATCCCAGAACCCACCGCTGATCCTAGAACCCACCGCTGATCCTAGAACCCACCGCTGATCCCACAAACCCCCAGAACCCACCGCTGATCTCAGAACCCTCAGAACCCACCGCTGATCCCATAAACCCCCAGACCCCACCGCTGATCCCAAAAACCTCCAGAGCCCACCGCTGATGCCACAAACCCCCAGAACCCACCACTGATCCCACCGCCGATCCAGAACCAACCGCTGATCCCACAAACCTCCAGAACCCACCGCTGATCCCACAAACCCCCAGAACCCACCAGTGATCCCACAAACCCCGAGAACCCACTGCCGATCCAGAACCCACCGCTGATCCTAGAACCCACCGATTCCAGAACCCTCAGAACCCACCGCTGATCCCAGAAACACACCCTGATCCCAGAACTCTCAGAACCTACCGCTGATCCCACAAACCCCCAGAACCCACCGCCGATCCAGAACCCACCGCTGATCCCAGAACCCCCAGAACCCACCGGTGATCCCAGAACCCACCGCTGATCTCTCGGCTGATCTCAGAGACGCGCTCACACACACTCCGGGTCACTCCCTCCACGATGGAGCTCATCACACTGAAATCCTCCACGTTATACATGTGAGTGTCCTCGGGTGCCGAGGCGATGGCTCTCAGCTCGTTCTCATCCGCGTTCTTCACTCCTAAACAACCACATGGGAAACAGGCCACAGACAAGGTGGATTATGGGTAGGGCTCTGCAATAGTGACTATCAATAATGATTGTATATAATGAGTTATGTAAATATATTCTGCTTTAGTAATTGACAAAGCGATAAAGAAATGAGAAAACGCAGGATAAACAAAAACACAACTCAATCTCCCACTCACTGAATACATTTTATGAGCATCAATTTATATTTAATTCCTACAGAGAAGACTATGCAGTGTTATTTAATATTTGATTAATTTCTGTATTATTCCTACTGTTCATCCAAGTCTTTCTTTTATTGTCCTATTGTTTGTTATTTGTATCTTAGATCTTATTTTTGATAACAAAGATAACAGTACTGTAATATTGTCATATATTTTCTGTGTTTGTCCATGGTCATATCGCCCACCTCTAATAAATGAGCTTTTATTAATGAACCCGTCACAGTTGATTCTGTTCTCATACCAATAGCAAACAGTTCGATCCCAGCGTCTCTGAGTCTCTGAGCAGGAGAAAGAACATCATCCTGCGATTTCCCATCCGTGATCAGAATTCCAATCTTAGGAACGTCAGGTCTGGATCCAGATTCAGGTTTAAAGCTGTTCTCCAAAATATACGTCAAAGCAAGACCTGGGAAAAACATACATGAACATATACAGATGCATTAAACGAGTAGTTCACTTTAAAATAAAAATTACCTCATGATTTACTCGCCCTCAAGTCATCCTAGGTGTATATGACATTCTTCTTTCAGAAAAATACAATCAGAGTTATATTGAAAAATGTCCTGGCTTTATAATGGCAGTGGATTGCAACAACAGATTGAAGCTCAAAAACGTGCACCCATTCGTCATAAACGAACTTCACACGGCTTCGGCGGGTTAATCAAAGCCTTCTGAAGAAAAACTGAGTTTGTGTAAGAAAAATATTCATATTTAACATGTTAAAAAGTAAAATTCTAGCTTCCGGCTAAATACAGTCTACTTGCGACTAAAGCACAACTTACACAACTCATGGCATCAGAAGTATTGTAAATATCAGCAGTGCGTCGCATTACTCGCATAAGTTGCGCTTTACACTTAAGTGGAATCCGCTAGTTATTTTACTTTATAAAGTTTTAAATGTGAATATTTTTCTTACACAAACTCATCATTTTTCTTCAGAAGGCCTTGATTAACCCGCCGAAGCCGCGTGAAGTTCGTTTATGACGAATGGATGCACGTCTTTGAGCTTCAATCTGTTGGTTGCAATTCTCTGCCATTATAAAGCTTGGAAGAGTCAGGACATTTTTAATATAACTCTGATTGTATTTTTCTGAAAGAAGAATGTCATACACACCTAGGATGACTTGAGGGAGAGTAAATCATGGGCGAATTTTCATTTGAAAGTGAGTAACTCCTTTAAGAGTGATGATGAAGTCATGTAAATCTAAGATGTGTGTGTTTGTACCTGTGAGTGTGTTTCCTCCTTTATAAGGCAGATTCTTCACAGCGTCGATCACGGCCTCTTTAGTGCTGTGAGTGTTTAGATGCCACTCGACCCGCGGATCCCCACTGTACTGCGCCAGCCCTGCACACACACACACGCACGCGCGCGAAGACGCACACACACACAGACACGCACACATATAAGTGAGGACATTTTGCCCTCACAAGTAAAGCCAAACCTGTACACACACACTATTAAACACTTCACAAACACACACCAATAAAAACACAAGACCACGGACGCACCAACTCGTGTGTGTTCAGAACCAACAGCGAAGGCCCTGACGAGACTTTCCAGAAACATCCGCACCAAACGGAAATTAATCCGGCCGATACTCCAGGATCCGTCGACCAGGATCACAATATCAGCAACAGCTGGAGTCTTACATGTGAAGATGTCCTCTGTGGAGACAGACAGCAGATCTATGTTCACACACACTCACACACACACTGACTCTCTCAGGTACAGCGATTATCGAAACTTCATAGTTATATTGATGGTTATAGCTATTGTTATAGATGAGGTGTGACATCACTATTCTCATTGAGTTACAGCGATTATTGAAATGTATCGTCAGTTATTCTTGTTGTGTAAGTCTTGTCAGCTGGTCTATGTGCTGTGAACACAAGCTTCTACATGTTTCTCAGTAGTGTGTGTGCAGTGACATGACAAAAACACTCAGATGACATGACAAAAACACTCTTCATCAACGTCTTTATTTCAGTTTTGGACTGTGGGATCTTTCTACTACATCACTAATGTGCAGAGAAACAACCCTGAACCTCCTTGGATCCGATGAGAAGAAGAGCTGCTGACAGACGCTCTCACCTGTAGAGAAACACTGACATTACATTAAAGAGCACGTGTGTGTGTGTGTGTGTGTGTGTGTGTGTGTGTGTGTGTGTGTGTGTGTGTGTGTGTGTGTGCGCGTGTGTGTGTGTGTTTGCTGACAGAGATAAAACACAGATATAATACGGATGAACAAATGATAAAGCTTGGGTTGCTGAATATTTAATGTCTTACTTCAAAAGCACTTATTGTTAATGATATGATTACAGACTATAACCTAGATGTGCTGTGTATGACAGAAACCTGGCTAAAACCAAACGATTACATTACTTTAAATGAGTGCACCCCCCAAGATTACTGTTACAAACATGAACCTCGTATGAAAGGCAAAGGGGGAGGTGTTGCTGTAATTTATAGTAATATTTTCAAAATTACTAAGAAGTCTAGTTTCAAATATAATTCTTTTGAAGTGTTGGTGATTAATGTAACACTATCTAGTGTAAATGATAAATCACGTTTGAGATTTGTGCTGGCTACTGTATACAGGCCACCAGGGCACCATACAGACTTTATCAAAGAATTTGCTGACTTTCTATCAAAGTTAGTACTGGCTGCAGATAAAGTCCTAATTGTTGGTGATTTTAATATACATGTAGATAACGAAAAAGATCCATTGGGATTGGCATTTAAAGACATTCTTAACTCTATTGGAGTTAGACAACACGTGTCAGGACCTACTCATTGTCGTAATCATACTCTAGATCTAATATTATCACATGGAATCAATGTTGATGCTGTTGAAATTCTGCAGCAGAGCGATGACATCTCAGCTCATTATCTAGTCTCGTGTAAACTTCATTTAGCCAAGGCTGCAAAGTCGACTCCGTGTTACAAATATGTTAGACATATCACTTCTGCCACTAAAGAATGCTTTATTAATAATCTTCCTCATCAGTTTCATCATCTCAGCATCCCTGAAAGCTTAGAACAGTGGTCTCAAACTCAATTCCTTGAGGGCCACAGCTCTGCACAGTTTAGCTCCAACCAGCTCAAACTCACACCTGCAAGGAAGTTTCTAGCAATCCTGAAGACCTTGATTAGCTGGATCAGGTGTGTTTGATTAGGGTTGGAGCAAAACTGTGCAGAGCTCTGGCCCTCCAGGAATTGAGTTTGAGACCACTGGCTTAGAAGAACTCGATATTGCGACAGAAACTCTTAACTCTCTCTTTTCCAGCACTTTAGACACAGTTGCTCCTTTGCGCTTAAAGAAGATTAAAGAAAATAGTCCAACGCCATGGTACAACGAGCACACTCAGGCCCTAAAGAGAGCAGCCAGAAAATGGAGCGAAACTGGAAGAAGATAAAACTAGAGTATGGTGAGCAGGAGGAGGCCGGTGGTGTGATTACTGATGAGCGACTTCTGCGCGACGCACCGGTCTCGTATCTCTCACGGAGGAGTGGAAGCATAAAGGAGGAGCGACGACAGTGGAGATCGAGAGAGGACAGGCCTGAACTTGTGTTTGTCTTGTTATATGTGACAGCAGTCGTCCGTGAGGGGCTGCTGTCTTTACTTTCATTTTGTATTTGTTCATTTTATTATTAAAGTCTTTAAATGTTCGCCGGTTGCCGCCTCCTTCTTCCCATTACAACGAACTGTGTTACATAGAGTTTTTTCACATTTCATGGAGAGTACTATTGTGTACAAAAAGGCCTTAAAAACTGCTAGATCTGCTTATTTTTCAACCCAATTAGAAGAAAATAAACAAAAACCTATGTATTTATTTGAAACAACGGCTAAACTAATGAAACATAAAGTTTCAAGCCCAGAAGTTTGCAAGCAGCACAGCAGTAATGACTTTATGAACTTCTTTACTTACAAGATTGATAATATCAGGGAGAAAATTATAACTATGCAACCATCTACTACAGTATCACATCAGACAGTGCAGTGTAGTCTCCCTGAGGTAAAATTACATTCATTCGTTGCTATAGGAGAGGGTGAATTTTATAAACTCGTTAAATCATCTAAATCAACAACATGTATGTTAGACCCTATACCGACTAAACTACTGAAAGAGATGCTTCCAGAGGTCATAGATCCTCTTCTTAATATCATTAATTCATCTTTGTCACTAGGATACGTACCAAAAACTTTTAAGCTGGCTATGATTAAACCGCTTGTTAAAAAAACGCAACTTGATCCTACAGAATTACAGGCCGGTCTCAAATCTACCTTTTCTGTCAAAGACACTAGAAAAGGCAGTATCTTTACAATTAGTGCTGCACGATTAATCATATCGCAATCGCGATGTCTATGCGATTATATGACGCAAAATGCTGCGATTTTATGAAATAAATAAATGAATGTGTGGATATGACAACCCATTCTCTCTGCGAGCTGTTTGTCCATTTTCTACATCGCTAATAAAAAGTAAGATCAGTCAGTTTCGGTTAGGCAGTGGCACGTGTGGCGTATGGTGACGCCGTGAGTTTCTCTGTGTGTGCGGCGCAGAGAACAAGAGAAGAGGACACCGAGCTCACGAACACTGAACTGCGGGCCAGAAAACCTCTACCTCTGTCAGAGAACCTCTACCTCTGTCAGAAAACCTCTACCTCTGTCAGAGAACCTCTACCTCTGTCAGAAAACCTCTACCTCTGTCAGAGAACCTCTACCTCTGTCAGAGAACCTCTACCTCTGTCAGAGAACCTCTACCTCTGACAGAAAACCTCTACCTCTGTCAGAAAACCTCTACCTCTGTCAGAGAACCTCTACCTCTGTCAGAGAACCTCTACCTCTGTCAGAAAACCTCTACTTCTGTCAGAGAACCTCTACCTCTGTCAGAGAACCTCTACCTCTGTCAGAAAACCTCTACCTCTGTCAGAAAACCTCTACTTCTGTCAGAGAACCTCTACCTCTGTCAGAGAACCTCTACCTCTGTCAGAAAACCTCTACCTCTGTCAGAGAACCTCAACCTCTGTCAGAAAACCTCTACCTCTGTCAGAAAACCTCCACCTCTGTCAGAGAACCTCTACCTCTGTCAGAAAACCTCTACCTCTGTCAGAGAACCTCTACCTCTGTCAGAAAACCTCTACCTCTGTCAGAAAACCTCTACCTCTGTCAGAGAACCTCTACCTCTGTCAGAAAACCTCTACCTCTGTCAGAAAACCTCTACCTCTGTCAGAAAACCTCTACCTCTGTCAGAGAACCTCTACCTCTGTCAGAGAACCTCTATCTCTGTCAGAGAACCTCTACCTCTGTCAGAAAACCTCTACCTCTGTCAGAGAACCTCTACCTCTGTCAGAGAACCTCTACCTCTGTCAGAGAACCTCTATCTACCTCTGTCAGAGAACCTCTACCTCTGTCAGAGAACCTCTACCTCTGTCAGAGAACCTCTACCTCTGTCAGAGAACCTCCACCTCTGTCAGAAAACCTCTACCTCTGTCAGAGAACCTCTACCTCTGTCAGAGAACCTCTATCTACCTCTGTCAGAGAACCTCTACCTCTGTCAGAGAACCTCTACCTCTGTCAGAGAACCTCCACCTCTGTCAGAGAACCTCTACCTCTGTCAGAAAACCTCTACCTCTGTCAGAGAACCTCTACCTCTGTCAGAAAACCTCTACCTCTGTCAGAGAACCTCTACCTCTGTCAGAAAACCTCTACCTCTGTCAGAGAACCTCTACCTCTGTCAGAAAACCTCTACCTCAGTCAGAGAACCTCTACCTCTGTCAGAAAACGTCTACCTCTGTCAGAGAACCTCTACCTCTGTCAGAGAACCTCTACCTCTGTCAGAGAACCTCTACCTCTGTCAGAAAACCTCTACCTCTGTCAGAGAACCTCTACCTCTGTCAGAGAACCTCTACCTCAGTCAGAGAACCCCTACCTCTGTCAGAGAACCTCTACCTCTGTCAGAAAACCTCTACCTCTGTCAGAGAACCTCTACCTCTGTCAGAGAACCTCTACCTCTGTCAGAGAACCCCTACCTCTGTCAGAGAACCTCTACCTCTGTCAGAGAACCTCTACCTCTGTCAGAGAACCCCTACCTCACGCCACACACACACACACACGTTCTCAAGCCACACACACACACACACACGTTCTCACGCCCCACACACACACACACACACACACCTCAGGAAAGCCATTTGATAGCATGTTAGTTGGCTAGACAAATTATACAGAGAGGAGTATTTTGCTAAATATGTGCACTATAATGAATATTTATCATATTTTTTACTTGTATCATTAAAATATTGTAACGTTGTTATTATAGCCTAGTAAAAACCACATTATATTTAATTTAAGTTGTTATTTTTAACCTTTAATAATAATACCAGCTGACAGGGCTCTCTGAATGTTTACAGCATTAGGAGAGGTATTTTTTTTTTCTTGAGAAAAATTAACATGTATCTACTGTAGCTAATATTTATCCAAATGAATCGATATTGAATCAAGATCAGAATCAAATCACAAGATTTGAATTGAAATCGTGAAATTTGTGTCAAGCAATAATAAAAACAGTAGCCAGCCAGTCATTGTACCATGTAAACTTTGTAACAAGTTGTCAATAAACTTAACAAAATTCTGTTTAGTTACCAAATGTTTTGACAATCACAATACACATCCTGCTTAAATATCCCTGTTTGTCTGGACAGAATGTTCAAAATATCTTCTTTTCATGAGCATACAAATGAGACAATAACAAGTTTGCAGTAATGCAAAGATGTCATTATATCACTTTGTAAAAAATATTATTTTAATCTGTGTGTGCATTTTCCTTGAGAACCAAGCAAGTTGATTCATGAAACCATTTGTTTATTATATCGCAATCACAATATTGATCTCAATAATCGCAATATGACATTTTCCCCAAATCATGCAGCCCTATTCACAACTATGTTCCTTTTGAGAAAGAAATGGTATCTGTGAGGATTTCCAGTCAGGATTTAGACCGTATCATAGTACTGAGACAGCTCTCATTAGAGTCACAAATGATTATCATCCGATCGTGGTTGTATCTCTCTATTGGTGTTACTCGACCTTAGTGCTGCATTTGACACTATCGACCACAACATTCTTTTAAATAGACTCGAAAATTATGTTGGCATTAGTGGAATTGCATTAGCATGGTTTAAATCATACTTATCTGACCATTATCAGTTTGTAGCAGTAAATGAAGAAATGTCTTATCGGTCACAAGTTCAGTATGGCGTACCACAAGGCTCAGTACTAGGACCGTTGCTGTTCACTCTGTACATGCTACCCACACACAGACACACACACACACACACACACACACACACACACATACACACACTCTGTACATGCTACCCTCACACACACACACACACACACACACACACAAACACACATACATACACACACACACACACACACTCTGTACATGCTACCCTTAGGAAGCATGCCATTAGTTTTCACTATTATGCTGATGATACTCAGCTCTATATTTCTTCACGCCCTGACGAAACTTACCAATCCACAAAATTAATGGAATGCATAGCTGATATAAAAAACTGGATGACTAGTAATTTCCTACTACTAAATTCTGAAAAAACAGAGATTCTAATTATTGGACAAAAAACTTCCTCACGTAATAACCTAGAATACTGTCTAGCACTTGATGGCTGCTCTGTCAAGTCCTCGTCGTCGGTTAGGAAACTGTGTGTGTGTGTTTGTGTGTGTTTGTGTGTGTTTGTGTGTGTGTGTGTGGTGTGTGTGTGTGTGTGTGTGTGTGTGTGTGTGTGTGTGTGTGTGTGTGTGTGTGTGTGTGTGTGTGCTCTTTGATACCAATCTTTCATTTGAAAGTCACGTGTCTAGTATCTGTAAAACCGCTTTCTTTCATCTTAAAAATATATCTAAATTATGTCATATGCTCTCAATGAAAAATGCAGAACAGTTAGTTCATGCGTTCATGACATCAAGGCTAGATTATTGTAATGCTATTATGGGTGGTTGCCCTGCATGCTTAGTAAACAAACTACAGCTGGTCCAAAACGCAGCCGCTAGAGTTCTTACCAGAACCAGGAAGTATGACCATATTAGCCCGGTTCTGTCAACACTGCATTAGCTGCCTATTAAACATCATATAAATTTTAAAATATTGCTGATTACTTACAAAGCACTAAATGGTTTAGCTCCCCAGTACTTGAGCGAGCTCTTAACGCATTATAGTCCTTCACGTCTATTGCGATCTCAAAATTCCGGCCAGTTGATAATACATAAAATATCTAAATCGACTGCTGGTGGTAGATCCTTTTCCTATTTAGCACCAAAACTCTGGAACAATCTTCCTAACATTGTCCGGGAAGCAGACGCACTCTGTCAGTTCAAATCTAGACTAAAAACACATCTCTTTGGCTTAGCATACACATAACACATTATAGACTTCTATAATTCAATGTTAGGCTGCATAGTTTAGATCAGCCGGAACCGGGAACACATCCCATAAATCCTGATGTACTCGTTACATCATAAGAAGGATGGCGTCTACGCTAATATTATCCCGAGGTTTACCAAAGTCCGCCGGATCCAGGCCGTATCCAGATCTGATGAAGGACCTGCGCCTGGACACACACACACACACACACACACACACACACACACACACAGGACCTGTGCTTTAACACGACGACAACGCAGTCCTGAAGTGTCACTAGTCTCTCCACTTTGAAAGCCTCCTTCCTTTTACCTCTGTACTGATAAAACGTTGTCAAAATAGTTCCGGTTCACAGAGGCGATAAATCATTTTCAATACTTGCACCTTTGAACCTATTTCAAGGTTTGCGTTCTCGAGCCACCAGGCCCTGTTGTGCGAGTGAGCGGCCGGATCGCATTAAGGGTTTACTGTTAGAAAGGTGTCATGTTAGCGGCCACTAAGTTAACAACTAATGATCGTTGCGACGGAAGTGAATCAATCAAAGCTAACTTTAGCTGGACAATAACTTTATTCTAGATCTGCTGTAAAGCCTAAACAATCTCTGTTACTGTAATCTCCTATTATCACTGTAAAGCTGCTTTGAAACATCTATATTGTTAAAAGCGCTATATAAATGAAGGTGACGTGTGTGTGTGTGTGTGTGTGTTCTGCGATTCATGCTGTAACATGCTCATCTGCACATCTCAGCTCTTCTGCCCTTAAACTCTCTGTGTCAGGTCTATACACATTAGGAACGTGTCCTTTCAGGGGATCTGAAAACATGAATATTAAATGTTTGTTTCTTTAATGATTCAGTCAAATGTAGCCAGAGCTTAATATAATTGGCTATGATTAACTACATTATGCATTTACATATGATCAGGAACTAAACAAGAGATAAACATGATTTTTCCTTTATTTGTCCAAAATGTAGCACATTCAGTCAGTCAGTTTGTTTGAATCTTAGACTCTGACTCACATCGACAGCTTGAAAGAGACCAACAACACAAAACCAGCAGACTTCATTAAACACACTAACCGTCCGTGTGAAGCAGTTCATTAAAACATGAGCTGGACGGGTCAAGTGGGGTCAGCGTGAGGTCAAGTGGGGTCAGCGTGAGGTCAAGTAGGGGTCAGCGTGAGGTCAATGTGAGGTAAGATAAGGTGTAGTTCATAGCAAGTTCATTCCTTTGACTTTTGAACTTGAATTTCAGTGACAGTCTTTTCTCACTCTGAAATGTGTCCAGACGAGTTACAAACAATGTTACATGTTGACTTTAAAATCAGGGATCATCCAAATCCCTCGACACACAAACACACGTCTTACAGTGTAAAAGTGACTTAGAGCTGCACTGAAAAGAGAGAGAGAGAGAGAGAGAGAGGATATATATATATATATATATATATATATATATATATAGAGAGAGAGAGAGAGAGAGAGAGAGAGAGAGAGAGAGATAGGGAGAGAGATAAAAGAGATAGGGAGAGGGAGAGATAGATGGAGAGAGAGAGAGAGAGAGAGAGAGAGGAGAGAGAGAGGAGAGAGAGAGAGAGGAGATATATATATATATATATATATATATATATATATAGAGAGAGAGAGAGAGAGAGAGAGAGATAGAGAGAGAGAGATAGGGAGAGAGAGATAGATAGAGAGAGATAATTATAGATTTAATTTATACATTTAACTTAATTTCTTGGATCATAATATTTTATATAATATTCTTCTTGATTTGTCAATTCAATATACTGATGTCTGTCTTGTTTTGAAATAACAAATGTGATTATTTAATGAGCTCATATTCCCTGAAAGTCACATGTTGGAATATTCACGGACTGAGGTCCTCTGTTTTTGGTATCAAGAGCCAACATTCGGACTTTAAAAAAGAAATTCTGAATTCTGACATTATAATACTACAGGAAACATGGAATGTAAGAGATTTGTCCACTGGCTGCCCAATTGGATTTAGGGAAATAGTTTTACCATCAACGAAATTAAGAGGGGTGACTCAGGGCCGGGAGTCAGGGGGAATGCTGATATGGTATAGAGCACAACTCATAGACTCAATCACAGCTATACAAAACGGAAAAAATAACATCTGGTTAAAAATCCACAAAGACATCGTCTCCACAGACCATCACATATTCTTGTGTGCTATATACCTTCCCCCAGCTGAGTCTCCCTATTATAATGAAGAAACCTTCTCCATCCTGCAGGATGAGATCAGCCATTTCCAGACAAAAGGGAATGTGTTAATGTGTGGCGATCTAAATGCCAGAACTGGAAATGAACCAGACTTTGTCAATACACAGGGAGACAAATATATCACAAACACCAGCCACTCTCTGCCCTCATACCACCTCAGAAACAATTATGACAAGTACACAAACAGAAGTGGGAAAAGCCTCCTAGAGCTCTGTCGATCACTGGGCCTGTATATAGTGAACGGTCGCATACGGGGAGACTCTTTTGGTTGTTACACCTTTAATTCTTTCCTGGGTAACAGTACTGTAGATTACTTCATCACAGACATTGACCCAGTGCATCTCGGGGCATTCACAGTCAGTCCTCAAACACCTCTGTCAGACCACTGCAAAATTACACTGTATTTAAGACAAACTCATAGCAATGAATCACACAGACAGCCCTCTCATTTACTGAAGCTGCAACCACCCTACAAGTGGACAAATAACAGCACAGAAAATTACCAAAATGCAATAGAAAGTCAAACGATCAAATTATTATTGGACAAATTCATAATGAACACATATTCACAAAATAAATTAGGCATAAATCTGGCACTTAGTGACATTATCAAAATATTCAACCAATCAGCATCCATGTGCAATCTGAAAAATAAATCATCAAAAAGGAAACCAAAAAACACCAAAGAAATGTGGTTTGACAGTGAGTGCAAAAATATCCGAACAGCGTTACGAAATCTTTCAAATCAAAAACACAGAGATCCGGACAATGAAGAACTCCGCCATCAATATCACGAAGCCCTTAGACTGTACAAACAAACTCTAAGAGTAAAAAAGGAAGAACACACAGAACAACTATTTCAAGCAATGGAGGAATCAATAAATACCAGTAACTTTTGGAACAATTGGAACAGACTCTATAGACCAAACCAGGAAGAACTGGCCATTCAAAACGGGAACATATGGAGGACACACTTTGAAAATCTGTACAAAACAACTGAAACAAATCCTGCTCGAAATGAACTAAAAACTAAATTAGAAATCCTGAAAGAAAACATTAAAGACAATCAGAACCCTCTGGATTTTCCAATCACAATAAATGAACTTACAGACAGACTTCATGCCTTAAAACCCAACAAGGCATGTGGTATTGATGGAATATTAAATGAAATGATCAAATACACCAACGACAAATTCAAAAACGCAATAATCAAATTATTCAACCTTGTTTTGAGAGTAGGATATTTCCCCGACACCTGGAACCAAGGCCTAATCACACCAATATTTAAACAAGGAGACAAATATGAGCCAAACAATTACAGAGGCGTATGTGTCAATAGCAACCTGGGGAAAATATTCTGTTCGATTATTAATATAAGATTACAGAACTTTCTCAAAACCCACAAAATTCTGGACAAAAGTCAAATTGGATTTCTGCCCAAACACAGAACATCTGACCACATATACACCCTTCACACGATCATTGATAAACATGTATACCAAAATAAATCCTAAGTCTTCGCTTGCTTTATTGACTTTGAGAAGGCTTTCGATTCGATCTGGCACGAAGGACTCTTCCTAAAACTATTGGAAAATGGGATTGGAGGGAAAACATTTGATTTGATCAGCACCATGTATAAAAATAATACATGTGCTGTAAAAATAGGGAATAAACGAACAGAATATTTCTCCCAACAAAGAGGAGTCAGACAAGGTTGCCCATTGAGCCCTACTCTATTTAACATATATATAAATGAACTAGCCAAAGCATTAAATAATTCCCCTGCCTCCGGCCCGACCCTGACTGAATCAGAAGTTAAATGTCTCCTCTTTGCAGATGATTTAGTCATTCTGTCACAAACTAAAGAAGGACTACAACAGCTCCTCGACGTCGTAGAGACATTCAGTCAAACGTGGGCTCTCAAAATTAACCTCGCAAAAACCAAAATAATGATTTTTCAAAATAGATCCAGGTGTAGGGAAAATAAATACATCTTCAGAGCAGGAAACCAAGTCCTCCAACACACCCACGAATACACGTATCTCGGTCTAAAACTGAGTTCAACAGGGAACTTTAATCTGGCTGTGAATGAACTGAAAGCAAAAGCGATGAGAGTCTTCTACATGATTAAAAATACTATTCGACATGAAATTCCAATTCAAACCTGGCTAAAAATCCTAAAAGCAATAATTGAACCAATTGCTCTGTACGGCAGTGAGGTATGGGGACCTCTAAAAACCCAAGAGTTTTCAAAATGGGAAAAAGAGGAAATTGAAACTCTGCATACCCAAATTTGTAAAAGCATCCTAAAAGTAAACAGAGCGACACCAAACAACTCGTGCAGAGCTGAATTAGGACAATATCCCTTACTGATCACTATCCAAAAAAGAGCTGTGAAGTTCTACCAGCACCTGAAGTGCAGTGAGCCGAGCTCATATCAGCTGAAGCCCTGCGGTGTCAGGAGCAGAACCGGCACCGGAGCGCACTCTCACAGCTGATGCTGAAACTACAGCCAGACCAGCACAGCACTATCTGCCACAACCAAATTATACAATTACAAAAACTAAATTACATCACCTATTGGAAAGATGCTACTAAATTACAAAAAAAGATGGAACTCTATTTACTCCTGAAAAGAGATTATAAACCAGCAGAATACCTGAGCTGTGTGAAAGAGCATAAAGTGAGAAAGACCCTAACCAGATACAGGCTGAGTGACCACAGTCTGGCTGTAGAGAGAGGTGTGTGTGTGTGTGTGTGTGTGTGTGTGTGTGTGTGTGTGTGTGTGTGTGTGTGTGTGTGTGTGTGTGTGTGGCAGCCGAGAGAGCAGAGACTGTGTTCTCTCTGTGTGTGTGTGTGTGTGTGTGTGTGTGTGTGTGTGTGTGTGTGTGTTCTCTGTGCTCTCAGAGAGAGGTGGAGACAGAAGAACACTTCCTGATACACTGTGATCACTATCACAGCATTAGATCGGACTATTTCACTAGATTCCAACAGTTAGAATCAAATTTTATGGCATTACCAAATTCAGAAAAATTAAATCATATTTTGGGAGAAAAATCTAGCTCAATCACAACAGCAGCGAGTATGTAACAGCCTGCCACAAACTACGAGAGTCAGACAGTGGACAAAACAAAGTCAGAATTGTTCTTGTCTTGTTTGAATGTTGGTACCAACGTACAAAAATGTGTGTTTTAAATGTTAAAAATGTATTCATGCATTTTTTTTTTACACTGACTGATTTATTGATTTTTATTTTATTATATTTATTGTTTGTGATTATTTGTTCATTGCATGTGTAATGGCCAATGCTTTGGCAATACTGTACAAGTCATGCCAATAAAACTCATTTGAAATTGAAATTGAAATTGATAAAAGAGATAGGGAGAGGGAGAGATAGATGGAGAGAGAGAGAGAGAGAGAGGAGAGAAAGAGCAGAGAGAGAGAGAGAGAGAGAGAAAGAGAGGAGAGAGAGAGAGGAGAGAGAGAGAGAGAGAGAGAGAGAGAGAAAGAGGGAGAGAGAGAGAGGAGAGAGAGAAAGAGAGGAGAGAGAGAGAGAGAGAGAGGAGAGAGAGAAAGAGGGAGACAGGAGAGAGAGAGAGAGGAGAGAGAGAGAGTGTGTGTGAGAGGGGGAGAGAGAGAGAGAGAGGGAGAGAGAGAGAGGAGAGAGAGAGACACCGATGACTGCAGGCTACAGAGATCTACACCTGCATGCCTACGAGACACAGAGAGAGAAGAATGAAAGTATGTATCTAGTGCAGACTTGCAGAGACGGCAGGATCGAGAACAGTTTCAGTGTGATGGTCGTTACACAAAGGGTTAATAATGGGTGTGTGTGTTCATAATATGTGATTTATCAGAAGACTGAAGGTCAGATTTGCACAACTCAGTCTCTTCATAAGAGCACAAATCTAAAGCGTCCTGAGTTGAGATAATTCGACACTTTCATAAACGCCTTCGTTGACTGGGAACGACCGACTCAAAAGATCAAGAGAATAGAGGCTTCTGGGAAGATTTACAGCGCATTTCTCTCTCTTTAGCCTCTATAATCACGTTTATTATAAATCACACACACAAACAAGCCATCAATCTCCACGGTAATATCACGTTTGCCGAGCCAAAACCCATGAGCCTCTGCGGTCTCTGTGCTAAACCTCCATTTAAACTCAGACTAAAAATAGTTTATATAAACCTTGTCTGCTGCGTTTAGAAGAGTTCATACGATAAAGCTTTCAGGCTCAGTGCTGAAGATATATCCCACAAGACTAAATCATTTACACTAATATCTAAGGATCCCTAAATGAAGATACAGTTACTGAAGACGCAAAATTACTGAAGATATTAAGTTTTGTTTTATGAGGAAAGAGTCTTATGATTAAAACACGAATTTTTTAAATTAAGATTTTTCTGACTCCAATGGAAGATATTTGTTCCTGTTTTAATCACAAACTCAATTCATTTTTTCTCATTAAACAAGTCTTAATATCTTCAGTCATTTTACTTCTCCAGTAAAGGTATCTTGATTTAATAATGATTAGATATTTGTGCTGGAAAACAAGACAGAAACACTGAAGTTTAGTATCAAATGTTAATTATTTCAGTAACACTTTAGAACACTGTTCCTTCATTAATGAATAACTACACAAGCACAAATGAGTAACTATTAACATTCTAGAACTACTATTAACTAACAAGAAACTCTGATTGATAAATTAGTAAGTAATATCACTTACACATAGTGTAATGTGGTAGTTCACTATTAGCTAATCCATAACTACTATTATTCATTCCTCACTGAAGACTTTTAAGAACTACTATATACAGGTTCTTAATTAACATGAATAATGCATAATTTGTAAAAAAAGGTAATGGTAACCCATTAGTAATGACTCAAGTGTTACTACATCTTTCTGAAGGAAGCACTAAATATTTGGATCAGTATCTAAAGTGAAGATCAATTACTATTCACAATCTAACAAAAATCTCAAAATCTTACAATTGCATTATTCATGTTAGGGTTATGAAGCTGTATATAGTAGTCTTCAGTGAGGAATGAATAATAGTAGTTACTGATGAGTTAATAGTGAACTACCACATTACACTGAGCGCTACTGAAGGCCTCATGGACACCTCAACACACTCGTCTACACACCGGCGGGACTCCGACCCACAATATGATGATCTGCATAAATATTGTGAATGCTCTGATCCAATCTGACCTCTGACCTGTAATGCCTGAATCATGATCACACACTGTTGGCTCGCTGGCCAGAGAAGGACTGAGACTGAGTCTGGGTTCTCCATTCTTGCATAGTTGGGGACATTTAATATTCAACAATATTATTAATCTGCCTTACTTCAGGAGGACGATGATGCAATTTTCTTCTAGAAACAAACTTTGTTGTATTATTTTCATGTTATCTCTGTAAAGCTGCTTTGATACAATCTGTATTGTAAAAAGCGCAATGTAAATTAAGCCGAACCGTTAGAATGTTTTTTAAAGGGGTGATGAACTCAGAAATCAAATTTTCCTTGAGCTTTTGACATCTAAGAGGTCATCATATTATAATAATATCCTGTAAATTTCAGAACTGAAAACGTCCTTGTTAGTCCAATAAATGCTTTTATTGACACCAGGCTCAGCAAACGACTCGTTTTTCAAAGTGGGGAACTATGACGTCAAAGAGGATAAAACACCACCCCCGCTGAAGAAGATCAACGCCTACTTCAACACGGCTACTTTAGCCCCGCCCACCGATTCGCGCATTACACGCATAGCTAAATAACATGGGCCTACCTCGTGATGACAAACCGGATCGAGCTACCGAGCAATAAACATGACATTTACAAAATATTGTGCAGTGCCTGGTTGTGGAAGAAGACAGTCGCTGCATAAGCTTCCTCTGGATTCCAATAGGAATGCTTGGTTAAACTTTATTTTTAATGACGTTCCAGCTGATGTGGGTAAAACATTGTCCGTTTGTTCGCTTCATTTCACTGAGGATTGTTTCGTAAACAAGACACAGGTCGAGACTGGATTTGCAGAGCGATTAAGATTAGAAAACGGTGCTGTGCCTTCTATATTGGATTCGACAGGAATGGTGCAACACACTTATGTGAGTAAAATTTTTATTTAAAAAATAATAATAATCTGATAGGCTAGTATTGCATTGTTACAGATCGTTTGATATCTAATAATTATGTGTACATGTGTATCAGTCTAATCGTTACTGACGAGTGAGTTGAAACTCCTTATAATATGCAAAACTGTTATCCACTCACAGCAGTGGGCGTTTACTTCCAAGTCTTCAATGCGAGACGCCCATAAAAACAGAGCGTTTTTAAGCTAGGCTCAAAACTAGGGTAGAAAATAGCCTATTACTTATTCATTTTGATGTTTTTGAATGTAAAAACCAAGCGAACGTCATAAGTTGACCTCAGACAACAATATAACATTTTTTAAAAAGCTAGTTCATGACCCCTTTAACAAGTCAAGCGATTTATAGACCCCTTTTGCGCCGACGTCACAGTTACGTCACAGCGTTAGCTGGAGGCAAAACAAAATGAAAACTGGAGGCGGCCAATACAAACCAGCACAGATTCGGCTACATAATAAGGATATTAAATTATTATTATTTTTATTAAATGTCATCTTGTTGTGTTTCTGGGTGCTAGAATCACCTACAGGATCCAATTTGAAATTTTATCGCATAATGTTTTCTAAATTATTGTGATTATTTGTGAATCATCTATGATTGTATACATTGTTGTAATTGATTGTGATAGACTTTTTGAAGAACCTGGTAAGAAAGAATAATCAAATACATAGTTAATTAATATAATTTTAATACATAAAAAATATTTTCTGGCCTTGGCGCTGGGCAGGACCGCGCAATGTAACGTTGCCACAAGTCAAGACCATTCATCACAAAGTTATAGGCATCTAAAGATTTATATGCCCTCAGTTTGTCTTTACGCTGGGTTTCTCTATCAGGTGTAGAAGGCAGGCCACTCAACCGAGGTAACGTTAATCCTGTCAGATCGTCCATCCACTGACTGAGCGTGTATGGGTCGGCCAATCTGGTTCCGTCCGTTAAAATTAACTTTTGCAAAATAACAATCGCGGTCCTGGACAGTGAGTGACCTTGCACATCAAGATTTTCTCCCGTCATTGTTAAAAAACAAGCCAACAAAACTTGCAAACTAGCGTTAGTGAAGTGGCCAGAGCGATCGTTCTGCCTCCACCTAAGCTCCACCCACATAAAAACGTCATCATGTTTACCAACTGAAAAGGGGTCTATAAACAGCGCGACTGTACATGCGACTCGCTGATCAGCTTCATCTTCAGCGCGGTTTCTCCTCACCTCCAGTGATGACATCATTCGACCGGTCACTGTCCTGCTGACGGAGCGACACACCGACGACACTCACCTCCGATCCCGATCCCAATCCTGATCCTGATCCTGACAGGAGCAGACAGAGGAACATCAGGAACACAGACAGAGGAACATCAGGAACACAGTCAGAGGAACGTCAGGAACACACTCAGGAACACAGACAGAGGAACGTCAGGAACACAGTCAGAGGAACGTCAGGAACACACTCAGGAACACAGACAGAGGAACGTCAGGAACACAGACAGAGGAACATCAGGAACACAGTCAGAGGAACGTCAGGAACACAGACAGAGGAACATCAGGAACACAGTCAGAGGAACGTCAGGAACACAGTCAGGAACACACTCAGGAACACAAACAGAGGAACGTCAGGAACACAGACAGTGGAACATCAGGAACACAGACAGAGGAACATCAGGAACACAGTCAGAGGAACGTCAAGAACACAGACAGAGGAACATCAGGAACACAGTCAGAGGAACGTCAGGAACACAGACAGAGGAACATCAGGAACACAGTCAGAGGAACGTCAGGAACACAGACAGAGGAACATCAGGAACACAGACAGAGGAACATCAGGAACACAGTCAGAGGAACGTCAGGAACACACTCAGGAACACAGACAGAGGAACGTCAGGAACACAGACAGAGGAACATCAGGAACACAGTCAGAGGAACGTCAGGAACACAGACAGAGGAACATCAGGAACACAGTCAGAGGAACGTCAGGAACACAGTCAGGAACACACTCAGGAACACAAACAGAGGAACGTCAGGAACACAGACAGTGGAACATCAGGAACACAGACAGAGGAACATCAGGAACACAGTCAGAGGAACGTCAAGAACACAGACAGAGGAACATCAGGAACACAGTCAGAGGAACGTCAGGAACACAGACAGAGGAACATCAGGAACACAGTCAGAGGAACGTCAGGAACACAGACAGAGGAACATCAGGAACACAGAGAGAGGAACATCAGGAACACAGTCAGAGGAACGTCAGGAACACACTCAGGAACACAGACAGAGGAACGTCAGGAACACAGACAGAGGAACATCAGGAACACAGTCAGAGGAACGTCAGGAACACAGACAGAGGAACATCAGGAACACAGTCAGAGGAACGTCAGGAACACACTCAGGAACACAAACAGAGGAACGTCAGGAACACAGACAGTGGAACATCAGGAACACAGACAGAGGAACATCAGGAACACAGTCAGAGGAACGTCAAGAACACAGACAGAGGAACATCAGGAACACAGTCAGAGGAACGTCAGGAACACAGACAGAGGAACATCAGGAACACAGTCAGAGGAACGTCAGGAACACAGACAGAGGAACATCAGGAACACAGACAGAGGAACATCAGGAACACAGTCAGAGGAACGTCAGGAACACAGACAGAGGAACATCAGGAACACAGTCAGAGGAACGTCAGGAACACAGACAGAGGAACGTCAGGAACACAGACAGAGGAACGTCAGGAACACAGACAGAGGAACGTCAGGAACACAGACAGTGGAACGTCAGGAACACAGACAGAGGAACATCAGGAACACAGTCAGAGGAACGTCAGGAACACAGACACAGGAACGTCAGGAATATCAGAAACACAGACAGTGGAACATCAGGAACACAGACAGAGGAACATCAGGAACACAGTCAGAGGAACGTCAGGAACACAGACAGAGGAACATCAGGAACACAGTCAGAGGAACGTCAGGAACACAGACAGAGGAACGTCAGGAACAAAGACAGAGGAACGTCAGGAACACAGACAGAGGAACATCAGGAACACAGACAGAGGAACATCAGGAACACAGTCAGAGGAACGTCAGGAACACAGACAGAGGAACGTCAGGAACACAGACAGTGGAACGTCAGGAACACAGACAGAGGAACATCAGGAACACAGTCAGAGGAACGTCAGGAACACAGACAGAGGAACATCAGGAACACAGTCAGAGGAACGTCAGGAACACAGTCAGGAACACACTCAGGAACACAAACAGAGGAACGTCAGGAACACAGACAGTGGAACATCAGGAACACAGACAGAGGAACATAAGAACACAGTCAGAGGAACGTCAGGAACACAGACAGAGGAACATCAGGAACACAGTCAGAGGAACGTCAGGAACACAGACAGAGGAACATCAGGAACACAGTCAGAGGAACGTCAGGAACACAGACAGAGGAACATCAGGAACACAGACAGAGGAACATCAGGAACACAGTCAGAGGAACGTCAGGAACACAGACAGAGGAACATCAGGAACACAGTCAGAGGAACGTCAGGAACAAAGACAGAGGAACGTCAGGAACACAGACAGAGGAACGTCAGGAACACAGACAGAGGAACGTCAGGAACACAGACAGTGGAACGTCAGGAACACAGACAGAGGAACGTCAGGAACACAGACATAGGAACGTCAGGAACACAGTCAGAGGAACGTCAGGAACACAGACAGAGGAACGTCAGGAACACAGACAGAGGAACATCAGGAACACAGTCAGAGGAACGTCAGGAACACAGTCAGGAACACACTCAGGAACACAAACAGAGGAACGTCAGGAACACAGACAGTGGAACATCAGGAACACAGACAGAGGAACATCAGGAACACAGTCAGAGGAACGTCAGGAACACAGACAGAGGAACATCAGGAACACAGTCAGAGGAACGTCAGGAACACAGACAGAGGAACGTCAGGAACACAGACAGAGGAACGTCAGGAACACAGACAGAGGAACGTCAGGAACACAGACAGTGGAACGTCAGGAACACAGACAGAGGAACATCAGGAACACAGTCAGAGGAACGTCAGGAACACAGACACAGGAACGTCAGGAACATCAGAAACACAGACAGTGGAACATCAGGAACACAGACAGAGGAACATCAGGAACACAGTCAGAGGAACGTCAGGAACACAGACAGAGGAACATCAGGAACACAGTCAGAGGAACGTCAGGAACACAGACAGAGGAACGTCAGGAACACAGACAGAGGAACGTCAGGAACACAGACAGAGGAACGTCAGGAACACAGACAGTGGAACGTCAGGAACACAGACAGAGGAACATCAGGAACACAGTCAGAGGAACGTCAGGAACACAGACACAGGAACGTCAGGAACATCAGAAACACAGACAGAGGAACATCAGGAACACAGTCAGAGGAACGTCAGGAACACAGACAGAGGAACATCAGGAACACAGACAGAGGAACAACAGGAACACAGTCAGAGGAACGTCAGGAACACAGACAGAGGAACGTCAGGAACACAGACAGAGGAACATCAGGAACACAGACAGAGGAACGTCAGGAACACAGACATAGGAGCGTCAGGAACACAGACAGAGGAACATCAGGAACACAGACAGAGGAACATCAGGAACACAGTCAGAGGAACGTCAGGAACACAGACAGAGGAACGTCAGGAACACAGACAGGGGAACGTCAGGAACACAGACAGAGGAACGTCAGGAACACAGACATAGGAGCGTCAGGAACACAGTCAGGAATGTCAGGAACACAGACAGAGGAACGTCAGGAATACAGTCAGAGGAATGTCAGGAACACAGTCAGAGGAACGTCAGGAACACAGACAGAGGAAAGTCAGGAACACAGTCAGAGGAACATCAGGAACACAGACAGAGGAACATCAGGAACACAGACAGAGGAACATCAGGAACACAGTCAGAGGAACGTCAGGAACACAGACAGAGGAACGTCAGGAACACAGACAGAGGAACGTCAGGAACACAGTCAGAGGAATGTCAGGAACACAGACAGAGGAATATCAGGAACACAGTCAGAGGAACGTCAGGAACACAGACAGAGGAACATCAGGAACACAGACAGAGGAACGTCAGGAACACAGTCAGAGGAACGTCAGGAACACAGACAGAGGAACATCAGGAACACAGTCAGAGGAACATCAGGAACACAGTCAGAGAAACATCAGGAGCACAGACAGAGGAACATCAGGAACACAGTCAGAGGAACATCAGGAACACAGTCAGAGGAACATCAGGAGCACAGACAGAGGAACATCAGGAGCACAGAGTAGCTGATTTGGGTTAGTTAGCTGCAGGTCTATGTAGGGTGAGAGTAAAACACTGACCGCTGTATCTGCCCTGCAGCGCTTCACTCCGCTCTGTCCCTCTGAGGGCCGTGACCTTCACACTGACCTCTCTCCTGCGGTCGAACCCCTCGATCACGGCTCTGGGCTCAGACTTACTCACGCTCAGCTCACGCTCGGCTCCTGCTGAACACAACACAGACAGCAATATCGGGCCTTTTTTTGACGATCTAAGCACATGGTCTAAACAGTACTTAGGGCATATCCAAATCCAGTTTTGATAGTTTAGCGACGGGAAGATTATTAATGTGGCGAAATGCTGTGTAATAAGTGGTATGACTGTATACCATATCTCTTAAATGTCCGTCTAGTTTAAACTCGCCGCTGCAACTGCTCTTCATGAAGCTTTGCGTTTAAAGACCTAATAAAATATTTAAACTGAGATCAATATTTCGTGTCTTATTATTTACTTATGTGGCAAGTAGCTGTGTAATTAGTGGGATAATGTACATTGAGCCGGTTGTTATCTCAGAATAAACCCCCTTCAGGCTGATGGAAGACCTGATCCTGATCACCCTGTCGGGTTTATTCTGAGATAACAATCGGCTGGATGTACATTATCCCTTACATTGTGATCATGAGCAGCACTAGCTATAAATCGCTCCCGGACACATCCGCTGTGTGTTTATATCTGGGCAGATCCCGCTTCAGGATGAGCTGGTGCTGTATGCGAGTGTGTGTCAGCGAGTGTGTATCAGCGCTCACCAGAGCCGGTGCTGTACGCGAGTGTGTATCAGCGCTCACCTGAGCCGGTGCTGAACGCGAGTGTGTGTCAGCGAGTGTGTATCAGCGCTCACCTGAGCCGGTGCTGTACGCGAGTGTGTATCAGCGCTCACCTGAGCCGGTGCTGTACGCGATTGTGTATCCGTCGAACGCTCCCTTCGGCTCCTTCCAGCTCACGCTCAGCCTGTCAGAGCTCAACTCTCTGAAGCGAAGCCTTCTGGGCATCGGCACTGCAAACACAGCGGAGACAAGAGCGTCACACATACACACACACGCACACACACACACACACACCCTCCTGCAGTCAACATGTACAACTGATGAACAACAGTCCATCTAATCACAAGCACCGGCTGCACAGCAAACACACCGTTACTCAGATCACAGGTGAAGTTTGACTGACAGCTGGTGTTTGATTAGATCTGAAACATGATCTGTGTATCAGACAGATGAAACGAGAGGAACGATACGCGTGTCCAAACCTCACGTGACCCGACACAGCTTTAACAGTGTTATGGTGAACAAATGTGAATTTAAGTCAAACCGCATTTGTTGCATGTTCTGATCCACATCACTAAACATTTTGATATTCTTCAGGCTAAATCAAAGAATAAACTGGTGTGACGTTATTTCCACCGAAGTCAGCCCAAAACAAAGTTCGTTTAGAGTTTGTTTTTAGAGTTAAAACCGCCTGCCAAAGCAAACTTTCAGTCGCATCAGATCTGGTTTGGACTCAGTGTTATGAATAAAGTCTCACTCTCTCCTCGTACCTGCAGCACTGATGTGTGTGTGTGTGTGTGTGTGTGTGTGTGTGTGTGTGTGTGTGTGTGTGTGTGTGTGTGTGTGTGTGTGTGTGTGTGTGCGCGTGAGAGAGACCGGCTGCACGGCTTATTGCCACGACAGACTGAGAAGAAAGTGAGACTTTTGGGAAACAATCCAGAAGAAGTGTCTGTTTGTGTAGACGTAAAGAGCATCAATCCACGGCACTGGAAGAACCACAGTCACCGTCTGACAGCTGAACACACAAAAACATGCACACACACACACACACACTCTTCTCAAAACTGAATGATCCCTCCCACAAACCAGAGTTTGTGTTTCAGTCACAGGCCGTGTTCTGTAACACACACACACACAAACACACACACACAGGCTGTGTTCTGTAAAGAGTCATGAGAGTTTCCTCAGATCAGCGGATGCAACAGGCAGAAGATTAAACACTGTGTGAGGAACACCAACCTTAGTGCAGGACGACTGAAAACACTCTTCCTCTCAACAGCGGGAGAACATCCGGCTCGCGTCCACTCGGGGTGTGTGTGTGTGTGTGTGTGAGAGTATGTGTGTGTGTGTGTGTGTGTGTGTGAGAGAGTGAGTGTGTGTGTGTGAGAGAGAGAGTGAGTGAGAGTGAGTGTGTGTGTGTGTGTGTGTGTGTGTGTGAGAGTGAGTGTGTGTGTGTGTGTGTGTGTGAGTGTGTGTGTGTGTGTGTGTGTGTGTGTGTGTGTGTGTGTGTGTGTGTGTGTGTGTGTGTGAGTGTGTGTGTGTGTGTGTGTGTGTGTGTGTCTGAAGCAAGTGAAATTGCGTCATTAATGTAATTTACGCCACTCAGAGGATCTTAGAAGTCGGTGTGTTACGGAATTATGTATTCCTTGTTATTTCTGTGTTTCTTGTTGTTTGTTGTTTCTGTTTGCTCTAAGCAGGTTCTTCCGATCAGCTGCGGGATGGCTCCACCCCTTTAATTGGCGTGGGTTTAAGACTGCAGCTTTTGCCCTTTGAAGTTGAGCTGTTGCGATTCCGGGCCGGTCGCACTTCTCCTGTCTCCTCTCCAGCCGTCAGACCATTATTGTACCTGATTTAGATTATGTTTTTTTTTATTTTTCAGTGATGGTGATTCGTTCTGTTTTGTTAGTGCACTTAGGGTAATTTGCTAGATTTTGATTTGGATACTTTGAGGGAAGTTAGTTTGATATTTTGTTTATTATCTGTTTTGTTTGTTATTTTGGGCCTTGGGTTTTCCTGAAGATTATACACCCACTGGTTTATGTTACTCTGGAAATACTCACATTTTACGTCTGTTTATTTTCTTTATCTTAATAAAACGTTTATCGTTTTTCCTGAATTTTGGGCTCATTGGTTTCTTTTGGTCTGACGACTGGGCGTGGGAGTCATGTTCTTTTTTTTGTTACGATTTAACCTAGACCAGGGATGGGAAACTCTGGTCCTCGAGGGCCACTGTCCTGCAGAGTTTAGCTCCAACCCTAATTAAACACACCTGAACAAGCTAATCAATGTTTTCAGGATTACTAAAAAATATTTTTTGTCAGGGTTGGAGCTAAACTCTGCAGGACAGTGGCCCTTGAGGACCAGAGTTGCCCATCCCTGACCTAGACGGATCGTAATAATGGGTCGGTCATGAAGGATTCGTTCATTTCCAACGAATCTTTAATATGACTCGGGAACACAGAGTTGTCTCAGAGAGTGATTCGTTCATTTTGTGTTGACCGTGCACCATCCTATAGGTTCTGTACGGGAAACAGAAATGATTAGTTCAGCTCTCGAGTCTTCTGAGTCTTTCATTCTTTTGTCACATGACATGACAGAGTACTGACACACAAATGAGTTCCTAATTCCCAAACTTCCTTACAAACAAGCGCATAGTCAGTTTTTTCAACTCTTACAGTTACATGCTGCGTTCCTGGTCTCAAATTGTAGCTTTTTTATTTCTTACAATTTAGCATTTTTTGTAACCCTCTACAGGTGCTGCGGGAGTAATATACACCGGTGCGCAGGTGTGTCCCTGCCGTGTGTAGTGCTCCCTCTACAGGTGCGCTGCAGTGCTGCGGAAGTAATATACACCGGTGCGCAGGTGTGTCCCTGCCGTGTGTAGTGCTCCCTCTACAGGTGCGCTGCAGTGCTGCGGGAGTAATATACACCGGTGCACAGGTGTGTCCTGCCGTGTGTAGTGCTCCCTCTACAGGTGCGCTGCAGTGCTGCGGGAGTAATATACACCGGTGCACAGGTGTGTCCTGCCGTGTGTAGTGCTCCCTCTACAGGTGCGCTGCAGTCCTGCGGGAGTAATATACACTGGTGCACAGGTGTGTCCCTGCCATGTGTAGTGCTCCCTCTACAGGTGCGCTGCAGTGCTGCGGGAGTAATATACACCGGTGCACAGGTGTGTCCCTGCCGTGTGTAGTGCTCCCTCTACAGGTGCGCTGCAGTGCTGCGGGAGTAATATACACCGGTGCACAGGTGTGTCCCTGCCGTGTGTAGTGCTCCCTCTACAGGTGCGCTGCAGTGCTGCGGGAGTAATATACACCGGTGCACAGGTGTGTCCTGCCGTGTGTAGTGCTCCCTCTACAGGTGCGCTGCAGTCCTGCGGGAGTAATATACACTGGTGCACAGGTGTGTCCCTGCCATGTGTAGTGCTCCCTCTACAGGTGCGCTGCAGTCCTGCGGGAGTAATATACACCGGTGCACAGGTGTGTCCCTGCCGTGTGTAGTGCTCCCTCTACAGGTGCGCTGCAGTGCTGCGGGAGTAATATACACCGGTGCACAGGTGTGTCCTGCAGTGTGTAGTGCTCCCTCTACAGGTGCGCTGCAGTGCTGCGGGAGTAATATACACCGGTGCACAGGTGTGTCCTGCCGTGTGTAGTGCTCCCTCTACAGGTGCGCTGCAGTGCTGCGGGAGTAATATACACCGGTGCACAGGTGTGTCCCTGCCGTGTGTAGTGCTCCCTCTACAGGTGCGCTACAGTGCTGCGGGAGTAATATACACCGGTGCACAGGTGTGTCCTGCAGTGTGTAGTGCTCCCTCTACAGGTGCGCTGCAGTGCTGCGGGAGTAATATACACCGGTGCACAGGTGTGTCCCTGCCGTGTGTAGTGCTCCCTCTACAGGTGCGCTGCAGTGCTGCGGGAGTAATATACACCGGTGCACAGGTGTGTCCCTGCCGTGTGTAGTGCTCCCTCTACAGGTGCGCTACAGTGCTGCGGGAGTAATATACACCGGTGCACAGGTGTGTCCCTGCCGTGTGTAGTGCTCCCTCTACAGGTGCGCTGCAGTGCTGCGGGAGTAATATACACCGGTGCACAGGTGTGTCCTGCCTGGTGTAGTGCTCCCTCTACAGGTGCCCTGCAGTGCTGCGGGAGTAATATACACCGGTGCACAGGTGTGTCCCTGCCGTGTGTAGTGCTCCCTCTACAGGTGCGCTGCAGTGCTGCGGGAGTAATATACACCGGTGCACAGGTGTGTCCTGCCGTGTGTAGTGCTCCCTCTACAGGTGCGCTGCAGTGCTGTGGGAGTAATATACACCGGTGCACAGGTGTGTCCTGCCGTGTGTAGTGCTCCCTCTACAGGTGCGCTGCAGTGCTGCGGGAGTAATATACACCGGTGCACAGGTGTGTCCCTGCCGTGTGTAGTGCTCCCTCTACAGGTGCGCTGCAGTGCTGCGGGAGTAATATACACCGGTGCACAGGTGTGTCCCTGCCGTGTGTATTTCCTCCTCCTTTATTGTTCCTCCCTACCCAGGGCGTAACAATGTCATGGTTCTTTTTCATAACATTGAATGTGGTAATAAAGAGTTGGTAATGCTTTAAACTTTATCTGTATGATGGGAAAAATCACTTTGATAAAGCAAAGATACCTACATAACAACATACAGTTACGTGACAAAAGGCTGAATAACTCGAGAGATGAACTAATCGATTCTGTATCTGGTCCTACAGAATGCATAGCTCAGTTTATGAGGATCACGGGATGAACGAACGACTCGGATCGGGAGGTGACGTACACTAACAGACTGCATAGCCTGAAGACCCAGATAAATGAATTAATCGTTTCGGTTTATAATAATTTGGCCTTTTCCTAGCATTGCAATTTTTTTCTTATTCTGAATGTGATCTGATGTGTTTGGAGAATCTGGCTATTAACATATAACATTTTAATTATATTATGCTGAAATGAACGAAAAGACTTTAAAAAAGATTTGTTCATTTTGATGAACAAGATGCAAAGATCCTTGTCAGTAAAATGATTTGAACTTCCCTGTTCGGTATCAACTCGACTACTGTAAACCAGCTCTTTGCTGTTGCGCTGTACACACACTAAACCAGAGGTCTTCAATCCTGCTCCTGGAGGGCCACTGTCCTGCAGAGTTTAGTTCCAACCCTAATCAAACACACCTGAATCAGCTCATCAAGCTCTTCAGGATCGCTTGAATATACAAAGGCAGGTTTGCTGAAGCAGGTTGGAACTAATCTCTGCAGGACAGTGGCCCTCCAGGAGCAGGATTGAAGACCTCTGCACTAAACACTGTGACTTCTCAAAAGTTTCTTTCTGTAAAGTTTTCTTTTTTAATGGGTGCTGAATTATATTTCTGAATTATATGGACTCCTTGCATTATTTGGTGTCCTTTTGGAGTCTCCAAGTATTTTTTGGAAAGACACCTAAATTTACCTTGAAAAAAGCTTGCAGAAAATAGTTTTGTGAGAATCAACTCAACTCAACTTTATTTATAGAGCACTTTCAGCACCACAAGTGGAACCAAAGTGCTGTACAGAAATCTATTGACAGTCCTAGTTAATTTCTAGCATTCAGTTTTGTCGACTGCAGCTTTAAACGCGTGAGCTCTCTATAGCCGGAATGATTTCATAGTCCAGCAGCTGGAAAAATTCATTTTGAAAGTGACTTCAGCGATATTGTTCCTCGTTGTCATTATTGTTATAGTGTAATTACTGAAATGTTAAGGTTCTAGTTGTGGTTGTTGCTCTGAACTGTGTCTCTGAAGCCTGCAGACACCTGAGGTATTTGAGGAACAGATCTGAACGTGTTTCTGCTGGACGAGCTCCAGGTCATCAGCTTCTCCTGACAGAGGAATCCTCTCCTATAGGAACATCTCCTACAGATCCTGACAACACCGCCTTACAAACATGCTTTACGCCTCATAGAGGAACTACATATACAACTGCCTCCTCTCATAAGATCTCTAAAGATTCCAACACGCTTTAGGAAATGTTAAACAGTGAACGGGAACATCTAATGTCACAAACTAATACAGAAAACGTGAAAATGTTCCCTAAAATGGGTTACCTAAAATACAACAGGTGTTATTTGGACATTTTAAGAATGAAATATGAATATAATAAGACTGAACTACAGTGATAGATAAAATCACAGAACAATACAATAAGAGATCGAAAGATAAACAAACCACTAAACAGAAGAAATAACGACAGAAATAACGTACCTTGCGCATGCGCGATGAGGACTGCCGTGAGTATCAGGACCAGCAGCGCTCGAACCCGCATCCTCTCAGCTGACAAACACACAAAACCCAAAAAATCACACACTTCAGTCACTATTTACATGTACTCATTCAGCAGACACGCTTAAAGGAACATCATCAGTACAACAGCACAATTCACAAACTTCAGTAAGTTACAAGTTTGAACGAAACGACAAGTTTCAGATTTACATAAAGTCTACAGAAGAGCGCAGTGTTGAGATTCAAACGTGCAACGTGTAAATGAATAGTTTTAATCAATCCGACAATATCACACTCACCTGCTTTTACAACTTAAACACAACAGAATCGTAGGATCGGATGAGAGGAATAATCCAGTGCTGTTGGAACGCGCGCACACACTGCAGTGACAGGATCTTCCCGCCCTCAGAACAGCCGCGCAGCAGTTCCCGCCCTTTAATTAAACTCTTCAACGTCTCTCACTGGAGCTCAGCGCTGAAACACAGGTATGTCTCACCTCAGACTCCATCATTAGCGTTATACTGTCCTGTTTCTCTTTCTACTCAATATTAAGGGGTTCATCCAGTCCATGGATCGTGTAAATGCATATATAAATCAGTTTGACAGAGAATAATGCATTAATACCATCAAGTGAAAGGCGTGTAAGGAAAAACATCAAACGAAGGAGATGAACGAGGATTAAACTGAGAGAAGACACGCTAACCTTTCTCTGACAGACACATTTACAGGTTTCTCAGTTCTAATAATCCTGCTGTTAGCCATCCCAAATAACGGATCCAGCGGAGATCAAATGAATTTTTTTATGAACCATTCCTTTATGACTCTAATCAAGTCTAGTCGCTTTTATTTTTATAGCTCTTTATACAATACAGATTGTTCCAAAGCAGCTTTACAGTGATAACAGGAAAATAATGAAAATATGATGCAAACAGAGTTCAACTCAGCAGTAAATCAGTTCTAAACAAAAAGAAAATAGTGTCATTATATTCAAAGTCTACAGAAAAACAACCGCATGAAAGCTGCTTCTCACACTCCATCAGGAATCAAGACTGTTCAATGCTTGACTCATAGTTACCACACTTCTCTACAGTGATGAACACTTCACACCCACACACACACACACACACACACACACACACACACACA
>JAPDVR010000010.1:50605047-50662547 GCA_026230005.1 Gila orcuttii
AGAAGAACAGCAGAACAGAGGAACAGCAGAACAGAGGAACAGAAGAACAGAAGAACAGAGGAACAGCAGAACAGAGGAACAGCAGAACAGAGGAACAGCAGAACAGAAGAACAGAGGAACAGCAGAACAGCGGAACAGCAGAACAGAGGAACAGCGGAACAGAAGAACAGAGGAACAGAGGAATAGAAGAACAGCAGAACAGAGGAACAGTAGAACAGAGGAACAGTAGAACAGCGGAACAGAAGAACAGAGGAACAGAAGAACAGAGGAACAGCGGAACAGAAGAACAGCAGAACAGAGGAACAGTAGAACAGAGGAACAGTAGAACAGCGGAACAGAAGAACAGAGGAACAGCAGAACAGAGGAACAGTAGAACAGAGGAACAGAGGAACAGCAGAACAGAGGAACAGCAGAACAGAGGAACAGCGGAACAGCAGAACAGAGGAACAGCGGAACAGCAGAACAGAGGAACAGCGGAACAGAGGAACAGAAGAACAGAGGAACAGCAGAACAGAGGAACAGCGGAACAGAAGAACAGCAGAACAGAGGAACAGAAGAACAGCAGAACAGAGGAACAGAAGAACAGCGGAACAGCAGAACAGAGGAACAGCGGAACAGAAGAACAGCAGAACAGAGGAACAGAAGAACAGAGGAACAGCAGAACAGAAGAACAGCAGAACAGAGGAACAGAAGAAAAGCATTACAGAGGAACAGTAGAATAGAGGAACAGCAGAACAGAGGAACAGCAGAACAGCAGAACAGAGGAACAGTGGAACAGAAGAACAGAGGAACAGCGGAACAGCAGAACAGAAGAACAGAGGAACAAAGGAACAGAAGAGCAGCAGAACAGAGGAACAGTAGAACAGAGGAACAGCGGAACAGAGGAACAGAAGAACAGCAGAAAAGAGGAACAGTAGAACAGAGGAACAGTAGAACAGCGGAACAGAAGAACAGCGGAACAGAAGAACAGAGGAACAGCAGAGCAGAGGAACAGCAGAACAGAAGAACAGAGGAACAGCAGAACAGAAGAACAGAGGAACAGAAGAACAGCAGAACAGAGGAACAGAAGAACAACAGAACAGAAGAACAGCGGAACAGAAGAACAGAGGAACAGCAGAACAGAGGAACAGCAGAACAGAAGAACAGAAGAACAGAAGAACAGAGGAACAGCAGAACAGAAGAACAGCGGAACAGCAGAACAGAAGAACAGAGGAACAGCAGAACAGAGGAACAGCAGAACAGAGGAACAGCAGAACAGAAGAACAGCAGAACAGAAGAACAGCGGAACAGCAGAACAGAAGAACAGCAGAACAGAGGAACAGCAGAACAGAGGAACAGCAGAACAGAGGAACAGCAGAACAGAAGAACAGCGGAACAGCAGAACAGAGGAACAGCGGAACAGAAGAACAGAGGAACAGAAGAACAGCAGAACAGAGGAACAGTAGAACAGAGGAACAGTAGAACAGCGGAACAGCAGAACAGAAGAACAGAGGAACAGCAGAACAGAGGAACAGAAGAACAGCGGAACAGCAGAACAGCAGAACAGAAGAACAGCAGAACAGAGCAACAGCAGAACAGAGGAACAGAAGAACAGCAAAACAGAGGAACAGCAGAACAGAGGAACAGCAGAACAGAAGAACAGAGGAACAGCAGAACAGACGAACAGCGGAACAGCAGAACAGAGGAACAGCGGAACAGAAGAACAGAGGAACAGAGGAATAGAAGAACAGCAGAACAGAGGAACAGTAGAACAGAGGAACAGTAGAACAGCGGAACAGCAGAACAGAAGAACAGAGGAACAGCAGAACAGAAGAACAGAGGAACAGCAGAACAGAAGAACAGCGGAACAGCAGAACAGAAGAACAGCGGAACAGAAGAACAGCAGAACAGAAGAACAGCAGAACAGAGGAACAGCAGAACAGAGGAACAGAAGAACAGCAGAACAGAAGAACAGGAGAACAGCGGAACAGCAGAACAGAGGAAGAGAAGAACAGTAGAACAGCGGAACAGCAGAACAGAGGAACAGCAGAACAGCAGAACAAAGGAACAGCAGAACAGAGCAACAGCGGAACAGCAGAACAGAAGAACAGAGGAACAGAAGAACAGCAGAACAGAGGAACAGCAGAACAGAGGAACAGCAGAACATAAGAACAGCAGAACAGAGGAACAGAAGAACAGCAGAACAGCAGAACAGAGGAACAGCAGAACAGAGGAACAGAAGAACAGCGGAACAGAGGAACAGAAGAATAGCAGAACAAAGGAACAGAAGAACAGTAGAACAGAGGAAAAGAGGAACAGAAGAACAGAAGAACAGGAACAGTTGAACAGAGGAACAGCAGAACAGAGGAACAGCGGAACAGCAGAACAGAGGAACAGCAGAACAGAGGAACAGCAGAACAGAGGAACAGCAGAACAGAAGAACAGCGGAACAGAAGAACAGCAGAACAGAAGAACAGAGGAACAGCAGAACAGAGGAACAGCAGAACAGAAGAACAGCGGAACAGAAGAACAGCGGAACAGCAGAACAGAGGAACAGCAGAACAGAGGAACAGCAGAACAGAGGAACAGCGGAACAGAAGAACAGCGGAACAGAAGAACAGCGGAACAGCAGAACAGATGAACAGCGGAACAGCAGAACAGATGAACAGCAGAACAGAAGAACAGAGGAACAGCAGAACAGCGGAACAGCAGAACAGAGGAACAGCAGAACAGAGGAACAGCAGAACAGAGGAACAGCAGAACAGGAACAGCGGAACAGCAGAACAGAGGAACAGCAGAACAGAGGAACACAAGAACAGCAGAACAGCGGAACAGCAGAACAGGAACAGAAGAACAGCGGAACAGAAGAACAGCGGAACAGCAGAACAGAAGAACAGCAGAACAGCAGAACAGAAGAACAGCGGAACAGAAGAACAGCGGAACAGAGGAACAGAAGGACAGAGGAACAGCGGAACAGAAGAACAGCAGAACAGGGTCTTTGAGCAGCAGCTGCGGACGGAACCGTTATCTGCCGTCGCCACAGAACGCAACAGTCAACTATAAAGAGGACGGCGTACTGGATCATTTAACAAAACACAAAAATGTAATTAAAAAAACGAGAAGGATTGCTTTAAATTATATACAGATAGAATTAATATGCCACATAACCATAAAATATAACATTTACTCATCTAATCTGTGACGCATTAACGACTACAGCAAATCAGCTGTTCTCCCGTAGTAGACGATTACAGTAGAACGTCGTGAAGGAGCAGTTACAGTCACGCAACAGAACACCGTAGCCGTTCTATCAGCAGCTGCTGCTGCTGCTTAAAGTCCCTCAACGTAACGTAACCATGGTTCCCTGAGAGGGAACGAGACTGCCTCACCAGCTGACGCTTTAGGGAAACTCCTTTCACCAAAAATATCTGAATCGAGCTATTACAACTGCAATAGCTAATGGCGCTCGCACACTCAGGCTATATAGCGCAGCACCCAGCGCTATTGCCTCAGAATCTTGCTGCGCGAGAGCATACATGTAAAGCAAAGCAGACATCCCAAGTGTCCCGGAAGTTCAGGGAGTCTCCCGCATATCGATAGCGGCTTCTGATGCCCGCAAATTAGTTCAAATCTCCTGGAATCTAGAGCTCGCAAGCTCCAAACCATGTAGAGTGCGCACGGCAGAGAGGGAGAGAGCGAGAGACCTTGCGTGTGTGTGAATGTGTGTGTGCCTCATGAAGCGAATGTAAGACACAGATACATGCAAAGTTTAAGGTGAAAGGCAAAAACAGCTAAAAAATGTTTTACTATTTCTGCCAAACTTCCATGGTTACAGTGAGTGTTACTACATTAAATCCATGGTGAATGTTGCTGATCTGTGGACTTAAAACCTATAACTAGTTCATTCATGGAACAATGTTTCTCCTGGTTTGATCCGTTAATAACGGAGAAATGTTAATGCTTCTCACTAGATCTCGCAGCGATGTTATTACTTCAGTGGCGATTTCAAATGCTTTGTTTACTGGATCTCTTAGCGCTGTAGTGACAGTGTCGCTTGATCAAGATCGGCTCGCGCTGCACTGGTCCAAACTGATAAACGGTCCGTGAAGCACAAAATAATGATTTTCGTTCCGCTTTCATTAAGTTTGCCATTTGATGTTGCGCAACGTTGTGGTGGTTTTTGGTTGGCAAGAAAAATGGTCCAACGAATCGTTCGGTTTGTAATGTGTACCGAACCGAAAGCCTCATACCGAACGGTTCAATATGAATACATGTCTCGTTACACCCCTACTAGTTAGATGTTGAATCACAACATCAGCTTAACATCAACAAGTTTAACGTTAGAAAGAAAATATAATTATCCTCCTGGAGAAAATTATTACCAACTCACATTTCCTTTCTTTCTTTTCTTCCCTATGAGAAAGAAATAACTTAAACTGAGCTGCTGCGGCCGGTGACGAGACGCTGTGTTGCGAAGACGCTGTTCATTTCAAAATAAAAGCATGCGAGTTAAAGATTTCAAAATCAAATATTTTTCTCCTCCGCTGTATCATTTTTGGGTGGGACAAATGCGACTGTCTCCAATATTCTGAACGTAGAATAGGCGTGATGTGGTCCCGTTTGCGAATGCCTGTAAGCAAACGTGCAGCTGCATTTTGGACTAGTTGAAGTTGATGAATAGATGAGACAGGCAGCCCTTGATATTGCGAATTACAGTAATCAAGCCGTGATGAAATAAAAGCATGAATTACAATCTCAAAACTCTTCCTGCTTAGGAATGGTTTAACTTTCGCTAATCAGGTGCGCGATCATCAATGGCGAATCCACAGGAATGTGATGATTGAGAGGCTGAAGCTCTTCTGCAGGTTCACAGACAGGCCGAGACACACTGATTGGGCTAGCAGTTTGTGCTAGCATCTCTCCAGCACACACGCTCCAGATCGCATCGGTCTCCATGTTAGAACAGGGGGACGACCGTCGCTGAGCTGATTACCATCTGATTAAAATGATTTTTTTATCTGTTGTAATATGATTTATTTGTAGAAATTATGTGAATATTCACAAACACACCACAGGTCATCCTCTGAATGGGACTGAGTAACTGCAAATTTTCAGAATTACACACCTGAACTCAAATATAAACAATCATAAGACAAAAAAAGTTGTTGAATAAATTATCATTTTTAATATTTTTCGAACATTTGATAAAGGAAAAAGAGAGGAACATTACCCTCTAATTAAGCAAAATATTTCTAGAGTTCATTTGAACAGGTGTCTAAGACAAAATGAAATTCACAGAATAAAGCTTCATGTGCATCTCTTTACATAAACGTACAAAACACATCCGGCAGAGAATCACATCAACATAATTAATATTTCAGCTGTGAAGCGAAACAAACTACAGCTCATAACATGGTGTTGAACTGTGATGTTTAACAACTTCAAAACCATAAAAGGTGAAATGAAAGTTCATAAATACAGCCAGTAAAACACCTGCTGAAAGACAGACGTGTTTATCTGACATCACTGAGCTGTTTCAGTGTGTGTATGTGTGAGTGAGTGTGTGTGTGTGTGTGTGTGAGTGTGTGTGTGTGTGTGTGTGTGTGAGTAGTTGAGAGATGGTTCTGCAGTAGAGAGACGGTTCTGCAGTGGATAGACGGTTCTGCAGTGGTGAGACGGTTCTGCAGTGGAGAGATGGTTCTGCAGTGGTGAGGCGGTTCTACAGTGGTGAGACAGTTCTGCAGAGGTGAGACGGTTCTGCAGAGGTGAGACGGTTCTGCAGAGGTGAGACGGTTCTGCAGTGGTGAGGAGGTTCTGCAGTGGTGAAGCGGTTCTGCAGTGGTGAGGCGGTTCTGCAGTGGAGAGGCGGTTCTGCAGTGGTGAGGCGGTTCTACAGCGCTGCAATCTTGCTGGCCTCACGCACTCCGCTCAGATACGCTCCCGTCACCGTCTGAGGAAAGTGTCTGTTTGTCGCCTGCAGAGTAGAGAAACTAATTAGCAATGCTGAAGATAATCATCTGGAAAAACAGCGAGGTCAGTAACAGGTTTTAGACCGGTTTTATGACTGCTCTTACGACAAATCTAGCATGGCAGTTTCTGACACTGGACAGCCATTAAAGAAATATAAGAAGGGGACAAATGCCCTCAAAACATATAAATAAACAAACTATATGGAGACAGTAAGAGAGTTGATGAGTAGAGACGAATATCAGTTATTAACTCTTCCTGTGTCTTGTAATTTTAGTTTGAATTGTTTTAAAGCAGCTTCACTGTAATTAACGTCTCAGTTACTAACATAACCTTGGTTCCCTGAGATAACGGAAATGAGTATTGGGTCTACTAGACGCTGTGGGAAAACTCCTTTTTCTCAGATTATTGAAGCCTTTTAATCAATAATGCAGTGCTACTGCAGAGCAATAACAGTGCAGTGATCTGCTCGCACTTATTGGCTGAGCAGTGGGAACTGCATGAACCAATGGCGATGCGGTGTATCTGCGCGAGCCAGTCAGGGCACAGAACCTGGTCTCGCCATAGGATTCAGGTTAATTTGACTGAAGCGACAAACGGCAAGTCTGGTACGTCATAGCATGGCCGTCAACACAATACTCGTTATCCCGTTAGGGTTAGGTTAGGGAACCTAACTTAACGTTATACTAGGGAACCAAGGTTTACATTAGTAATAGAGGCAGTTTCCGTGCCTTGGCTACGGAACGACCTTGAAGTCGTTAGGCCAAAACTCAAGGCAGAAAGCACTGACGGAGAGAGCTTGCAAATAGCCCACTCGTTTGACCGATGCTAAGGCTAGCAGAGTGCGGTCTTAAATGAAAGTGGCGTAGCTCGGCCGACTATAGCGGCTCGAAGGGGGGGCCCTTTGAGGGCCCTGAGGACCGTGGATAGGTCCCAAGAGGGTATGGTAAGAGGATGACGCAGGTTGAGCCTCCTTGCCTCTTTCAAGAAGTGAACAACCAGGTTGCTTCTACCCAGTGACTGGCCGGCCACAGGAGGTGTTCTGCTACGACTCGCGTCGATTAGCTCCTGTAGGAAGAAAAGCACCAGCGGTACTTCACATGAATAGGGTCTTGGTTCCAGACTGAACACTAGTCTGGGAAAACAGACCACTTAAGGGCGTAGAGGCGTCTCGTGGACAGAGCTCTAGTCTCAGGGTCGTGTTCAGGACTCTCACTGGGAGGCCCCTAAGTTTCCTTTGAGGGGCCATTCGTGGAGGGCCCACAGCTCGGGTTGGGGATGCCAGACTGTGTTGTTCGCCTGGGAAAGGAGGTCTTTCAGAATCAGAATCAGAATCAACTTTACTGCCAAGTAGTGTTGTGCACATACAAGGAATTTGCTTTGGTAATAAGGTGTTACCAAGGCTGCTATAATAAAGCGCCAACTTGAGAAAAATACAGCATGACATGAGGAGAGGTGAGGAGAAAAAAAAGGCGACCCCCAGACTATGCTCCTGTAAGGAGAACAGTCTGGGAACAGGAAAAAACACCTCAGCAACATTAGCACATAAACAGTACACTCTACAAACAAGACATTGCAACACGGTTGGGAGTGGGGGATGGAGGTAGTCCAGCCCAGGCAAGCAGCATCCGGTCCTGCAGCCATTATGGCGCTGGTCACAGACCCGCCTGTCAGACTGGGGGTACGAAGCGGCGAAGGCGTGGGATGGGGTGTGGGGCAGGTGCATATCTGTGTATATGTAAGTTCATGTGTGTGTAGGCCTGGAGAGAGTCGCTAAGCCAGCACCATAATCTAGGAGCCTCAGTCCGCAGGATTGTCATAGCGATACACAGCAAGTTGCCATGGAGACAACCTTGATCATGTCCCAGGCAGAGTCAACAATCACCAGGTGTCTGTGGAGTCGGGGAAGGAACGCAAGAGCGACTCACTGCAGTGCTCTTCCGGGAGAGTTGTTGTTCCAGCAGCGGCCTTGGCCAAGGCCAGTGCTGGTAGTGGGGTGCCGAAACAGATAAGATTGGGATTGTTTGGTCTTGGGGCGAGTAGCCGTATTCAATTTATACAGGCTATTCTCCTGGTCCATTTTGGTCTCTGAAACGATCCATTTGCCTTTGCAAAGCTGTGAGCTTCTCCATGATGTTATCCATATTGTGGTTCATAGACCCAGTCTGAGTGCTGACAGCTCTGCCCACCGCTTCAATCATGACGGGCAGCCTTGTGGGGCTTTGGACAGCTGTCACCGTCTTCTTAATTCCTCGATAAACCAGGGCAATGCCTAATCCAATCAGCAGAAGACCTGTTATCATGGTGCCGAATAGGTAGATATCTTCAATGTCCTCCACGGAAAGAGCCGCCAGACACACGACCCGCCACCTCTCCCACGCGTCCATCGTGTAGCCAGCCGCAAACGTTCCGGCAGGGCAGTCAGGTTCCCCCGAACCCAAGCTTCTCGTCGAGAAGATGGTGTCAATTGCGTTGAGAGACCAGTTGATCAAATCCATAAGTTCTTGGTTTTGGAGAGCAGTGTAGCGAGAGTCTCTCAAAGTACAAGACAGTAGACGTGACGAGAGAGGCAAAGCAGGAGAGGTAAGGGGAGGGGAGAGGGAGAGAAAATGCGACCGCCTTCGTTGAGAGCCAAGAGGTTGAGAGTTTCCTCCGGGTATCGGCCATGGGGCTGATGCTAGCAGCTGAAGCTCAGGAGCGCGACCGGGGGAAAGGCGCAAAGGGGAGGCTGGGCCATTCGTGGGTATTACGGAATTGTGTAATTTCGTATAAAATGTTTTGATTCTGTATATCGTTTGTATTCTCCGTTATTGTTATTTCTGTGTGTGTTTTTTTATTTATTGCTGTTTGTTCTAAGCAGGATCCTCTGATCAGCTGTGGGATGGCTCCACCCCTTTGATTGACGCAGGTTTAAAACTATCGCTTCCGCTCTCGTAAGTTGAGCTGTTGCGATTCCGGGCCGGTCGCACTTCTCCTGTCTCCTCTCCAGCCGTCAGACCATTATTGTACCTGATTTAGATTCTGTTATGTCTTTTATTTTAAGTGATGGTGATTTGTATGATTGACCTGCCATTTTCTTTAAAATCACGTTCGTTCTGTTTTGTTAGTGTATTTAGGGTAATTTGCTGAATTTTGATTTGGATACTTCGAGGAAAGTTAGTTTGATATTTTGTTTATTATTTTGGGCCTTGGGTCTTCCGGAAGATTATACACCCACTCAGGGTTTCCGCGGGGTCTTAAAAAGTCTTAAAAACGGCCAGATTTTCATCCTAGGTCTTAAATTTCATTTAGTCAGGTCTAAAAAAGTGTTTAGCCTCATTCTTTTCCAGAAACGCTGGCCGCAGAAAGTTATTACAAAGTAGCAAAAATGTATCGAGTTGTAGCCTACAAAGCGGAGCTCTAGAGCAGGGGTCTCCAACACGTCGCTCGCGTGCTCCAGTAGCTCGTGGCTTGATGTGAGCTAGCTCGCCAGAGGCCGTTCACATATCGCGTCTTTTCCGCGCTCAAGTTTGTTCAAGTGTAGGCGCGCGGCAAGCACGCTCATAATTGAAGCGACGCGTTAATTTTTTTACCAGGCGCAACGAGATGGAAAAAATCTAAACTTTTCAGAATGCCGCAAATGCACGCACCGCAGGTCATGTGACAGGAACCAACCAATCACCCCTTTCCATAACAACATTGAAAGCTCCGTCAACATGAAGGATGGGGGGGTTCACCCAAACACTACTAATAAATATAAGCTAATGTGTAAATGTCAGTAATTTATCTTTTTAACTCATTCTTTTTATAAAAAAAATATTTAAAGGCTGAAATATTAGGTTTATCTTTGTATAAAACCTTTTTTGTCAAAACTTTATTTGAACTTGTACATGTTAGTAGATGACATGTTGCAAGACACTCTTTTAAAATCTAGTCATCATTTTTAATGGTATTTTAATGTTTATGTAAACAAAAAGTGTATATTGATGCTTATCAATTTATTTGCTGTTTTTCGACATAAAACTAGTTGAATTGACTTCATTCTGTAGTATTAGTACTTTTTGAACAGGATTCTGTGATAACCTTTATAATTTTGGTCACTTTAATCATCTCATCATTTCCTCTCTAGTTATGATCAACTATGATCAACTAAAATCAACAATAATTGTGTTTTTACAGTATAATATGCAAAAGTACAATTTTATATTAAAAAAATATCTACCTCTCCTTCTCTCACACACACACATAGATAGATAGATAGATAGACAGATATATAGATAGATAGATAGATTGATAGATACTCTAATGATCCCGAGGTAACTATCTATCTAACTTGGATAATGCGTCGTGTAGGTCTTAAATTTCAATCTTAATGGTAATCTTAAAATGTCTTAAAAAGGTCTTAAATTTGACTTACTGAAACCTGCAGAAACCCTGCCACTGGTTTATGTTACTCTGGAAATATTACATTTTACATGTGTTTATTTTCTTCATCTTAATAAAACATTTATCGTTTTTCTTGAATTTTGGTCTCATTGGTATCTTTTGGTCTGACGACTGGGCGTGGAAGTCATGTCTATTTTCCTTTGTTACGATTTAACCTAGACGGATCGTAATAGTGGGCCAGCGCATCCATGTTCTTTGTAAAGAATATTGGGCAGTGAGAGTTTCCTTCTGAGGAGAAGAGGTCGCCCTCTGCCTTGCCTAAGATGCACCAGACCATTTGAACCGTCTGAGAACACGTTCCCCCGGGACAGCATGTCTGCTCCTCGGTTCAGTCTGCACATAACCCGCTTTCAGCAAGGTCAGGTTGTGTTGTCACCATAAGGAGAGGCGTTGGGCTAGCCTGTACAGAGGCCTCGACCTGAGTCCACCCTGGTGTGATTTATGTAGGACACCACAGCCATATTGACCGACTGGACTAAGACATGGTGCCCTGTCAGGTCTGGTAGGAAGGTTTGGAGGGCCATAAAAACCAACATCATTTCTAGTCAGATGATATGCAGCGTTTTCCCGAGCTGTACCAGGAGCTGGAAGTTGTTCTGCCCTCACACAGAGCTCCCCAACCTGTGTTGGAAGCATCTGCTGTAAATCTCCTCGAGACCAACCTCATGCTTACTACAGACCGGTCTCGCCTGGGGCCCTTCCCAGGGGCCAGGGCTCCGATGCAGCCATGGTCCATCTCGATGCAAAGGTGATCTGATCGCCAGTTGTGAGTTGGGACCTCTGGTTTCAGCCAGTCCTGCAGGTGGACGCAAGCCCAGCGGAAGTACTGATGACGCGGAGGCATTAGCCCTAGCATCCTCTGAAAGCTTCCGAGAGGGGAAAGCTTCCTGCTCTGAACAATATTGCTAGCCGCTGGATGGTGTGAGCGCTCGGGTGCTAGAGTCCAGAACTGCCCTCAGGAAAGAGATTCTCTGGCTGGGAGACAGTGAGCTCCCTAGGTTGGCTCCCTAGGAGCTTGGCTAGGTTGATCCTGAGGCATTCCAGATGGCTGAGGAACACGGATCTGTAGTTCAGCTCTGCCTCTGACTGAGGTAATTCAGGATGAGTGCTGCATTCATGTACTCTGTGAATGTGCGTGGCTAGGAACCTCAATTGATTGTCCCCAAAATCCAGCTCAACACTCTGGGGACGGCCTGCAAGTCGAGTGGCAATAGTTTAAGTATTACGAGATTACTTGGGATGGTTTGACTGGGCGGAGGCGTGGCTTGCGGATCCACTTCGGCCCTAACCCATAGTAATCGCAGGATAGCCGCTGAAGGAGTATAAATCTGAATCCTATGGTGAGACCAGCTGCTAATATATGCCGCATCGCTATTGGTTCATGCAGTTCCCAATGCTCAGCCAATAAGCACACGCAGATCACTGCACTGTTATGGCTGTGCAGTAGCACTGCGTTATTGAATAAAAGGCTTCAATAATCGGAGAAAAGGGAGTTTTCCCATAGTGTCTATCAGATGCAATACGAGTAAACGTTTTGAAAGGGAACAGGAAAAAAACAGAATCAATGATAAATTCAAATTCAAAAGCAGGTCTAAAGAAGAGTCATTTCTCAGATCAATTCAGTTAATAACTGTAAATTTGAATCGGTCAGTGACATTTTGACTTTTGTTTTACTCCTCTACCACAATAACGTAAATCAACGAGGTTCAAATATTAATATATTCAAATAAAATGTAATCGACAGTCCTTGTTTTCTCCCACTCGCAGTGCAGTGAAATTATGTCTTCACTGCATGATCATAAACAGACACACAGACACACACTGACCTCGCCGGCGAAGAACAGCTTTCCCTGCACGTCTTCGGCCATGATGTCGTAGGCCTCACCGCTGCCGCCCGTCTTCACAAAGCTGTAGGACATCTGAGCCCACGAGTCTCTGCTCCAGTGGGTCACCAGGAACTTCACCGGCTCCGGAACCTCCTGCAACACAACATCAGAACAATACAAGCCACTCAACCACCAGACACTTATAATATCAGAGTTAACAGACATTTGGATCTTGATAAATAACGAAGTCTAGCTGAAGTTGAGGCTCACCTGCTCCTGGAAGAGCTGTCTGAGGACGCTCATACACAGATCCACCACCTGTGAGTCCTGGAGATCTCTGACCAGCGCAAGAGCTTCACCTGTGATCACCGTCATGAGCACACACTCCTCGCCCTGCACACACACACACACACACTGCAGAAACCCGTGTCGTACCTGCGGGCGCATGTCGTAGAACACACTGAACAAGCCCCTCTTCTCCACACACACACACACACACGGTGCAGAAACCCGTGTCGTACCTGCGGGCGCATGTCGTAGAACACACTGAACAAGCCCCTCTTCTCCACACTGGCCGGCACGCGCCCGAAATAATCCGCTCCCTGGACTTTGCTGTCCCAGAAGCGTGTGGGAAACTGCAGAGCGACCTGAAACACAGCGTGTGAGAGCGTAAGCATCCTGGCCGAGACATGTCTCACTCACACACACACACACACACACACACCTTCTCAATGGCTCCGGCTCCCAGACTGTGGATGGCTTTGAGCTTCCGCTCAGGCAGAGGAGGACTGAAGCTCATGGTGTTCTTCTGCAGCAGAGCCAGCGGCACCGTCACACACACCTGCACAGAGCCAGCACACATGAGGATCACAGGGAGAGCCGTGATGCAGGTGTGTGTGTGTGTGTGTGAGAGATGCAGGTGTGTGTGTGTGTGTGTGTGGATGTGTGTGTGTGTGTGTGTGTGTGATGTGTCGGACCTTTTGTGCGGTCCAGTGCGATCCACAGGCAGACGTGACTTTCACTGCGTCTCCAGAATATTCCACATGCTGGACCTGCAAACACACACTGTGAGTGGCTGAAGCCATACTGATGGTGACGAGCAGTGTGTGTGTGTGTGCGCCTAAATGTGTTTGTGTGTGTGTGTGTGTGTGTGTGTGAGCTAAAGTACCGCGGTATTGAGCCGGATGTCCAGTCCCTGAGCGAGATTGTGCAGGACAGACGAGTATCCATCAGTGAGCAGTGTGTGATCGCCGGAGAACTGAGCGAAACACTCGTTATGATCCCACGAGCGCGCCGACACCTGCCACACACACACACATACGCACACACTAATGAACTCCAGCTGACCTGAACCTGAAGTACAGCTCGAGACACACACACACACACACTCACTCAGTCACTGTGGGGACACACACATTCACACTCAGTCACACACTCTCTCTCTCTCTCTCTCTCACACACACTCTCTCACACACACACACACCTGGTCCAGTGTGCTCCCGCAGGCATACTCCAGGTTGCTGAGATGGAAGTGCAGGACTTTCTCCTCCAGCTCAGTGAAGTGAAGGCCGGACTCCTGCAGGAACGTCTTGTACACTTCCTGAATCTTCTCTGAACATCCGCACAAACAACAAATAAACTCCCATCAGTTCCACACAATCACCCTGCATTGTTATTTGTTTTTAACAGCAGGAGGGCTATAATACATCTTCATGGTGAGAACAATGTGAATAAGAAAAGTTGTACATTTAATAAAAGAAACTATTTAAAACATTTAAGATTAATACAAGACAATTCTAAAATAAATTCAGGTGATAGTTTTTTAAATATGCCAGTTAAATGTCTCAGAGCAAATCCATCTATTACATTAGAAACTGCAGTCCAGATAAATATGTCCAATGGTGCGTTCACACCAAACGCAAATACAGCGTCTGGCGCAAGTGATTTCAATGTTAAGTCAATGTAAAGACGCGTTTACGTGCGTCTAGAGGTCCTGCGGCACGAATGAGGCGTTTAGCGCGGCGGACGTGAATTCGCCTTGTTCGCGCGAATGAAGTGAATTGAGCGTATGGTGTGATACACGCGTATGATTTTATTTGGTGCATTCACGCGTTTGACACGAATTTCCGAGTTGAAAAATCTGAACTTTGGCGTCTGTTCGCGCCGCGTTAACCAATCAGGAGCCTGCTTGCTGCTGTCACGTGGTGAAGTAAATATTTTATCACATTAAAACTTGATTTCAATATATGAGACATATTCATTTTTTTATTGAATGCTATTTATTCTAGTATAATCTAGATTATATGAAACATTATTATTCTAATGTAAAGACAACCAACATACTTTAGTGCAAGAACATAGTTTGTGTCTGGACAGTGTTGTGTGAGAAAAAAAAAATCACAGGACAGGTTAATCACTTTTGGAGGCTGGCTCCATTTATCATCAAAACAAAAATAAATGACAGATTAGGTGTGTGAGGGCGATCATCGCTCAGATGTGGGACAACAGGTCATCAAACTGGGTGTGGGACAGGCGGGAGTACGCCGTCATCCTGGAGCAACTGGTGGAACTCGCCGCAATGGGAACGCCTCCGGAGGGTCTGTGGACCCCAGTAAGGCGACGATGACCCCTACACCACTGCTCTCCAGAGCAAATACAGAGTGGTGACTCTCGATGAATGCTCGATCAACATCAGCCATCTTGCAAACAGACAATTACCGCCTAGCACTCGCCCCTCCCACATGAAGCGGATTTCGCCTCAGACGCGCGTCAATTTCACTTCAAACTTTTGCTTTTTACAGACCTTGATCTGTTTCCTGACCTGTGTCCTGACCCTGATCTGTGTCCTGATCCTGACCCTGTGTACTGATCTGTGTCCTGATCTGTGTCCTGACCCTGACCTGTGTCCTGACCCTGACCCTGACCTTGACCTGTGTCCTGACCCTGACCTGTCCTGACCCTGATATGTGTCCTGACCCTGATCTGTATCCTGATCCTGATCTGTGTCCTGACCCTGATCTGTGTCCTGACCCTGACCTGTGTCCTGATCCTGATCTGTGTCCTGATTCTGATCTGTGTCCTGATCCTGATGTGTGTCCTGACCCTGATCTGTGTCCTGACCCTGACCTGTGTCCTGATCCTGATCTGTGTCCTGATCCTGATCTGTGTCCTGATCTGACCCTGATCTGTGTCCTGACCCTGACTTGTGTCCTGATCTGACTCTGTCCTGACCCTGATCTGACCCTGTCCTGACCCTGATCTGTGTCCTGATCTGACCCTGTCCTGACCCTGATCTGTGTCCTGATCTGACCCTGTCCTGACCCTAATCTGTGTCCTGATCCTGATCTGTGTCCTGAACCTGACCTGTGTCCTGATCTATGTCCTGACCCTGACCTGTGTCCTGACCCTGACCTGTGTCCTGACCCTGACCTGTGTCCTGATCCTGCTCTTGCTCTGTCCTGACCCTGATATGTGTCCTGACCCTGATCTGTGTCCTAATCCTGACCTGTGTCCTGATCCTGACCTGTGTCCTGGCCCTGACCTGTGTCCTGATCTGACCCTGTCCTGACCCTAATCTGTGTCCTGATCCTGATCCGTGTCCTGAACCTGACCTGTGTCCTGATCTATGTCCTGACCCTGATCTGTGTCCTGACCCTGACCTGTGTCCTGACCCTGACCTGTGTCCTGACCCTGACCTGTGTCCTGACCCTGACCTGTGTCCTGATCCTGATCTGACCCTGTCCTGATCTGTGTCCTGACCCTGACCTTGACCTGTGTCCTGACCCTGATCTGTGTCCTGATCCTGATCTGTGTCCTGATCTGACTCTGTCCTGACCCTGATCTGTGTCCTGATCTGACCCTGTCCTGACCCTGATCTGTGTCCTGATCTGACCCTGTCCTGACCCTAATCTGTGTCCTGATCCTGATCTGTGTCCTGAACCTGACCTGTGTCCTGATCTATGTCCTGACCCTGATCTGTGTCCTGACCCTGACCTGTGTCCTGATCCTGACCCTGTGTCCTGATCTGTGTCCTGACCCTGACCTGTGTCCTGATCCTGACCTGTGTCCTGACCCTGACCTGTGTCCTGACCCTGATCTGACCCTGTCCTGATCTGTGTCCTGACCCTGACCTTGACCTGTGTCCTGACCCTGACCTGTGTCCTGATCCTGATCTGTCCTGACCCTGATATGTGTCCTGACCCTGATCTGTGTCCTGATCCTGATCTGTGTCCTGACCCTGACCTGTGTCCTGATCCTGATCTGTGTCCTGATCTGACCCTGTCCTGACCCTGATCTGTGTCCTGATCCTGATGTGTGTCCTGACCCTGATCTGTGTCCTGACCCTGACTTGTGTCCTGACCCTGACCTGTGTCCTGATCCTGACCTGTGTCCTGATCCTGATGTGTGTCCTGACCCTGATCTGTGTCCTGACCCTGATCTGTGTCCTGACCCTGACCTGTGTCCTGATCCTGACCTGTGTCCTGATCCTGATCTGGTTCCTGTTCTGACCCTGATCTGTGTCCTGACCCTGACTTGTGTCCTGATCCTGATCTGACTCTGTCCTGACCCTGATCTGACCCTGTCCTGATCCTGATCTTTGTCCTGATCTGACCCTGTCCTGACCCTGATCTGTGTCCTGATCTGACCCTGTCCTGACCCTAATCTGTGTCCTGATCCTGATCGGTGTCCTGAACCTGACCTGTGTCCTGATCTATGTCCTGACCCTGACCTATGTCCTGACCCTGACCTGTGTCCTGACCCTGATCTGTGTCCTGACCCTGACCTGTGTCCTGACCTGTGTCCTGACCCTGACCTGTGTCCTGATCCTGCTCTTGCTCTGTCCTGACCCTGATATGTGTCCTGACCCTGATCTGTGTCCTAATCCTGACCTGTGTCCAGATCCTGACCTGTGTCCTGACCCTGATATGTGTCCTGAACCTGACCTGTGTCCTGGCCCTGACCTGTGTCCTGGCCCTGACTTGTGTCCTGACCTTGATCTGTTTCCTGACCTGTGTCCTGACCCTGATCTGTGTCCTGATCCTGACCCTGTGTCCTGATCTGTGTCCTGACCCTGACCTGTGTCCTGATCTGTGTCCTGACCCTGACCTGTGTCCTGACCCTGAACCGTGTCCTGACCCTGACCTGTGTCCTGACCCTGACCTTGACCTGTGTCCTGACCCTGACCTGTGTCCTGATCCTGATCTGTCCTGACCCTGATATGTGTCCTGACCCTGATCTGTGTCCTGATCCTGATCTGTGTCCTGATCCTGATCTGTGTCCTGACCCTGACCTGTGTCCTGATTCTGATCTGTGTCCTGATCCTGATGTGTGTCCTGACCCTGATCTGTGTCCTGACCCTGACTTGTGTCCTGACCCTGACCTGTGTCCTGATCCTGATCTGTGTCCTGATCTGACCCTGATCTGTGTCCTGACCCTGACTTGTGTCCTGATCCTGATCTGTGTCCTGATCTGACTCTGTCCTGACCCTGATCTGACCCTGTCCTGACCCTGATCTGTGTCCTGATCTAACCCTGTCCTGACCCTGATCTGTGTCCTGATCTGACCCTGTCCTGACCCTAATATGTGTCCTGATCCTGATCTGTGTCCTGACCCTGACCTGTGTCCTGACCCTGACCAGTGTCCTGACCCTGACCTGTGTCCTGATCCTGCTCTTGCTCTGTTCTGACCCTGATATGTGTCCTGACCCTGATCTGTGTCCTAATCCTGACCTGTGTCCTAATCCTGACCTGTGTCCTGATCCTGACCTGTGTCCTGATCCTGACCTGTGTCCTGATCCTGACCTGTGTCCTGACACTGATCTGTGTCCTGATCCTGACCTGTGTCCTGATCTTCATCTGTGTCCTGATCCTGATCTGTGTCCTGACCTGTTTTCTGACCTGTGTCCTGACCCTGATCTGTGTCCTGGCCCTGATCTGTGTCCTGATCCTGACCTGTGTCCTGATCCTCATCTGTGTCCTGATCCTGATCTGTGTCCTGACCTGTATCCTGACCTGTGTCCTGACCCTCATCTGTCCAGACCCTGATTTGTGTCCTGATCCTGACCTGTGTCCTGATCTGTGTCCTGACCCTGATCTGTGTCCTGGCCCTGATCTGTGTCCTGATCCTGACCTGTGTCCTGTTCTGTGTCCGGACCCTGACCTGTGTCCTGACCTGTGTCCTGACCCTGATTTGTGTCCTGATCCTGACCTGTGTCCTGACCTGTGTCCTGATCCTGATCTGTGTCCTGGCCCTGACCTGTGTCCTGATCCTGACCTGTGTCCTGTTCTGTGTCCTGACCTGTGTCCGGACCCTGACCTGTGTCCTGACCTGTGTTCTGACCCTGATCTGTGTCCTGATCCTGACCTGTGTCCTGTTCTATGTCCTGACCTGTGTCCGGACCCTGACCTGTGTCCTGACCTGTGTCCTGACCTGTGTCCTGACCCTGATTTGTGTCCTAGCCCTGACTTGTGTCCTGATCCTGACCTGTGTTCTGATCCTGACCTGTGTCCTGACCTGTGCCCTGATCCTGATCTGTGTCCTGATCCTGACCTGTGTCCTGACCTGTGTCCGGACCCTGACCTGTGTCCTGACCCTGATCTGTGTCCTGGCCCTGATCTGTGTCCTGATCCTGACCTGTGTCCTGATCCTGACCTGTGTCCTGACCCTGACCTGTGTCCTGACCCTGATCTGACCCTGTCCTGATCTGTGTCCTGACCCTGACCTTGACCTGTGTCCTGACCCTGACCTGTGTCCTGATCCTGATCTGTCCTGACCCTGATATGTGTCCTGACCCTGATCTGTGTCCTGATCCTGATCTGTGTCCTGATCTGTGTCCTGACCCTGACCTGTGTCCTGATCTGTGTCCTGATCTGACCCTGTCCTGACCCTGATTTGTGTCCTGATCCTGATGTGTGTCCTGACCATGATCTGTGTCCTGACCCTGACTTGTGTCCTGACCCTGACCTGTGTCCTGATCCTGATCTGTGTCCTGATCTGACCCTGATCTGTGTCCTGACCCTGACTTGTGTCCTGATCCTGATCTGTGTCCTGATCTGACTCTGTCCTGACCCTGATCTGACCCTGTCCTGACCCTGATCTGTGTCCTGATCTAACCCTGTCCTGACCCTGATCTGTGTCCTGATCTGACCCTGTCCTGACCCTAATATGTGTCCTGATCCTGATCTGTGTCCTGACCCTGACCTGTGTCCTGACCCTGACCAGTGTCCTGACCCTGACCTGTGTCCTGATCCTGCTCTTGCTCTGTTCTGACCCTGATATGTGTCCTGACCCTGATCTGTGTCCTAATCCTGACCTGTGTCCTAATCCTGACCTGTGTCCTGATCCTGACCTGTGTCCTGATCCTGACCTGTGTCCTGATCCTGACCTGTGTCCTGACACTGATCTGTGTCCTGATCCTGACCTGTGTCCTGATCCTCATCTGTGTCCTGATCCTGATCTGTGTCCTGACCTGTTTTCTGACCTGTGTCCTGACCCTGATCTGTGTCCTGGCCCTGATCTGTGTCCTGATCCTGACCTGTGTCCTGATCCTCATCTGTGTCCTGATCCTGATCTGTGTCCTGACCTGTATCCTGACCTGTGTCCTGACCCTCATCTGTCCAGACCCTGATTTGTGTCCTGATCCTGACCTGTTTCCTGATCTGTGTCCTGACCCTGATCTGTGTCCTGGCCCTGATCTGTGTCCTGATCCTGACCTGTGTCCTGTTCTGTGTCCGGACCCTGACCTGTGTCCTGACCTGTGTCCTGACCCTGATTTGTGTCCTGATCCTGACCTGTGTCCTGACCTGTGTCCTGATCCTGATCTGTGTCCTGGCCCTGACCTGTGTCCTGATCCTGACCTGTGTCCTGTTCTGTGTCCTGACCTGTGTCCGGACCCTGACCTGTGTCCTGACCTGTGTTCTGACCCTGATCTGTGTCCTGATCCTGACCTGTGTCCTGTTCTATGTCCTGACCTGTGTCCGGACCCTGACCTGTGTCCTGACCTGTGTCCTGACCCTGATTTGTGTCCTAGCCCTGACTTGTGTCCTGATCCTGACCTGTGTTCTGATCCTGACCTGTGTCCTGACCTGTGCCCTGATCCTGATCTGTGTCCTGATCCTGACCTGTGTCCTGACCTGTGTCCGGACCCTGACCTGTGTCCTGACCCTGATCTGTGTCCTGGCCCTGATCTGTGTCCTGATCCTGACCTGTGTCCTGATCCTGACCTGTGTCCTGACCCTGACCTGTGTCCTGACCCTGATCTGACCCTGTCCTGATCTGTGTCCTGACCCTGACCTTGACCTGTGTCCTGACCCTGACCTGTGTCCTGATCCTGATCTGTCCTGACCCTGATATGTGTCCTGACCCTGATCTGTGTCCTGATCCTGATCTGTGTCCTGATCTGTGTCCTGACCCTGACCTGTGTCCTGATCCTGATCTGTGTCCTGATCTGACCCTGTCCTGACCCTGATTTGTGTCCTGATCCTGATGTGTGTCCTGACCATGATCTGTGTCCTGACCCTGACTTGTGTCCTGACCCTGACCTGTGTCCTGATCCTGACCTGTGTCCTGATCCTGATGTGTGTCCTGACCCTGATCTGTGTCCTGACCCTGATCTGTGTCCTGACCCTGACTTGTGTCCTGACCCTGACCTGTGTCCTGATCCTGACCTGTGTCCTGATCCTGATCTGGTTCCTGTTCTGACCCTGATCTGTGTCCTGACCCTGACTTGTGTCCTGATCCTGATCTGTGTCCTGATCTGACTCTGTCCTGACCCTGATCTGACCCTGTCCTGATCCTGATCTGTGTCCTGATCTGACCCTGTCCTGACCCTGATCTGTGTCCTGATCTGACCCTGTCCTGACCCTAATCTGTGTCCTGATCCTGATCGGTGTCCTGAACCTGACCTGTGTCCTGATCTATGTCCTGACCCTGACCTATGTCCTGACCCTGACCTGTGTCCTGACCCTGATCTGTGTCCTGACCCTGACCTGTGTCCTGACCTGTGTCCTGACCCTGACCTGTGTCCTGATCCTGCTCTTGCTCTGTCCTGACCCTGATATGTGTCCTGACCCTGATCTGTGTCCTAATCCTGACCTGTGTCCAGATCCTGACCTGTGTCCTGACCCTGATATGTGTCCTGAACCTGACCTGTGTCCTGGCCCTGACCTGTGTCCTGGCCCTGACTTGTGTCCTGACCTTGATCTGTTTCCTGACCTGTGTCCTGACCCTGATCTGTGTCCTGATCCTGACCCTGTGTCCTGATCTGTGTCCTGACCCTGACCTGTGTCCTGATCTGTGTCCTGACCCTGACCTGTGTCCTGACCCTGACCCGTGTCCTGACCCTGACCTGTGTCCTGACCCTGACCTGTGTCCTGATCCTGATCTGTCCTGACCCTGATATGTGTCCTGACCCTGATCTGTGTCCTGATCCTGATCTGTGTCCTGACCCTGACCTGTGTCCTGATTCTGATCTGTGTCCTGATCCTGATGTGTGTCCTGACCCTGATCTGTGTCCTGACCCTGACTTGTGTCCTGACCCTGACCTGTGTCCTGATCCTGATCTGTGTCCTGATCTGACCCTGATCTGTGTCCTGACCCTGACTTGTGTCCTGATCCTGATCTGTGTCCTGATCTGACTCTGTCCTGACCCTGATCTGACCCTGTCCTGACCCTGATCTGTGTCCTGATCTAACCCTGTCCTGACCCTGATCTGTGTCCTGATCTGACCCTGTCCTGACCCTAATATGTGTCCTGATCCTGATCTGTGTCCTGACCCTGACCTGTGTCCTGACCCTGACCAGTGTCCTGACCCTGACCTGTGTCCTGATCCTGCTCTTGCTCTGTTCTGACCCTGATATGTGTCCTGACCCTGATCTGTGTCCTAATCCTGACCTGTGTCCTAATCCTGACCTGTGTCCTGATCCTGACCTGTGTCCTGATCCTGACCTGTGTCCTGATCCTGACCTGTGTCCTGACACTGATCTGTGTCCTGATCCTGACCTGTGTCCTGATCCTCATCTGTGTCCTGATCCTGATCTGTGTCCTGACCTGTTTTCTGACCTGTGTCCTGACCCTGATCTGTGTCCTGGCCCTGATCTGTGTCCTGATCCTGACCTGTGTCCTGATCCTCATCTGTGTCCTGATCCTGATCTGTGTCCTGACCTGTATCCTGACCTGTGTCCTGACCCTCATCTGTCCAGACCCTGATTTGTGTCCTGATCCTGACCTGTGTCCTGATCTGTGTCCTGACCTGTGTCCTGACCCTGATCTGTGTCCTGGCCCTGATCTGTGTCCTGATCCTGACCTGTGTCCTGTTCTGTGTCCGGACCCTGACCTGTGTCCTGACCTGTGTCCTGACCCTGATTTGTGTCCTGATCCTGACCTGTGTCCTGACCTGTGTCCTGATCCTGATCTGTGTCCTGGCCCTGACCTGTGTCCTGATCCTGACCTGTGTCCTGTTCTGTGTCCTGACCTGTGTCCGGACCCTGACCTGTGTCCTGACCTGTGTTCTGACCCTGATCTGTGTCCTGATCCTGACCTGTGTCCTGTTCTATGTCCTGACCTGTGTCCGGACCCTGACCTGTGTCCTGACCTGTGTCCTGACCTGTGTCCTGACCCTGATTTGTGTCCTAGCCCTGACTTGTGTCCTGATCCTGACCTGTGTTCTGATCCTGACCTGTGTCCTGACCTGTGCCCTGATCCTGATCTGTGTCCTGATCCTGACCTGTGTCCTGACCTGTGTCCGGACCCTGACCTGTGTCCTGACCCTGATCTGTGTCCTGGCCCTGATCTGTGTCCTGACCTGTGTCCTGATCCTGACCTGTGTCCTGACCTGTGTCCTGACCCTGACTTGTGTCCTGACCTGTGTCCTGATCCTGACCTGTGTCCTGACCTGTGTCCTGACCCTGATTTGTGTCCTAGCCCTGACTTGTGTCCTGATCCTGACCTGTGTTCTGATCCTGACCTGTGTCCTGACCTGTGTCCTGATCCTGATCTGTGTCCTGATCCTGATCTGTGCCCTGATCCTGACCTGTGTCCTGACCTGTGTCCGGACCCTGACCTGTGTCCTGACCCTGATCTGTGTCCTGGCCCTGATCTGTGTCCTGATCCTGACCTGTGTCCTGACCTGTGTCCTGACCTGTGTCCTGACACTGATCTGTGTCCTGATCCTGACCTGTGTCCTGTCACTGATCTGTGTCCTGATCCTGACCTGTGTCCTGATCTGTGTCCTGATCCTGACCTGTGTCCTGACCTGTGTCCTAGCCCTGACTTGTGTCCTGACCTGTGTCCTGATACTAATCTGTGTCCTGACCTGTGTCCTGACCTGTGTCCTGACCTGTGTCCTGACCTTTGTCCTGACCCTCACCTATGTCCTGATCGTGACCTGTGTCCTGACCCTGACCTGTGTCCTGATCCGTGTCCTGACCCTAATCTGTGTCCTGATCTGTTTCCTGATCCTGACCTGTGTCCTGATCCTGATCTGTGTCCTGACCTGTGTCCTGATCCTGATCTGTATCCTGATCCTGATCTGTATCCTGACCCTGATCTGTGTCCTGATCCTGATCTGTGTCCTGATCCTGATCTGTGTCCTGATCCTGACCTGTGTCCTGATCCTGACCTGTGTCCTGATCTGTGTCCTGATCCTGACCTGTGTCCTGACCCTGACCTGTGTACTGACCTGTGTCCTGATCCTGACCTGTGTCCTGACCCTGACCTGTGTCCTGACCTGTGTCCTGACCTGTGTCCTGATCCTGACCTGTGTCCTGACACTGATCTGTGTCCTGATCCTGACCTGTGTCCTGATCCTGACCTGTGTCCTGTCACTGACCTGTGTCCTGACCTGTGTCCTGATCTGTGTCCTGACACTGATCTGTGTCCTGATCCTGATCTGTGTCCTGACACTGATCTGTGTCCTGATCCTGATCTGTGTCCTTATCCTGACCTGTGTCCTGATCTGTTTCCTGACCCTGGTCGGTTTCCTGACCCTGGTCTGTCTCCTGACCCTGACCTGTGTTCTGACCCTGACCTGTGTCTTGACCCTGATCTGTGTCCTGACCCTGATCTGTGTCCTGACCCTGACCTGTGTCCTGACCCTGATCTGTGTCCTGACCCTGTCCAGACCCTGACCTGTTTGCTGACCTGTGTCCTGACCCTGATCTGTGTCCTGACCCTGACCTGTGTCCTGACTCTGACCTGTGTCCTGACCCTGTCCAGACCCTGACCTGTGTCCTGACCTGTTTGCTGACCTGTGTCCAGACCCTGACCTGTGTCCTGACCTGTTTGCTGACCTGTGTCCTGACCCTGATCTGTGTACGGCATGTTCATTGAATCCTGTCCGGATTTATTCAGTAAAAGCAAACCACACGTATAACGGCTGCTGGATGAACAAATGATGCTGTCGTAAACATGACAGAACAGATCACATGACTCTCACCCCCCAGTGGTTCATCATGGGACTGGGGCTTGTCCTTCCTCCACTCGGACACGGCGTCCAGAACAGCATTGAAGTGGAAGTCCATGCGCTTGTCCAGAGCCGGATCCGTGACGAGTCCACCATCCTGGATCAGCTCACAGCGCACACCCAACCTGTGCATCTGCAGACCCAGCTGAATACAGGAGAACACAGGTGTGTGTGTGTGTGTGTGTGTGTGTGTGTGTGTGTGTGTGTGAGTGTGTGTGAGTGTGTGTGAGTGTGTGTGAGTGTGAGTGTGTGTGAGTGTGTGTGTGTGAGTGTGAGAGTGAGAGTGAGTGTGTGTGTGTATTTACACCCAACCTGTGCATCTGCAGACCCAGCTGAACACAGGAGAACACAGGTGTGTGTGTGTGTGAGTGAGTGTGTTAAAACCCAACCTGTGCATCTGCAGACCCAGCTGAACACAGGAGAACACAGGGGTGTGTGTGTGTGTGTGTGTGAGAGAGTGTTTACACCCAACCTGTGCATCTGCAGACCCAGCTGAACACAGGAGAACACAGGTGTGTGTGAGTGTGTGTGTGTGTGTGTGTGTGTGTGTGTGTGTGTGTGTGTGTTACTCACCTGCTCACACATCAGAGCGATAGGGTTGTTCACGCAGCCATTCACGATCTGAGCTCCTCGTCCGACCGTCATTCCCAGCGACGCATCATCCCAAACTCTGCCTCCGATTCGCTCCCTGGCCTCCAGAACCACCACCTGACGACCAATCAGAAAACAGAGGCAATAGTTTTTACATTTTACCCAGCAGAGACTGCCTATGAAGAAATTAACTGTTATATATACTGTATATATGGACAAAAGCATCATATATATGGAGGATCACACCAACGGCGACTGCAATGACATCACTTCCTAAATACAGATGGTGATATAGAGTTGCTCCACCATGACACTCTTCGCTGAGGCTTTCCACAAGATCTTGCGAGTGTTTCATTTTTTTTTAGCATTTTTGCCTTTTATTATGGTAGGACAGTATGTAGACAGGAAGTGGAGTGGGAGAGAGAGAGGGGGACGGGATCGGGAAGGTTCGTGGTGCAAGACTGGGACTCGGGTCGGCTGTGCACTAACTGTGTTACTATACTCGGCCTTCACATGTCCCTCTCTGTGAGCTCTGGCTCTCGATCTCGGCTCGTTCATCCCACAGCTGTTGGACGGGGTCGAGCTCAGGGATCTGTGCGGGCCGGTCCAGTTCTTCCACACCGCACTCACCCAGACATGTCTTTATGGGCCTTGTTTTCTGCACTGGGCCACAGGCATGCTGGGATAGAACAGAGCCTCCCAAAACTGTTCCCACAGAGTCGGAAGCACAGACCTGTCAGAAATGTGTTATGAGCCTATAGCCCTGAGAAACAGCCCCGCACCACTACCCCCCCTCCCATCAGACTGAGAGTGTGTGTGTGTGTGTCCCCTCCCATCAGACTGAGTGTGTGTGTGACTCTGTGTGTGTGTGTGTGTGTGTATGGGTGTTAGATTGAGTGACAGACAGAGTGTGTGTAAGAGTGACAGAGTGTACGTGTGTGTCTGTGTGTGTGTGTGTGTGTGTGTGAGTGAGTGAGTGTGTGTGTGAGTGAGTGAGTGAGTGACAGACAGAGTGTGTGTGTGTGTGTGTGTGTATGTATGTGTGTGTGTGTGTGTGTGTGTGTGTGTGTGTGTGTGTGTGTGTGTGTGTCATACCTGCATACCGAAGTTCTGGAGCTGGCGAGCAGTAGCGAGACCCGCAGCACCGGCGCCGATGACCAGCACCTTCTGCTCACACACACACACACACACTTCATATGTTCATATGTGAATCTCACTGAAGACATTAACAGGCCGTTCACACAGAAAGGGTTTTTCACTGCACTGCTTCTCCATGTTTTTTCTGTGTAAACTGTTATGACTGGCTCAACATGAAGAGGACGCTTCACAATACTGGTTTCATGCACTAAACATGCGGACGCGTCTGACGTCTCCAGTGTTCGGTCTCGTATCGCTCACAACATTATAAAAACATGCCGCTCAAGTCAAGGGTTTAAAACACATTACTGCCTCACGGTTTCAAGAGTTCTGTGTGAACGGCCTCTGAGGTTTTTACACTGTGACACTATTTTCATGACACTCAAAAACATTTTTCCGTAAATTCTCATGAGTGTCGGATATTAGTTTGTGGTTCTTCTCAATGATGATTCTCCTGATTCTCACTTATTCCTGTGAAGCAGAGCGAGTATGTGTCAGCGGCTCACGTTGTGCTCGGACTCGGGCAGCAGGGGCCGCTTGACCTGCAGAACTCCCGTGTTGATCAGGCCCTTCCGGGTCATGAAGTCCAGAACTCGCTCCAGCTCCTGCACACAGCGGATCCGCACCAGACCGCGCACAATCACATGAGGAGCGCATCTCTGCAGGGTCAGAACCTCCTGCAACACACACACACACAACAGAACATCAACACACACACACAACAGAACATCAACACACACACACACAAAAGATCATCAACACACACACACACACACAACAGAACCCCCTGCAACACACACACAACAGAACATCAAAAAACACACACACACACACACACACACACACAACCTCCTGCAACACACACACACACACACACAACAGAACCTCCTGCAACACACACAAAACAGAACCTCAACACACACAACAGAACCTCCTGCAACACAAACACAACAGAACATCAACACACACACACACACAACAGATCAACACACACACACAACAGAACCTCCTGCAACACACACACAACAGAACCTCAACACACACAACAGAACCTCCTGCAACACACACACAACAGATAAACACACAACAGAACCTCCTGCCACACACACACACCAGAACCTCCTGCAACACACACACACACACAACAGAACCTCCTGCAACACACACAAAACAGAACCTCAACACACACAACAGAACCTCCTGCAACACACACACAACAGATCAACACACACACACACAACAGAACCTCTTGCAACACACAAACACACACACAACATCAACACACACACACACACACACACAACAGAACATCAACACACACACACACACACACACACAACAGATCAACACACACACACAACAGAACCTCCTGCAACACACACACACAACAGAACATCAACACACACACACACACCAGATCAACACACACACAACAGAACATCAACACACACACACACACAACAGAACATCAACACAAACACACAACAGAACATCCACACAACATAACATAAACACACAACAGAACCCCATGCAACACACACAACAGAACATCAAAACACACACACACACACACACACAACACACACACACACACACAACAGAACCTCCTGCAACACATACAAAACAGAACCTCAACACACACAACAGAACCTCCTGCAACACACACACACACACAACAGAACCTCAACACACACAACAGAACATCAACACACACAACAGAACATCAACACACACACACACACACAACAGAACCTCCTGCAACACACACACACCAGATCAACACACACACACACACACACACACACACAACAGAACATGAACACACACACACACACACACAACAGAACCTCCTGCAACACACACAACAGAACCTCAATACACACAACAGAACCTCCTGCAACACACACAACAGAACCTCAATACACACAACAGAACCTCCTGCAACACACACACACACACCAGATCAACACACAACAGAACCCCCTGCAACACACACACTACAGAACCTCAACACACTCAACAGAACCTACTGCAACAGAACATCACACTCAACAGAACATTAACACACACAGCAGAACCTCCTGCAACAACAAAAACAACATATCATCACACTCAACAGAACATCAACACACACACACACACCAGATCAACACACACACAACAGAACATCAACACAAACACACAACAGAACATCCACACAACATAACATAAACACACACACACACACACACACAACAGAACCCCATGCAACACACACAACAGAACATCAAAACACACACACACACACAACACACACACACACACACACACACAACAGAACCTCCTGCAACACACACACACACACACAACAGAACCTCAACACACACAACAGAACATCAACACACACAACAGAACATCAACACACACAAACACACACACACAACAGAACCTCCTGCAACACACACACAACAGATCAACACACACACACACACACACACACAACAGAACATGAACACACACACACACACACACACAACAGAACCTCCTGCAACACACACAACAGAACCTCAATACACACAACAGAACCTCCTGCAACACACACAACAGAACCTCAATACACACAACAGAACCTCCTGCAACACTCACACACACACACACCAGATCAACACACAACAGAACCCCCTGCAACACACACACTACAGAACCTCAACACACTCAACAGAACCTACTGCAACAGAACATCACACTCAACAGAACATTAACACACACAGCAGAACCTCCTGCAACAACAAAAACAACATATCATCACACTCAACAGAACATTAACACACACACAACAGAACTTCCTGCAACAGCAACAGAACATCATCATCAGCAACAGAACTTCAATACACACAATAGAACCTCCTGCAACACACACACACACAACAGAATAGGGGTCGACCGATATGTGATTTTCAGGGCCGATGCCGATACCGATTATTACAGATCAAGTAGACCGATAACCGATATTTTAAAACCGATATATAGCCTATGTCTGGTGTAAAAATGTAAGTTAATGTCAAAATTAAGAATAACAAAGAGTTTTGACAAATACTTTCTTAAAATTATTTTAAACATATCTTTAAATCTGAGAACTGTTAATAATAACATTATTATTATTAATAATAATAACAAAAAAATGTGCAGGAAGCACCCAGCAGCATTCTGTAAAACTTAAAGACTCTATTTTAATGGTTAAATTAAATTTTAGTAATCAAAAAGCATTTCTAATTAATTTAAATCATCAAACTTATTCAATTTATTTACAGTTTAACAAAAATTACATGTTTAGGGCCCTATGAAAAAACGAACTTTTATTTTGACGGGTTGCCATGGAGATCTTTGAGTTTCTGTGTGTATATGATATGACGATAACTTTTCTCAGTTGAAGCTTTAAAAAGCTCATAAAGTGACTAAGCGGCTCTGGAGATGATGTTTATGCAATCATGTCCTCATATAATGATGCGGCTGAGGCTGAAAACAGCGCAAGCGTCACGCGTGCTCCAGTGTGTGTGTGTGGTAAATGAAATCACGCGTCTGCACCATTCATTTAGAGACACGCAGGATTCATATTTAAATAGTCTTTTTGCGGTTTGAAATTTGATTTGTACTGACCTGCTTTTTATTAATTCATCAAGAAGTTCCAGACAAGATAGAGGTAATACTTATCGGTTCTAAAAACCGTCCACAAAACCTTTCACAGCACGACTTTAACATAGTAGGATGCCCTGTTACTTTATCCGCTACAGTAAAAGACCTGGGTGTTACATTAGACTGCAACCTGTCTTTTGAAAAGCATATTTCATATGTTACAAAAACTTTTTCCACCTTAGAAACATTGCTAAGCTACGTAATATGCTATCAGTCTCTGATGCAGAAAAGTTAGTTCATGCATTCATGACCTCGAGACTAGATTACTGTAATGCTTTATTAGCTGGTTGTCCTGCATCTTTAATAAACAAGCTACAGTTAGTCCAAAATGCAGCTGCTAGAGTTCTTACTAGATCAAGAAAATATGATCATATAACACCGATTTTATCATCACTTCATTGGTTACCTATAAAGTTCCGTATTAAATACAAGGTATTGCTTTTGACTTATAAAGCTCTAAATGGTTTAGCTCCAGTCTATTAAACGGATCTTCTATCGCCTTACAATCCATCGCGCTCTTTAAGATCACTAAATTCGAGGCTTCTGGTCATTCCTAGGATATCCAGATCCACCAAAGGAGGCAGAGCATTTTCACATTTAGCTCCGAAGCTCTGGAATAGCCTTCCTGATATTGTTCGTAGCTCAGACTCGCTCTCCCAGTTTAAAACTAGACTGAAGACGCATCTATTTAGCCAGGCATTCATATAAATGTTTTATCTTACAGTTACTGTAAATTCGGCCTCTAGTTGATAAACGCCAGAGGAGAACTGGCCCCCGACTGAGCCTGGGTTCTCCCAAGGTTTTTTTTCTCCATTGGGTCATCTGATGGGGTGTTAGGACACCATTAGGTCACTGGATGGAGTTTTTCGGTTCCTTGCCACTGTTGCCTTTGGCTTGCTCAGTTGGGGATATTCAAATTAATTAACCGGGGTGGTGATGGCGCAGTGGATAAGACACATGCCTTTGGTGTGAGAGACCCGGGTTCGAATCCACTGTGAGACACCAATGTGTCCCTGAGCAAGACACTTAACCCCTAGTTGCTCCAGAGACGTGCGACCTCTGACATATAGCAATTGTAAGTCGCTTTGGATAAAAGCGTCAGCTAAATGAATAAATGTAAATGTTAACCAATCATACCATTGATCAGCTCTACCAAACTTGGATGTCTTTTTTCTAGTAATAAACAAACATTGTTAAGTTGTTTTGATTGATACTGTGAAGCAGCTTTGATACAATCTGTATTGTGAAAAGCGCTATATAAATATATTTGACTTGACTTGACTAGACTAGCTAACGCATGAGCGCTGATGTTCGTACCTTGCAGTCGCGGTTCCAGGCCGCCAGCACCAGGTTCCTCAGCGCCAGATACATGGTGGGATCCCTGGAGAATTCTGGGAACTCGTACAACTCGTCCAGCTCCATCATGTCGGGTCTCACACACAAGGCTTTCCCACACTCGTTCGGCTGATAGAAGGGCTGGAAATATGGCGAGAGTCCGGGAACTACACACACACATTATCTAATTAAAAATTCACAAATTTTCATACATTTCTCAAGAGACAGAAATAAATGTAAAATGTTCTATTAATCAGGCAAATGAAATATGAACAATCCTTCAGAATATAGATATGAATAAAACTGTAAAGTTTGGTCTGGGTGAAGCTGCTGAAGTGATTTCTGACTCACTCACCGCATTTACAGAGATGATTGAGTGCAATAAATAAACATGCATTTTGGATGTTTTCTCTCCACTAGTCTGAAAGACGACACTGGTTTTCCTGCAGTCATGAAATCTAAATCTGTTAATATGCTGACGAGTCTTTCAGAGAGTTGATTCTGAAAACACGTGGTTGTGTTGGTGACAGTGATCAGACTCACGGTGAGGCGGTGCTGCCCGGCGCTGCTCCTGGCGCTGGTTCCCCGGGCCGGCAGATGGGCTCATGCCCACACAGTCCGGGTAATATGCGCTGAGGAACGGGCTAGCGGGACTGTCCTTCAGCAGCGGCGGCAGGATGAGCATCGAGAGCCACCAGCTGTCCGTCACACCGGCCACACGCTGGTCAACGACAGCATCATCATCAGCATCATGTGGTGTTAATCACGTTAATCAGTCTGAATACTGTTGGGTCTGTGAACTTCATGGTCATATTAATATATTTCTGTCTGAATGGCTAGAGTAAAATCACTGAACCACTGATCAACCGTTTTAAGAGATGAAAGGATCTTTACCACGTCCTCCGGCTGAGAACACGCATCACTTCCTTCGCTCTGCAAAACAAAAGCACAGAGATGTGAGGATCAGCACACACCCCAGAACACACACACCCCAGCACACACACACCCCAGAACACACCCCAGCACACACACACCCCAGAACACACCCCAGCACACACCCACCCCAGCACACACCCACCCCAGCACACACACACCCCAGCACACACCCACCCCAGCACACACCCACCCCAGCACACACCCACCCCAGCACACACACACCCCAGAACACACACACCCCAGCACACACACACCCCAGAACACACACACCCCAGCACACACACACCCCAGCACACACCCCAGCACACACACACCCCAGCACACACCCACCCCAGCACACACACACCCCAGCACACACACACCCCAGAACACACCCCAGCACACACCCCAGCACACACACACCCCAGCACACACCCCAGCACACACACACCCCAGCACACACACACCCCAGCACACACACACCCCAGCACACACACACCCCAGAACACACCCCAGCACACACACACCCCAGCACACACACACCCCAGCACACACACACCCCAGCACACACACACCCCAGCACACACACACCCCAGCACACACACACCCCAGAACACACCCCAGCACACACACACCCCAGCACACACACACCCCAGCACACACCCACCCCAGAACACACCCCAGCACACACACACCCCAGCACACACACACCCCAGAACACACCCCAGCACACACCCACCCCAGCACACACACACCCCAGAACACACACACCCCAGCACACACACACCCCAGAACACACACACCCCAGCACACACACACCCCAGCACACACCCCAGCACACACACACCCCAGCACACACACACCCCAGCACACACACACCCCAGAACACACCCCAGCACACACCCACCCCAGCACACACACACCCCAGAACACACACACCCCAGCACACACACACCCCAGAACACACACACCCCAGCACACACACACCCCAGCACACACCCCAGCACACACACACCCCAGCACACACACACCCCAGCACACACACACCCCAGAACACACCCCAGCACACACACACCCCAGCACACACACACCCCAGCACACACACACCCCAGAACACACCCCAGCACACACCCACCCCAGCACACACACACCCCAGAACACACACACCCCAGCACACACACACCCCAGAACACACACACCCCAGCACACACACACCCCAGCACACACCCCAGCACACACACACCCCAGCACACACCCACCCCAGCACACACACACCCCAGCACACACACACCCCAGAACACACCCCAGCACACACCCCAGCACACACACACCCCAGCACACACCCCAGCACACACACACCCCAGCACACACACACCCCAGCACACACACACCCCAGCACACACACACCCCAGAACACACCCCAGCACACACACACCCCAGCACACACACACCCCAGCACACACACACCCCAGCACACACCCCAGCACACACACACCCCAGCACACACCCCAGCACACACACACCCCAGCACACACCCCAGCACACACACACCCCAGCACACACACACCCCAGCACACACCCACCCCAGCACACACACACCCCAGCACACACACACCCCAGCACACACACACCCCAGCACACACACACCCCAGCACACACACACCCCAGAACACACCCCAGCACACACACACCCCAGCACACACACACCCCAGCACACACCCACCCCAGCACACACACACCCCAGCACACACACACCCCAGAACACACCCCAGCACACACCCCAGCACACACACACCCCAGCACACACCCCAGCACACACACACCCCAGCACACACACACCCCAGCACACACCCACCCCAGCACACACACACCCCAGAACACACCCCAGCACACACACACCCCAGCACACACACACCCCAGAACACACCCCAGCACACACACACCCCAGCACACACCCACCCCAGCACACACACACCCCAGCACACACCCACCCCAGCACACACACACCCCAGCACACACACACCCCAGCACACACACACCCCAGCACACACACACCCCAGCACACACACACCCCAGCACACACTCCAGCACACACTCCAGCACACACCCCAGCACACACACACCCCAGCACACACACACCCCAGCACACACACACCCCAGCACACACTCCAGCACACACTCCAGCACACACCCCAGCACACACCCCAGCACACACACACCCCAGCACACACACACCCCAGCACACACACACCCCAGCACACACTCCAGCACACACTCCAGCACACACTCCAGCACACACTCCAGCACACACCCCAGCACACACACACCCCAGCACACACCCCAGCACACACCCCAGCACACTAGGGCTGGGACGGTTACCGCATTACCGCAATACCGCGGTCACGTGACTCCAACCGCGGGTCTGAGCTCGTCACCGTCATCACCGCAAAAACACACAAAAAAAAACACATTGGTCTGCACATGTGCACGTTGTGTCTAATGACATGGATTCATTGATTCTAATGACATTGTGTCTTGCATGGATTTAAGGTTTTCTAAACAAAACTTATCAAAAGATGGAGCAAATCTGATCTTTCGCGAGTTGAGGAGCGCAATGTTCCATGACACAATAACATTCCATTTGTATTAGAGATGCGCGGATGGGCTATTATTATTTCATCCGCATCACAAAACTCATCCTCTGTCCGACTCCGCACAAACGTTTTTTGATCAATTTTCGAAACCGCATCCGGTCTACGAGCGATGCAAGGCGCTGCTGCCGCGAGGCTAGAAAGCTCTTGGCTGTTCTAGAAAGCAGAATGATCCAATGCAGCAAAGATATTTAAAGGCTAAAGTCCCTAGTATAGCCTATTGGCTATGTTGTATCCCCAGAATATCAGCAGTGAACTCTCGCCGTCTCCGATCGGCGCACAGGGATCATAATAAATAAATAAATAGCCAATAACGCACATCGGCAAACCTGACCTTACCTGACTAGGCTACTGTAGCCTAAAATGTTATTTCGTTTTGAATTTTGTTTAAAAGTAGACATTAAGCTTTCTATTTATTTTCATGTCTGTGAGGCAAGTTCATTTATGAGACGAGCTCCAGTTCACGCGCAAGAGATTGCGCCCGCGCCTCCACGTCCTCCTGATTAAATGTCTGCTATATTTGCTTCTTATTTGTTAATTCCTGGCAATTAGTTAATGAAACAGTGATTAAAATTAAGATACAATTTTTATACATACAAATTTAATTTAAAGAAAGTCTTTCTACAAAACAAAACTTAATAAAGTGGTCAAAATCATGTCTGACCCATCTTATGATCCTATCTTACTCATGCTGTTCACTCTTCATATAATCGACATAGATTAAATGAAAAATAACATTATATTATGTAAACATAAATATGGAATATAATTTTAGTAATTAAGACATGTTGGAAAAGGTGATCATCTTTCATTTCCAATGTGAACATCATAATGTATTATCATGAAAATGATTAATTCAACGCGAATGTATCTGAGAATATTCTTAAATAAGGAAATCTATTCAGTGATTGGTTCATGCCAAATTACTGCTTGATGAAAATTTGACCATTTCAAATTGTGCTGGTTTATTTTCGGATGTAGGTGACAATATTTAACAAAGTCTCTCTAGCAAAAACGACTTGTGTGCGCGAAAGTGTGTCGGGGGGGGGGGGGGGGGGATTTAAAGTGTATTTTTTTCTTTGTATTTAAAGCGGTTTACCGCTATACCGCGGGAATATCTTGCTTTTCAACCGCGGTTACAAAAAATTCATACCGCCCCAGCCCTACAGCACACACTCCAGCACACACCCCAGCACACACACACCCCAGCACACACACACACCCCAGCACACACACACACCCCAGCACACACCCTAGCACACACCCCAGCACACACACACCCCAGCACACACACACCCCAGCACACACCCCAGCACACACACACACACCCCAGCACACACACACCCCAGCACACACCCTAGCACACACCCCAGCACACGCACACCCCAGCACACACACACCCCAGCACACACACACCCCAGCACACACACACCCCAGCACACACACACCCCAGCACACACACACCCCAGCACACACACACCCCAGCACACACACACCCCAGCACACACCCTAGCACACACCCCAGCACACACCCTAGCACACACCCCAGCACACACACACCCCAGCACACACACACCAGCACACACACACACCAGCACACACACACACACCAGCACACACACACACACCAGCACACACACACACCAGCACACACCCCAGCACACACTCCAGCACACACTCCAGCACACACTCCAGCACACACTCCAGCACAAACCCCAGCACAAACCCCAGCACAAACCCCAGCACACACCCCAGCACACACCCCAGCACACACCCCAGCACACACCCCAGCACACACCTTCACGCTGTTGATCTTCATCCCGCAGCGATACGATGATGCCAGAGAAGCCGTCAGAGCCGACTCTTTACTCAGCTGACGCCATCTGCCACAGTCTGCTTTACTGCACTGGACCTGACACACACACACACACAATTATCAGCATCTGCCACAGTCTGCTTTACTGCACTGGACCCGACACACACACACACACACACACACACAATTATCAGCATCTGCCACAGTCTGCTTTACTGCACTGGACCCGACACACACACACACACACACACACACACACACACACACGATTATCAGCATCTGCCACAGTCTGCTTTACTGCACTGGACCTGACACACACACACACACACACACACACACACACGATTATCAGCAAAAAAAATTTCAGACTTATAAAACCGTGCGTACGCCAGAACCGGCGCAGAATTCACTTTATAAATCCCAGTTAGTGGAAGATTGTGCGCACATGCGCCTCCTCCCCGAAACAGCCATATATGGAGCTTACAACGCCTAGTTTTATTATGCATATCCTCATCTGCATATCATTTGCCTATGATTATTCATCCAAGTGATAACATGTTTAACGGTACAAGACATTAGGAAAATATGAAATGCGGATGTGCTGTCACATTAGTTACATTAATAAAAATAATTTAGTAGCATATCCTTGCCTTGTTTTTGAATAAATAAATCAAATAGTGTAAAATACATTTCTGAGAAAGTTTTTCTCAATCTTTTCCACTGGCCAAGGAGTATTTTTAATTGATTTATGTTTTTAATGGAAACAGATAGACCTTGTTGTGCATTATTTGCACAAAACTATTTTCTCAGACAATCTGCTATTATCATAAGCAATTATCTCTGTAGTTAAACATTAAAACACAGTATGCCACAGGAAATGTGTTCGAAAGCATTGCATCCACAACAAATATTTCTATTTATTGAATATAAAAAATGTTGTAACTTCTCAGTAATGATTTCATGTAATTATTTAATCTAAATGTTTACATCAGAAGTAAAACAAAGTTTAAATCATTCTTTTATTTATTTAAACTGTTATTGTTAACATGCACTGTATTTATGATTAGGACTTATAATGAAGATTTACGGTTTTAGATAGGCTATATATGCGTCAATTTCACTAAACGGCCCAGCGCGCTCGCTGGCGCGGACATTTAAGAAGGGATGATGTTTGCGTCATGTGATAGGCTTGGTGATTGAAATTATATTTGTATTATCTTTCTGTATATGTAAATTTTTATTAGATTTTCTGTCTAAAAGTGACCAAAAAGACATGTAACTCCAGCTCACCATCGATGTCGCCAAACTGCTCCATCTCCAAAATGTTCGTACGCATGGGTCAGAGTTTGCATGCAGGTGCGCAAATTTTCCCGTCAAGTTTGTTTTTATAAATCACAACTTGTGCGTCGGAAGTGGCGTATGCCGTCTAAGTTTAGTTTCAAATATAATTAGTTTGAAGTGTTGGTGCTTAATGTAACACTATCTAGTGTAAATGATAAATCACGTTTGAGATTTGTGCTGGCTACTGTATACAGGCCACCAGGGCACCATACTGACTTTATCAAAGAATTTGCTGACTTTCTATCAAAGTTAGTACTGGCTGCAGATAAAGTCCTAATTGTTAGTGATTTTAATATACATTTAGATAATGAAAAATATGCATTGGGATTGGCATTCAAAGACATTCTTAACTCTATTGGAGTTAGACAACACGTGTCAGGACCTACTCATTGTCGTAATCATACACTAGATCTAATATTATCACATGGAATCAATGTTGATGCTGTTGAAATTCTGCAGCAGAGCGATGACATCTCAGATCATTATCTAGTCTCGTGTAAACTTAATTTAGCCAAGGCTGCAAAGCCGACTCCGTGTTACAAATATGTTAGACCTATCACTTCTGCCACTAAAGATTGACACAGATGCTGGACTAGATTACACAGACGCTGGTCTGGGTTACACAGAGCTGGTCAAGGTTACACAGACGCTGGTCTGGGTTACACAGAGCTGGTCAAGGTTACACAGACGCTGGTCTGGGTTACACAGATGCTGGACTAGATTACACAGACGCTGGTCTGGGTTACACAGAGCTGGTCAAGGTTACACAGACGCCGGTCTAGGTTACACAGACGCCGGTCTAGGTTACACAGACGCCGGTCTAGGTTACACTGACGCTGGTCTGGGTTACACTGACGCTGGTCTGGGTTACACTGACGCTGGTCTGGGTTACACAGAGCTGGTCAAGGTTACACAGACGCCGGTCTAGGTTACACAGACGCCGGTCTAGGTTACACAGACGCCGGTCTAGGTTACACTGACGCTGGTCTGGGTTACACAGACGCCGGTCTAGGTTACACAGACGCCGGTCTAGGTTACACTGGTCTAGGTTACACAGACGCCGGTCTAGGTTACACAGACCCTGGTCTGGGTTATACAGACGCTGGTCTAGATTACACAGACGCTGGTCTAGGTTACACAGACGCCGGTCTAGGTTACACTGGTCTAGGTTACACAGACGCTGGTCTAGATTACACAGACGCTGGTCTGGGTTACACAGACGCTGGTCTAGATTACACAGGTCTAGGTTACACAGACGCGGGTCTAGGTTACACTGGTCTAGGTTACACAGACGCTGGTCTAGATTACACAGACGCTGGTCTGGGTTACACAGACGCTGGTCTAGATTACACAGGTCTAGGTTACACAGACGCCGGTTTAGGTTACACTGGTCTAGGTTACACAGACGCCGGTCTAGGTTACACTGGTCTAGGTTACACAGACGCTGGTCTAGATTACACAGACGCTGGTCTAGGTTACACAGAGCTGGTCTAGGTTACACAGACGCCGGTCTAGATTACACTGGTCTAGGTTACACACACGCTGGTCTAGATTACTCAGACGCAGGTCTAGGTTACAAGGACGCTGGTCTAGGTTACACAGACGCTGGTCTAGGTTACAAGGACGCTGGTCTAGGTTACACAGACGCTGGTCTAGGTTACACAGACGCTGGTCTAGGTTACACAGACGCTGGTCTGGGTTACACAGACGCTGGTCTGGGTTACCAGATGCTGGTCTGGGTTATACAGACGCTGGTCTGGGTTACACAGACGCTGGTCTGGGTTACACAGACGCTGGTCTAGATTACAAGGACGCTGGTCTAGGTTACACAGACGCTGGTCTAGGTTACACAGACGCTGGTCTGGGTTACACAGACGCTGGTCTGGGTTACCAGACGCTGGTCTGGGTTATACAGACGCTGGTCTGGGTTACACAGACGCCGGTCTGGGTTACACAGACGCTGGTCTAGGTTACAAGGACGCTGGTCTAGGTTACACAGACGCTGGTCTAGGTTACAAGGACGCTGGTCTAGGTTACACAGACGCTGGTCTAGGTTACACAGACGCTGGTCTAGGTTACACAGACGCTGGTCTGGGTTACACAGACGCTGGTCTGGGTTACCAGACGCTGGTCTGGGTTATACAGACGCTGGTCTGGGTTACACAGACGCTGGTCTGGGTTACACAGACGCTGGTCTAGATTACACAGACGCTGGTCTAGGTTACACTGACGCCGGTCTAGGTTACATTGACGCCGGTCTAGGTTACACTGGTCTAGGTTACACAGACGCCGGTCTAGGTTACACTGGTCTAGGTTACACAGACGCCGGTCTAGGTTACACTGGTCTAGGTTACACAGACGCTTGTCTGGGTTACACAGACGCTGGTTTGGGTTACACAGACGCTGGTCTGGGTTACACAGACGCTGGTCTGGGTTACACAGACGCTGGTCTGGGTTACACAGACGCTGGTCTGGGTTACACAGACGCCGGTCTAGGTTACACAGACGCCGGTCTAGGTTACACAGACGCTGGTCTAGGTTACACAGACGCTGGTCTAGGTTACACAGACGCCGGTCTAGGTTACACTGGTCTAGGTTACACAGACGCTGGTCTAGATTACAAAGACTCTGGTCCAGATTACACAGACGCTGGTCTAGGTTACACAGACGCCGGTCTAGGTTACACTGGTCTAGGTTACACACACGCTGGTCTAGATTACACAGACGCTGGTCTAGGTTACTCAGACGCTGGTCTAGGTTACTCAGACGCCGGTCTAGGTTACACAGACGCCGGTCTAGGTTACACAGACGCCGGTCTGGGTTACACAGACGCCGGTCTGGGTTACACAGACGCTGGACTAGGTTACACAGACGCTGGTCTAGGTTACAAGGACGCTGGTCTAGGTTACACAGACGCCGGTCTAGGTTACACAGACGCCGGTCTAGGTTACAAAGACGCCGGTCTAGATTACACAGACGCCGGTCTGGGTTACACAGACGCTGGTCTGGGTTACACAGACACTGGTCTGGGTTACACAGACGCTGGTCTGGGTTACACAGACGCTGGTCTAGATTACACAGACGCTGGTCTGGATTACACAGACGCTGGTCTGGGTTACACTGACGCCGGTCTAGGTTACACTGACGCCGGTCTAGGTTACACTGACGCCGGTCTAGGTTACACTGGTCTAGGTTACACAGACGCCGGTCTAGGTTACACTGGTCTAGCTTACACAGAGGCTGGTCTAGGTTACACAGACGCCGGTCTGGGTTACACAGACGCCGGTCTGGGTTACACAGACGCCGGTCTGGGTTACACAGACGCCGGTCTGGGTTACACAGACGCCGGTCTGGGTTACACAGACGCCGGTCTGGGTTACACAGACGCCGGTCTGGGTTACACAGACGCCGGTCTGGGTTACACAGACGCCGGTCTGGGTTACACAGACGCCGGTCTGGGTTACACAGACGCCGGTCTGGGTTACACAGACGCCGGTCTAGGTTACACAGACGCTGGTCTGGGTTACACAGACGCCGGTCTAGGTTACACTGGTCTAGCTTACACAGAGGCTGGTCTAGGTTACACAGACGCTGGTCTGGGTTACACAGACGCCGGTCTGGGTTACACAGACGCCGGTCTGGGTTACACAGACGCCGGTCTGGGTTACACAGACGCCGGTCTGGGTTACACAGACGCCGGTCTAGGTTACACTGGTCTAGGTTACACTGGTCTAGGTTACACTGGTCTAGGTTACACTGGTCTAGGTTACACAGACGCTGGTCTGGGTTACACAGACGCTGGTCTGGGTTACACAGACGCTGGTCTGGGTTACACAGACGCTGGTCTGGGTTACACTGGTCTAGGTTATACTGGTTACACTGGTCTAGGTTACACTGGTTACACTGGTCTAGGTTACACAGACCTGGTCTAGGTTACACAGACGCTGGTCTAGGTTACACTGGTCTAGGTTACACAGGTCTAGGTTACACAGTTACTCACCCAGTAGGGCAGCTGCTGGTCGGCCATGAAGGCTTTGAGGCTCGGTTCGCTCTTCCCATTGCTGGTCCAGACCCTCTTCCAGGAGGAGAACGTCTCGTATCCGTCTTTATGACTGCAGAAGAACAGAGGAGGATCAGCTGTGACTCGAGCAGCAGAGCCTCAACATCACCCATCAGCACTCACCTTCTGTAGTAATGATCAAAGCACTCGTTACAGAAGTGCTCGCCACACGACAGGTGATACCAGCGAGACGTGTATCCGTTCCTGGCGCACCTGATGAAAGCAGACGTTAAACACACTGACCTCTCAATCCTCATTACAGCGCCAGAGAACAGAACTGATCTAATAATGACTCTGATCTTCTGTAGATGCTTTACAGCAGAATCTGAGTTTGTCTCATATTTAAGGAAGTTTATTCATTAGTTATTTCCTGTTTTTTACTGTAAAGCTGCTCTGAAATGATCTGTACTGTATAATGTTTCATCAGTGTCATGTTCACTGTAATCACACACACCTGTCAGACGCGCTGGCGAAACACACGGGGTACGTCGCTGGACATCCGGATTTCTCACACTTCCTGAACTTCTTCTCCGACTGATCATCGTCTTCCCCGGTCTCTGCGGCTTTCCTTCTTGTCTGAAACACACGCACACATGCACGCACGTTCACAGGTGTCCTGCAGGTGCTGCTGTGCTCCTCTGATGTCTCGAACCCTCACCTGTGCTGCAGGTGTGTTCCCTCGGCCCCGCCCACCAGAGTCAGCCCCGCCCACTCCTGCTGAGCGCTTCCTGCCACGACTCCGCCCCGCTGAACACACACATCAACACATCATTACTACACACATACACACACATCACTACACACACATATCAACACATCATTACTACACACATACACACACATCACTACACACACACACACCAACACATCATTACTACACACATACACACACATCACTACACACACACATCACTACACACACATATCAACACATCATTACTACACACATACACACACATCACTACACACACACACACCAACACATCATTACTACACACATACACACACATCACTACACACACACACATCACTACACACACACACACACACCAACACATCATTACTACACGCATACACACACACACATCACTACACACACATATCAACATATCATTACTACACACATACACACACCAACACATCATTACTACACGCATACACACACATCATTACTACACACACATCAACACATCATTACTACACACACACACACCACTACACACACAACACATCATTACTACAAACATACACACATCACTACACACACACACACACACACACGTCATCAACACATCACTACACGCATACACACACATCATTACTACACACACACATTGTTACGTGTCAGAACGTAAGTGATAATGTGTGGAACAAGTGAGCGTGTGTGTGCTTGTTTCTTTTGTGTGTTTGCTCTCTCTCTCCTTTCCCTTAATTGAGTTACAGGTGCAGCTGTGTTAGTGGGCGGGGCTGATGGACTCGTCAAATGGATATAAGCTGTGTGGAAGCTTTTGTTCCTCGAGTTCCCCCTCCTGCTTCATGGTGTTACAGTGTGTGATCACAGTGTGTTGAGTGCTCTTTGGTGTAGAGTAAACTGCTTGTGTGCAGCACCAATGTTGTTAGCGGTATAGGCCGGTAATTGTTATTTTGGTTTACTTCTCAGACTGTTTGAGAGGCCAAAGGCCCCTTTGTTTTGTTTCACCCCTTTTTTTTCTCCTGTTTATTGGTTAGCAGGGAGGTAAGAATTGTACTTTTAGTTTGTTTTTCTCAAATCCAGGGAAGGTGACCTAAACCAGAGACAGATGACCTGTTTTGTTTGTTGTTTTGGTGGCCAACCGGAACCCTCTCATTTCTGACCTACGTTTCTTATGTTTCAAGCCAGCGAGAACATTACCCCTGCATAAAAGTTTTTTCCTTTGATTGCTCGGAGTCGTGAAGTTTTCTTTAACGGGAGCAGGAGACGGAACTCCGGGCGTTGCCTTTTAACAGGACGCTCTCTGTGTTAGTGCATGTGGCACGTAACACACATCAACACATCATTACTACACACACATCACTACACACACACCAACACATCATTACTACACACACATCACTACACACACACCAACACATCATTACTACACACACATCACTACACACACACCAACACATCATTACTACACGCATACACACACATCATTACTACACACACATCAACACATCATTACTACACACACACACACATCAACACATTACACCACACACACATTACTGTACATACACACATACACACTCATCATTACTACACACATACACACATCAACACATCATTACTTCACACACACAAACACACACACACACACCAACACATCATTACTACACACACACATCTTTACTGTACACACATACATCAACACATCATTACAACACACACACACACACACACACACACACACATCATTACAACACACACACACACACACATCATTACAACACACATACACACATTACCACACACACACATCTTTACTGTACACACACACATCAACACATCATTACCACACACACACGCACACACACACACACACATCATTACTACACCCATACACGCATAAATTACTACACACACATCAACACATCATTACTACACACATACACACATCATTACTACACGCACATTACTACACTCTAAAACACTCACACATACTGCACACACACACACACACACACACACACACACACACACAATCCCACAGTCTCATTCTCTCACACACACACACACACACACACACACACACACAGAGTCTCACTCACTCTCTCTCACACACACACACAAACACACTCTCTCTCTCTCTCTCTCTCTCTCACCCACTCACACGGTCTCAATCACACAAACACTATATACACACACACACACACACACACACACACACACACACACACACACACGCGCGCACACACGCACTCACTCACTCACTCACTCACTCACTCTCACTCTCTCTCTCTCTCGCTCACACACACACACACACACACAGTCTCATCACAATGCGCATGAATATGAATAAATGACTCTCACCTGAGTCCGCAAGCATTGATGATGATGTTTTTGTTAAACCACTGGATATATTTGACTCTTTGTTGTTTATCTAGAGGAATACTTGGCCCTTTGTTCTTTAACGAAACACATTAAATTCAGCATCGTTTATTCTGCCTCATCTGCAGGAAACGCACTGTGGGTGACGTCACTTCCTCTGCTGCGCTTAACACACGTCAAAATAAAAGCCCTCCTCTCTGTAATTTCAGGAGGAGGAGGATGACGTGTACTCTCTGTACTCGCAGTTTTCTGTCATTATAGTGTGGATGCATGAAAGTAGTCGCGTTTCTTTAGAAATGTTTGCTCAGTTTATTGTGTAAATAAGGAAACAGAGAGGAGAGCTTCCGCTTTGCGTTTGAAGGGGAGGTTTGTCTCGAGCGGTGCTCCGTAGCAGAGCGCGTTACTATGGCGACCGCAGCGCGTCCTGATCCGCCTATAAACACCAGCCGATATAAACACCAGCCGCTGCTGTTGCTGTTCATGAAGGGTTCTGAGCATGAGACTCGTGCAGTGGATCCGACTAAGATCAGACATGCTGTCCAGCGCGCCGCCCGCGAGGAGCTTCCTTCAGAAACGCGTTGTGACCGAGAGAAAGTCTGAGGTGAGTCTCTGTCCGAACTGTGTGTCAGTGACTCGGTTCTGTGAGTCTCTATCCGAACTGTGTGTCAGTGACTCGGTTCTGTGAGTCTCTATCCGAACTGTGTGTCAGTGACTCGGTTCTGTGAGTCCCTGTCCGAACTCTGTGTCAGTGACTCGGTTCTGTGAGTCTCTGTCCGAACTGTGTGTCAGTGACTCGGTTCTGTGAGTCTCTGTCCGAACTGTGTGTCAGTGACTCGGTTCGGTGAATCTCTGTCCGAACTCTGTGTCAGTGACTCGGTTCTGCGAGTCTCTGTCCGAACTCTGTGTCAGTGACTCGGTTCTGTGAGTTTCTGTCCGAACTCTGTGTCAGTGACTCGGTTTGGTGAATCTCTGTCCGAACTCTGTGTCAGTGACTCGGTTCGGTGAGTCTCTGTCCGAACTCTGTGTCAGTGACTCGGTTCGGTGAGTCTCTGTCCGAACTCTGTGTCAGTGACTCGGTTCGGTGAGTCTCTGTCCGAACTCTGTGTCAGTGACTCGGTTCGGTGAGTCTCTGTCCGAACTCTGTGTCAGTGACTCGGTTCGGGTGATTCTGACTGACTGCAGTGTTTTTCAGGCTGTGGGATTCGTGGATCTCTCGAGAGTCGTTCAGCTGCTGCAGGATCCGCTCTCAGTAAGACTCGGTTTGCTTGAATTATGCTTGAATTATTATGGGCTCGTTTTTCAGTTTCTCTCTTGTTTTCAGTCGTCGTTAAAAGAAAGACAGATTTTCATCTTGAGGAAGGTGGTAAAAAGATGCCAGCGTGGATTTGTATCCTTAGAAGAATTTGGCAAAATCAAAAAAATGCTGTTTTAAAGCTGTGTAAATATGATTTTGTCTTTTCTGTACGTGTGTGAATGAGAACGAGTCTGCCCTTTATCAGTACAGACTGTTTCACAACAGGAAAATAACAGAATCAATGATGAAACTTCATAAAATATGAGACAAACTCAGATTCTGCTTTAAAGCATCTCTACAGAAGATGATAGAGTCATTATTCAGATCAACTCAGCACAAAATTATACATAGAATTTTTATTACTGATTTTTATTTAATATTGTAACAATCACAAAATAAGAATATGCTCCCAAGCCGTCTGTGATTGGCTGGCGGCGGAAGCACGTCAGGTGTGTGTGTAGGGCATGGGCGTAGATTACGCGGGGGACGTTTCCCCCCCACTTTTTTATAAAATGTAAATTCGTCCCCCGCACTTTTTCATAGGGCAAATGTTATGTGTCTATGACAAGCTGAGGTTTCCGCGGGTGTGTATAGCCTGCCCTACATCGAGATTTAAAATCCAAAGAGTCAAGGATAGTCTATCTACATACGTGACATTCACGCTTCCATGGTAATCATCAGTCACTCGTGCATTAGCTTACGACACGCCCATGCTCGCACCCGCGCCGAATCCATCAGTTTCATAGAGTTCAAAACGGCAAAAAAACTCTTCACTCCATTTTCACGAAAAAGTCAAGCACTGTAAGTAAGTTGTCATGTGGTATCCGAATTGTGTTCCACAATGATGAATAACTCTGCCTATTTCTCTTGTTGAATAATTAACAAGTTTTGTTGTAAATTGAAAATATTCACTATACCCGCACAAACGTGCACTATTTTCAATATTTTTTATTCGTTATTTTCACAGATATGTTATCAAAGCCCTTCAAATTAGAATAAACATGGTGATTGTTAATGCTGAATTTGTATGTTCATGCATGAACAGCCACGATCTGCTTGAATCAGGCAATAACATGTGTAGAATATGATGTTTACCATAATTCGGTAACACTTTACAATTAGATAAAAAAGTTTGTAGACAAACTTTAAGTTCTCTTGAAAAAGCCTAACTAGAAAGTTTGAAGTATTTTTAAAAGCTTGACGTTTGAAGGTTTTCAATTGGAAAGTTTTAGTTTAGTAAGACAGACTTTAGGCTATTAAGGAAATGTTATTTTGCCAAAAGAAGAACTTTTATTTTAAGTAAATGTTATTTTTAAATCAGCCTACTTCAGTTTGATATTTAACCATATTATCATGCTTAACAGTAACACTTATAATTTGAATAATTGTAATGCGATGATCAGATATCTAAATCAGAGAATATCATATGTTTGGGCGGTTGACGGGTGGATTATTTATTTTTAACAGTGGATTCGGGGGACTCAAAGTGCACCAGATTAATGAATTTATCTTTAAAATGTACAAAATTTTCTTCCGGGGGGGCATGACCCCGGACCCCCTAGAAGTACCGAGATCCACCTACAAAAATACTGTGGGAAACACAGTACGCTAAATGATGGTCTACGAAAAAATACAAATGTTATTATCTAATTAAAATACATGATCAGGATTTTATCACCTCCGTCTCGTTTTAAGCCAGGAAAAACCCTGCGTGTGAAATATAAAGTACTGAACATCTGCATTTCTTTCTTTCTGTTTTTTTGCTTTAAAAATAAATAGCATATTAAGCCAATTAACCTGTCAACAAAAGTCTGAAAAAAAATGGTATTACACTTGACATTCTGTCCCCCTCACTTTTGAAATGATGGCTACGCCCCTGGTGTAGTGTGTGTAATTATTTCTAGTGACGTCAGCGTCCTCTGGGGAAACGATCCCTGAAGTCTCACTTCATCCACCAGAATCAGCATTTTCCAGCTTTAATTATTACCCGACGGGTTTCCATGATGTGATGCTCTGTAAGCCTCAAGCTCTCTGTGGAATTATGTGCTATTATATTGTGATGATGATGACGTGATAAACACTTTCCTTAAAATGCTTAAAATGTCAAGCTTTTGAGGGATCTCGCGGACATATGTAAGATTCTGAACCTTTGTGCTGAAAAAGTGACAGATCGCCCGGAATATGCCAAAATCATCTGTGATTTACTTCAGATCTGCGGGTGAGATTTCCAGCCTAAAGTCTTTATATGCCATTGTGAACGAAGTGTTTATGAACTAATCAGTGCTTGTGTTCAAGTCTGCCGTTCCTGAAGGAGAAAGCGTCGGATGAGACGCGGTTCTACGCTGCGGCCACAGACTGTGTGTCTCAGATCGGTGAGTTTCAGCTCACTCACTCACAGAATAACCCAGGACACACATTATATCTCACATGTAGAAAAAAAGAATCTGTTGTTATGTCACTTTCTGCATTGTGACGTTCAGTTGAGGCAGCTTTCCTCTCGTCGGACCCCACACACTCCTGCAGAAGTGCTCCTCCGTCATAGAGAACACGCTGAAAGGAAATCATTCTAATATGAGCATTTGCTGCTAAAGAAACATTTCTGATTATTATCAATGTTTTATTTTTATTATTTTTTTTATATTTTTAAACAGGAAAAGATTAAAGACAATCGGGCATGACTCAGTATAAAACTCATTTTCAGCAGGTTCCTGTTCTGCAGAACATAAATACCTCATACACAACAGAACTCCTAGACAAGACAGCAACAAACACACAAACCAAGAGAATAAGCATCGGAGGGAGGCCATGAAGCCATCTCAGTGGTCACAGATATACCTATCCATTAGATGGCGAGCAAATGTTATTTTAAATAGTCTTTTTGATGTTATAGTTCTGATGTGCTGTGGAGTCTCATTCCAGGCTTTAGTGAGCACATGAAAAAAAGATCTCTGTCCATAGCAGTTCCTAAAAGCCGGTATAGGCAGAAGTCCATCTGTAACAGATCTCGTAGTGCGCTCGAGCCTTGAGCTGAGTTTAACGCAGTCAATGCTGCTGAAGTGCATCCATTTAAAGCGGCGCTATGCAGGATTTCCGTTTTTGTCAAACAGCGCACCCTAGAGTCGCTGTAGAGTACTTGTATTCAACGTTACTGTCGTAAATACCACTCACGCAGAGCGTCCCTGCACTCAGGGGGGGGGGGCGAGACGACCACCATTCAACCCGAAAGGAGTCATATAACCATTCCAATAACTCCGAAGCTGTTCAGTTAAGCTAAAAAAACTGCATAGTTCTGCTTTAAGATAATACAAGTTTATCCCATGGCTTATTTTATAGTTCTGAAATGTCAAGGCATTACACAAAGATAGTGCAATACAGCCTGGAAGTCTGTTGTGAATCATATAGGCTCTATTATAGAGTCTTGTTACAGGTTCAAGGATCTCATTTCTTGTGAGTGACCAAACAGATAAACAATACGACAGAGTGGACATAATGATGGCATGAAGATATGTTTTAAAAACAGAAAGCAACAAATATGGTCTAATTTTACTATAAACAAATAACTTTTGTTTTAACTTTCTGGTTAAGGTTTGACATGGTCACGATAGGTAAGATGTGAGTCAAGAGAGACTCCCAGATACTTATACGTGGATACGGGATTGTGATGGGGTTGGATATAGATAGCTGTCTCCCAGATGAATAAAAATACATACATTCTGTTTTCTTAATATTAAGTGTTAAATTATTATCTTGCAGCCAATTATGTAAATGCTGCAGATCTGTGTTAAGTTTGTAATTAATTGTGTCAATGTTTGAGCCAGACAAAAAAAATAACAGTGTCATCAGCATATAACAAAGAACTAGAAAAATTAAACACATAAGGAAGATCATTAATGTACATAAGGAAAAGTAGAGGACCTAAAATGCTGCCCTGTGGAACTCCCAGAGAACACACTCGTGACTGAGCCGATCTGTACAGTCTGAGATCTGTCACTTAAATATCATATAAACATATCTATTACAGAGGAGGACAAATGGAAAGAAAGAAGTTTATTTAACAAAATTTGATGATTAACTGTATCAAAGGCTTTTCGAAAATATATGTATATAGCTCCAGTAACCCGACCCTTATTTAAAGACGCCCGTATCTGCTCAGTAAAAAGCAGCAAAGCAGACATGGTTGTTAAACTATTGTGCTGCTTCAGATTTAATGGAAACCGAAATCTTAATTTTTCCAAACTTTTGATCGGTAGACTAAAACAAAGAACTGTATGACATTAATGAGAATCACAATATATAATTATTAATAAAAGCGCAAAAATGTAAACTTTTATAAATATGCTGAATGTCACAATGCTAATATAGACTTTGATTTCTTTATGCAAAGCATACTTTCCCATTTATATGTTGATATGTTACTCCATCTGTGGGTAAATCCAGTTTATTGATAGATTGAGTGATTGACCGATTGAGAGATTGATAGATTGACAGATTGAGTGATTGACAGATTGAGAGATTGATAGATTGAGAGATTGATAGATTGAGAGATTGATAGATTGAGAGATTGATAGATTGAGAGATTGATAGATTGAGTGATTGATAGATTGAGTGATTGATAGATTGAGTGATTGATAGATTGACAGATTGAGTGATTGACAGATTGAGAGATTGATAGATTGAGAGATTGATAGATTGAGTGATTGATAGATTGAGTGATTGATAGATTGACAGATTGAGTGATTGACAGATTGAGAGATTGATAGATTGAGTGATTGACCGATTGAGAGATTGATAGATTGACAGATTGAGTGATTGACAGATTGAGAGATTGATAGATTGAGAGATTGATAGATTGAGAGATTGATAGATTGAGAGATTGATAGATTGAGAGATTGATAGATTGAGTGATTGATAGATTGAGTGATTGATAGATTGACAGATTGAGAGATTGATAGATTGAGAGATTGATAGATTGAGAGATTGATAGATTGAGTGATTGATAGATTGAGTGATTGATAGATTGACAGATTGAGTGATTGACAGATTGAGAGATTGATAGATTGAGAGATTGATAGATTGAGAGATTGAGAGATTGAGTGATTGACAGATTGAGTGATTGACAGATTGATTGACAGATTGAGTGATTGATAGATTGAGTGATTGACAGATTGAGTGATTGACAGATTGAGTGATTGACAGATTGATTGACAGATTGAGTGATTGACAGATTGAGTGATTGACAGATTGAGAGATTGATAGATTGATAGATTGATAGATTGATAGATTGACAGATTGAGTGATTGATAGATTGAGTGATTGATAGATTGAGTGATTGACAGATTGAGTGATTGACAGATTGAGTGATTGACAGATTGATTGACAGATTGAGTGATTGACAGATTGAGTGATTTACAGATTGATTGACAGATTGAGTGATTGATAGATTGAGTGATTGACAGATTGAGTGATTTACAGATTGATTGACAGATTGAGTGATTGATAGATTGAGTGATTGACCGATTGAGAGATTGATAGATTGAGAGATTGATAGATTGATAGATTGATAGATTGATAGATTGAGTGATTGATAGATTGAGTGATTGAGAGATTGATAGATTGACAGATTGAGTGATTGACAGATTGATTGACAGATTGAGTGATTGATAGATTGAGTGATTGACAGATTGAGTGATTGACAGATTGAGTGATTGATAATTGAGAGATTGAGTGATTGACAGATTGAGTGATTTACAGATTGATTGACAGATTGAGTGATTGATAGATTGAGTGATTGACAGATTGAGTGATTTACAGATTGATTGACAGATTGAGTGATTGATAGATTGAGTGATTGACCGATTGAGAGATTGATAGATTGAGAGATTGATAGATTGATAGATTGATAGATTGAGTGATTGATAGATTGAGTGATTGAGAGATTGATAGATTGATAGATTGAGTGATTGACAGATTGAGTGATTGACAGATTGAGTGATTGATAGATTGAGTGATTGACAGATTGAGTGATTGACAGATTGATTGACAGATTGAGTGATTGATAGATTGAGTGATTGACAGATTGAGTGATTGACAGATTGAGTGATTGATAATTGAGAGATTGAGTGATTGACAGATTGAGTGATTTACAGATTGATTGACAGATTGAGTGATTGATAGATTGAGTGATTGACAGATTGAGTGATTTACAGATTGATTGACAGATTGAGTGATTGATAGATTGAGTGATTGACAGATTGAGTGATTGACTGATTGAGTGATTGACAGATTGAGTGATTGACAGATTGAGTGATTGATATATTGAGTGTGATTGATAGATTGAGTGATTGACAGATTGAGTGATTGATATATTGATTGATTGACAGATTGAGTGATTGATAGATTGAGTGATTGACAGATTGAGTGATTTACAGATTGATTGACAGATTGAGTGATTGATAGATTGAGTGATTGACAGATTGAGTGATTGACTGATTGAGTGATTGACAGATTGAGTGATTGACAGATTGAGTGATTGATATATTGAGTGTGATTGATAGATTGAGTGATTGACAGATTGAGTGATTGATATATTGAGTGTGATTGATAGATTGATTGAGTGATGATGCGTGTGACGGCAGGTCTTCTGATGAGGATCCCGCTGCCGGAGGTCAGACAGCAGATCTGCGCTTCTGTTATATCCTTCTACAGCCACAACACACACACACACACTCACAGCTCTGATGGTGAGTGGCGTGACTGAGCTCTTCAAGTGTGGAAACGTTCAGGTTGAGGGGCGGTGTTTATCGTGTGTGTGTGTGTGTGTCAGGTGTCTATCCCACGCATGTGCACTACCGAGGGCTGGTGGTGGAGCGCAGTGGTCTCGCCGAGACCCTCGTCATGTCACTGGCCCTGATGGAGAAGCAGCTGTCAATCAAACTGCATCTCCTTCAGACCCTGCAGATCCTGTCCAGGACATCAGGTGAACACACACACACACACAAACACACACCAGAGATCTGTAGAACACACACACACCAGAGATCTGTAGAAAACACACACACACACACACACACACACACACACACACACACCAGAGATCTGTAGAAAACACACACACACACACACACACACACACACACACACACACACACACACACACCAGAGATCTGTAGAACACACACACACCAGAGTTCTGTAGAAAACACACACACACCCACACACACACACACCAGAGATCTGTAGAACACACACACACACCAGAGATCTGTAGAAAACACACACACACACCAGAGATCTGTAGAACACACACACACACCAGAGATCTGTAGAAAACACACACACACACCAGAGATCTGTAGAAAACACACACACACCAGAGATCTGTAGAAAACACACACACACACACACACACACACACACACCAGAGATCTGTAGAAAACACACACACTGTTCGTTCTTTAAGAATCTCCCCACCGAACGGGGCGTCAGGAGAGGAGACGTTGAAATAACTTGTTGTGTTTTTTTTTTTATTCTGATTATTTTTCACATACAGTTGATTAGTCCACAAATAGCAGGTTATAAACCTGTAAACATAAAAAGACAATGGTGTAAACGACAATATTGATAACCACATACATAATATACCATAAATTCTGAATAATACATAAATATCAATAAATATAAATTCCAATATAGTCAGTATTTAATATTATAAACATTATAGAATAATATATTATGGAATTTAATCAACATTCAATATTTTAAATATTATAATATACTTACTTTTTTTTAATATTATAAACTGAATGACTAAAAGCATATACATTTAAACACAGAAATGCAACAGTTTCACACACACCAAGTATACAACAATGTCGATGTTACACATTAAACCAATCGCCCAAAACCACAAAGGGTGTTCTCAATGTGTTGGCCCAAAGTGAATCCAGTGAGTGTAGTTCTAAGTAGTAACGCTGAGCATAGTAATCCATTATCAATGTAAAGCGATTGACTTTTCTCAGCTTTTCACTCATCTTTCAACTCTATCCCATAACTTAATCATCCTGGGTGATTTTAATATTCATATGGATAATATCAGTTCTCCGCTCTCCAGAGACTTTTCATCTTGCCTGGAAAGCCTCGGTCTGCACTTATATATCGACTCTTCAACTCATTGTGGGGGGCATATACTGGACTTAGTCTGTTGTTCTGGTGTCATCCCCTCTGCCTGTAAAACTCACTCTGTTGCCTTTTCAGATCATATGCTTATTACTTTTAACATCACCCTCCCGCTATCTAAACTGACCCTCCCTCGTACCATTTCCTTCAGGAATATCAAGGACATTAACACTGTCCCCTTTGCATCTGATATTAATAATTTTCCAGGTGTACCTGCCTGTTGTTCACCTGATGAATTAGTTTCTTACTATAACAAAAATCTTCACACTCTCTTGGACACCCATGCTCCTATGAGATTCAGATCAGTCTTCTTCACCCGCTCAGCACCTTGGTTCACTCCCGCCCTACGCCTTCTGAAATCTCAGGGCCGTCAGCTGGAGCGTCTTGCTAACAGAACTGGACTCACCCATTCATAAAAATATGTACATGGAACATGTTCATTTGTATAAAGATTCCCTCTCTTCAGCTAAATCTGCATATTACTCTCACTTAATCCACTCTAATCATCACAATTCTAAAACCCTGTTCTCCCTCCTCACCTCCATTACAAAACCTCCTGACTCTCTTCCCTACCATATGCAATCCCAAGACTTTCGCAATAAACGTATGTCCTTTTTTGTTTCCAAAATTACAGACATCCATAAACACCTGACCTCCTCTGGAGCTGCAGCTTCTGGAGGCAACTATAACACCCCTAATCCATCCCCAACTACTACTTTTTCAAGTTTCGACCTTCCCTCTGTTCAAGCCATTTCGGACATTATTCATAAATCTAAACCCTGCACATGTCAGCTCGATCCACTTCCCTCCACCCTGGTTAAATCCTGCAGCTCTTCACTTTCCCCTCTCATCACTGAGATTATCCACTCCTCCCTAAGCTCCGGTTCAGTCCCCCCTTCACTCAAAATTGTCTCGGTCACACCCATTCTGAAAAAAACAGGTCTGGACCCCACTAATTTTAGCAATCTCCGTCCCATATCTAACTTACCCTTCATATCCAAAATTCTGGAAAAAACAGTCGCTTCTCAACTTCATAATCACCTCATGTCGAATAGCATCTACGAGCAGTTTCAATCTGTCTTCCGTCCCCTTCATAGCACTGAAACCGCACTCATTAAAATTTCAGATGACCTTCTCATGGCTTCTGATTCTGGGTTACTTTCAATTCTCATTCTTCTGGACCTCACAGCAGCTTTTGATACCATTTCTCATCCCACTCTCCTCTGTCGATTATCATCTATTGGTATCACCCACACTCCCATAGCCTGGTTTACTTCATACATTTCTGATCGCACACAGTTCATACAACTAAAAACCCAGAAATCCATTACCTTCCCCGTCTCCACTGGAGTGCCCCAAGGCTCTGTATTGGGGCCTCTCCTTTTTATCATATACATCCTCCCTCTTGGTCACATCCTCCGTAAACATAACATTAAATTTCATTGCTACGCGGACAACACCCAGCTCTACCTCTCTACTAAACCATCTTCTTTACTCCCACCAACCCCTCTTACCCTCTGTCTCCAAGAAATTCACTCTTGGTTTTCATCCAACTTTCTCAAACTGAACAGTTCAAAAACCGAAGTCCTCTTGGTGGGCACACCTCACACCCTCTCCAAAGCTAATAAAGTTTCCATTACCATTGATAACTTAACTGTCCTTCCCTCCCCTCAGGTTAAGAGTCTGGGTGTCGTCCTTGACAGCACATTATCTTTCCACTCTCACATTAATAGCATCACCCGGTCAGCCTATTTCCACCTGCGTAACATTTCCCGCCTCCGTCCCTCTCTTACTCCCAAAACCACCGCCATCCTGGTTCACAGCCTCATCACATCTCGGTTAGATTACTGCAACTCACTCCTGTTTGGCCTCCCTAATAAGTCGCTCCAGAAGCTGCAGCTCCTACAGAACTCTGCTGCACGCCTGATTACTCAGACCCCCATTTCTCATCATATCACTCCCATCTTGCAACAACTTCACTGGCTTCCTGTCAAACAGAGGATCATCTTTAAAATACTTCTCATTACCTTCAAAGCAGTTCATAACATGGCTCCTCCATATATCTCAGATCTTATCCATTTAAACATCCCTACTCGTTCACTCCGATCCTCTCACACCTGCCAGCTTTCTGTTCCCCCTGCTCGTCTTGTCACAATGGGGAGCAGGGCGTTTAGTCGCTCTGCTCCCCATCTTTGGAATTGCCTCCCTCCAGATCTTCGTACCATGGACTCATTTAATCTTTTCAAATCCAAACTCAAAACTCTGTTGTTTAGACAATCATATTCCACCTGACCCATATCAGCTCAATGTTGTCTTGCCAACTTTATTGATTACTGTTTTAATGTTTTTTTATCTGCTTTGTACAGTGTCCTTGGGTGTCCTGATAAGGCGCTTTAAATAAAATGTATTATTATTATTATTATTATTATATCTACATTACCCATACTGCACCGCAAACCGGAAGTAACTCGCGTGACAGTGAAACGCTCCAAATCCAAACATTTACTTAAATATAACCACGAATACTATAAAGCCGACAACATTAAACGTTAGGCCGCAAACAAGGTTTTATCAGCGTAACCAAAGTAAAAATTAGCATCATACAAACCGCGCACATATGCCGCGGCAGTACAACGGTTGTACAAGAAGACAAACAAACTTAAACCACATCTCAATAGATATAAACAACAGCTTACCGGTGGCGCATCATAAAATTAGTTATAAGCCGCTGCAATCAACATTTCACAATACCTGACAAGAAATGTGCCGAACAAATCCGGATT
>JAPDVR010000010.1:50667547-50677547 GCA_026230005.1 Gila orcuttii
TAATGGTGCTATGGCCGTTCTAAAACCAGACTGAAAAGTGTTTAAAATATTATTGCCAAATAAAAACCGTTTTAACTGTATGCTTACCTGAGATTCAAGGGTCTTAGCCAAAATTGAGGGTTTGGAGATTGGACGGTAGTTGTCCATGTCTGAGGGATCGCCAGCTTTAAATAATGGGAGAACATAAGCAGCTTTCCAAACTTTGGGTATAGAATTCAACAAAAGACTAATTAAAAATAAGAGTTACTGGCTCTGCTATAACATCCGCCGCCACTTTTAAAAGATAAGGATCTAGGTTATCTGGATCTACAGATGTTTTGTGGTCAATGCCCTTCAAGGCTGTGCAGACTTGACTTACTGAAACAGGATTAAAAACAAACACATCCACATTTCCAATCGCCGCTGTAACCACAGAACATGGGAGAGATGTATTTGCATTTAAACTATCAAAAACAGACCCAGCATGAATGAAGTGTTTATTTAACTGATTGATCATAGCAGCTTTATCCTTTATTTTATCTACGTCAACCTGAATATATTCAGGAAGACTAGAGGCTACATGAGTCCCTGACAAGGATTTAATTAACTTCCAGAATGTTGAGGAGTTATTTAAATTCTCTGAAACCGACTTTCTAATCATCAACGTGCACTTATTCCTCAGTGTTGTAAATGTAGACCAATCAGCAGTGGCGTTTGAAAATCTGGCTTGCGCCCATGATTTATTTCTCAAATGAATTAGCTCTGAAAGACTGTCTGAAAACCAGGGATTGTCTCTACCGCTGATCCTGAACTTCTTACTGGGAACTTGTTTATTAGAAATAGATAAAAAAATTGATTGAAAATATTCCCATACCAGTTCAACATCCTGTATCAAAAGTACTCTTCTTAAGTCACTGTAGAACAAGTCATGCAAGAAAGCCTGCTCATCAAAATCTTTGAAATATCTTTTAAAAATAAACAGGGGTTTTACTTTAGGGATTTTTGTGTCCCTAACACAAGCAATTACACAATGATCGCTGACATCATTGAAGAATATGCCAGTTGAAGTAAATTTGTGAGCATTATTTGTTATAATTAAATCAGGTAAGGTAGACTTATGCTGCTCTTTAGGATTTGGCCTTGTTGGAGCATTAATAAGTTGTGCAAGGTTTAAGGAGTCACACAATTCTTTAAAACAATCAGATGTCCCTGAGAGCCAGTGCCAATTTAAATCACCCATAAGGATGAACTCAGAGCCATTTAACTCATGTAAAATATCTGATAGGACATCAATAAAAGCATTACCATACATCGTAATTTCAGTTTACCAGGAACTGATTTATCAGGAGCCCCATTAACTGCAAACTGAAAAAAAGAGAATTATTCAATTCATGAAATGGGCTGATTGACTGATGATATAACTCAAGAATTTACGTCGATGAGTTTGAAAGTTGTCTGAAGTGTTAGTAAGTACAACCGGGATTCACTCTCCTTACTGTGTCCATCTAATTAATTTAATTCCTGCTTGCAAAAAATAAGCATCAGGAATATAAGGAAATAAATAATGCTGATGTACCGAGGACAAATCCGGTAGCCGTGTGGGTTCGAGACTGAACAGATTAAGAGAGATCTATAGACCCGAAGAAACTCACACTTCCACACTCAGGGTCCACAACTTTGATAGTCAATATGTCAATATGCTACTGGCCTGGAAAAACCCAGCAGCAAGATTGAGTCCTTAATTCAGTAAAGCCGTTATCCAGTAGGTGGATTCCTGATAGTCCTAGGCCTCAGCAACCCAGAAAATCCAGTAATCCAGTAACCTCTAAAATGTTTTCATCAAAAATCCCGGAATGATCATAAAAATGTTGTTCTTAGAAAGAACCTCACCTTCAGGCCTCAACCAGGGTCCACAGATCTGATAGTCCATGTAATACTAGGCCAGGAGAAATCCAACAGGATCAAATCCGTAGTTCAGGTTTAAAATAAGTGTGATTGACTCTGGGCTGCCCCAGTCACATCTTTAAACACCTCCCTCTGTGGTCTATGTCAAAATAGATCAAAGCTTGATACCATTTCCGTCAAAATAAAAGATCATGTGTTTATCACTTTCAAGTATAGAATTAGTTCCTTTATTTTTCAGTGCATTTGTTTTACAATATATGGCAATTACTGTCATGGGATTAATATTATAACTATTATCATGTAGTGTAATGTAGACTGAGACACTATATCACAACTAAAAGAGTTTTGAGTTTTGCTTTGTTCAATTTGCACACTGAATATGGGTTGGATTTTGGGCTCTTAATTTTAAACTCTCAAAGTGCACCAGATTGATGAATTTAACATTAAAATGCACAAAATGTTCTTACAGGGGAACATGCCCCCGAACCAAGGTGGAGTGTAGTTCAATTGTTTTAATAAATTACAATTTTGGAGTTATTTCATGTTAACTCTTACTCATTCCTACTCACTCATTACATGGCATTAGTGGTTTTAAGGAATAGGAGTTGGTATACATATTCAAGGGCGTGCAAAGATGGGTGGTGTTTATGATGATATGTAGTGGGCCGATTTTCTGTCCCAGTCCAGCCCTGCGCACTACGCTAGCCTACTTCTTAGTATCGAAGTATTGAAGTTGCGCATTAGGCGTAAGTAGACTCTGTATGTTCGTTTGGCCGGAAGCTAGAATTTTACTTTGAAACATGTTAAATATGAATATTTTTCTTACACAAACGCATGTCTTTGCTTCAGAAGGCCATTATTAACCCTTCAGAGCCATGTGGAGCACTTTTATGATGATAGATGCACTTTTATGATGATAGATGCACTTTTATCATAGATGGATGCACTTTATGGACTTTCACTGCCATTATAAAGCTTGGAAGAGCCAGGATATTTTTTAATATAACTCAGATGGTATTCGTCTGAAAGAAGAATGTCATATACACCTAGGATGACTTGAGGGTGAGTAAATCATGGGCTAATTTTCATTTTTGGTTGAACTATCCCTTTAATGAGCACATGAGAATCTGAACACTGCATCTAAACGATCCTGTGTTTTCTCTTCTGCATGACAGATCTTTGAAGGAAGCATTTTTCCATCAGCTTCTCAACGGTTTCCGGCATTATGATCGTCAGCTGAGGAACGACCTGCTAGTGTTGCTGTCTCTGATCGCATCGAACCCGAGCGCTCCTCTGATCGTGAGTCCACCGTCCTCACTGCTGTAAACTCCACGAGCCTAACCTCTTCTTATCTAGCCTAACCTCTTCTTATCTAGCCTAACCTCTTCTTATCTAGCCTAACCTCTTCTCCACGAGCCTAACCTCTTCTCCACAAGCCTAACGCTCTTCTCCACGAGCCTAACACTCTTCTCCACGAGCCTAACGCTCTTCTCCACGAGCCTAACGCTCTTCTCCACGAGCCTAACGCCTTCTCCACGAGCCTAGCGCTCTTCTCCACGAGCCTAGCGCTCTTCTCCACGAGCCCAACGCTCTTCTCATCGAACCTAACGCTCTTCTCATCGAGCCTAACGCTCTTCTCCACGAGCCTAACGCTCTTCTCCACGAGCCCAACGCTCTTCCCATCGAGCCTAACGCTCTTCTCGACGAACCTAACGCTCTTCTCCACGAGCCTAACGCCTTCTCCACGAGCCTAGCGCTCTTCTCCACGAGCCTAGCGCTCTTCTCCACGAGCCCAACGCTCTTCTCATCGAGCCTAACGCTCTTCTCATCGAGCCTAACGCTCTTCTCCACGAGCCTAACGCTCTTCTCCACGAGCCCAACGCTCTTCCCATCGAGCCTAACGCTCTTCTCGACGAACCTAACGCTCTTCTCCACGAGCCTAGCGCTCTTCTCTTCTCCACGAGCCTAACGCTCTTCTCCACGAGCCTAACCTCTTCTTATCTAGCCTAACCTCTTCTCCACGAGCCTAACCTCTTCTCCACAAGCCCAACACTCTTCTCATCAAGCCCAACGCTCTTCTCCACGAGCCTAACGCTCTTCTCCTCGAGCCCAACGCTCTTCTCCTCGAGCCTAACGCTCTTCTCCACGAGCCTAACGCTCTTCTCCTCGAGCCCAACGCTCTTCTCCTCGAGCCTAACGCTCTTCTCCTCGAGCCCAACGCTCTTCTCCACGAGCCCAACGCTCTTCTCCTCGAGCCTAACGCTCTTCTTCACGAGCCTAACGCTTTTCTCCTCGAGCCTAACGCTCTTCTCCACGACCCTAACGCTCTTCTCATCTAGCCTAACCTCTTCTCCACGAGCCTAACGCTCTTCTCCTCGAGCCCAACGCTCTTCTCCTCGAGCCCAACGCTCTTCTCCTCGAGCCTAATGCTCTTCTCCTCGAGCCTAAAGCTCTTCTCCTCGAGCCTAACGCTCTTCTCCTCGAGCCTAACGCTCTTCTCCACGAGCCTAACGCTCTTCTCCTCGAGCCTAACGCTCTTCTCAACGAGCCTAACGCTCTTCTTATCTAGCCTAACCTCTTCTCCACGAGCCTAATGCTCTTCTCCACGAGCCCAACGCTCTTCTCCTCGAGCCCAACGCTCTTCTCCTCGAGCCTAACGCTCTTCTCCTCGAGCCTAACGCTCTTCTCCTCGAGCCTAACGCTCTTCTCATCGAGCCTAACGCTCTTCTCCTCGAGCCCAACGCTCTTCTTCACGAGCCTAACGCTCTTCTCCTTGAGCCGAACGCTCTTCTCATCGAGCCCAACGCTCTTCTCCTCGAGCCTAATGCTCTTCTCCTCGAGCCTAAAGCTCTTCTCCTCGAGCCTAACGCTCTTCTCCTCGAGCCTAACGCTCTTCTCCACGAGCCTAACGCTCTTCTCCTCGAGCCTAACGCTCTTCTCCACGAGCCTAACGCTCTTCTTATCTAGCCTAACCTCTTCTCCACGAGCCTAACGCTCTTCTCCACGAGCCTAACGCTCTTCTCATCGAGTCTAACGCTCTTCTCCTCGAGCCTAACGCTCTTCTCCTCGAGCCCAACGCTCTTCTTCACGAGCCTAACGCTCTTCTCCTTGAGCCGAACGCTCTTCTCATCGAGTCCAACACTCTTCTCATCGAGCCTAATGCTCTTCTCCACAAGCCTAACCTCTTCTCCTCGAGCCTAACGCTCTTCTCCTCGAGCCCAATGCTCTTCTCCACGAGCCCAACGCTCTTCTCCTCGAGCCCAACGCTCTTCTCATCGAGCCCAATGCTCTTCTCCACGAGCCCAACGCTCTTCTCCTCGAGCCCAACGCTCTTCTCATCGAGTCTAATGCTCTTCTCATCGAGCCCAACGCTCTTCTCCACGAGGCTAACGCTCTTCTCCTCGAGCCTAACGCTCTTCTCCACGAGCCTAACGCTCTTCTCCTCGAGCCTAACGCTCTTCTCCACGAGCCTAACGCTCTTCTCCACGAGCCCAACGCTCTTCTCCACGAGCCCAGCGCTCTTCTCCACGAGCCCAGCGCTCTTCTCCACGAGCCTAACACTCTTCTCCACGAGCCCAGCGCTCTTCTCCACGAGCCTAACGCTCTTCTCCACGAGCCTAACGCTCTTCTCCACGAGCCTAACGCTCTTCTCCACGAGCCTAAAGGTGATGATACACAGGGCAACTTTTTGAGCAATGTTGCCAGGCAATATTGCCGTCAACGGGCAACCAGGTGAGACACAGGGCAACTAATTAGGGCAACGGACAGTTGGCAGCAGCCAATCAGAGATGAGCAAATCTGTTGCCATGGATACAGACACCACAAAGATGGATGCTGAAACTTTTGCAGCTGTCACTGTTGTCATGGCTTCTTCAACAATGATTTTACTTAAGTAAGTATCACTTTTAACACAAAACTTAAAAAATAATTTGCCATTATTATTACATAAATTAATTCATATTACATGCATACATTCCATCTTTTTTTCTTTTCTTTCTTTTGCTTTCAAAATGCTTGTAGCCTATAAAGCATATGATTAATGACTCAAGAGTTTTTATTAAATGAGGCTAACTTACATTTTTGTTATGGAAATATATATATATATATATATATATATATATATATATATATATATATATATATATATATATATATATATATATATATATATATAATGTACTATATAGCATATCACTGTGTCATAACATTATTCATTCATTTTAGCAAAAAAGAAAAAAGGACATGGACCGGAAGATGGCTGCTCAGGAGGAAGAGGTGGTGTTACAGCCAACTACTGAGGGAGCTGGCTGACGAAGATGCTCCTGGTTACAGAAACTGTTTAAGAATGGGGCAAAACACATTTAACAGTCTGGTGAGCCTGGTGGAACCATCATTAAGAAGGTAAGACACAGTGATGAGTGAGGCAATACCTGTTGGGGAGAGACTGGCAATAACATTGAGGTACTTGGCCACAGGACAGACCTTCTCCTCTCTGGAATACACATTCCGGGTTAGTAGGCACAGCATTTCCAGGATTGTAGTCGAGACCTGTGAGGCTCTTTACAAGGCATTACAACAGGATTACCTCAAAGTACCATCCACAGAAGAGAAGTGGAAACACATCTCCATCAGATTTGAGGAGAGGTGGAACTTCCCACATTGCATTGGTGCCTTAGATGGCAAGCATGTCAACATCCTTCCGCCACCAAATTCAGGGTCCCATTACTATAACTACAAAGTTTTCAATTCAATAGTTCTCATGGCTCTAGTAGATGCGGACCTGAAATTTATTTATATTGATGTAGGGACAAATGGCAGAGTTAGCGATGGGGGAGTTTGGGCCAAGTGTGGGCTAGCCGGGCATTGGAATACAACACACTGAACATACCATCAATAGAAGACCTGCCTGGACGTCAAACCCCTGTCCCTTATGTTGTCGTGGCAGATGAGGCCTTTGGTTTGAAGCCATGGATGATGAGACCATACCCAAGGACACAACTGGATAACAACAAGCGAAACTTTAACAACAGGCTCTCTCGTGCACGTCGTTGTGTTGAGAATGTTTTTGGAATCTTGGCAAACAGATTTAGAGTTTTTCGCCAAGCAATCGCATTGGAGCCTTCAAAGGCTGTAATAATAACAAAGGCAGCATGTGTTCTTCACAATTACCTAAGAACTGAATCCCTTACCCGTTACACCTACACACCTCCCAGTCTGGTGGATCAGGAGGACACAGAAACGGGTCGACTTGTTAACGGAGCTTGGAGAGAAGAACCAGAATGTATGCGCCCTATTGCAGCTTCCTCAGACAGAAATTCATCTTTGCAGGCAAAACAAGTGAGAGAGGAGTACTGCAGCTACTTCAACACAAACGGAGCAGTAAGCTGGCAAGAGAACGCAATGTCTTGACTACTTATTCTTCCTCCACACTGCCATAACCTCTACCCATCTGTTTAATACAGTATGCAGGATACAAAAAGACGATAATGAATGAAATGCTACAAAAACATTTTGTTTGTTTTATTTTCAGTTCAGCCACCCAGGCAAATGCAAACTATTACTATTAAATAAGTTAAATAACAGATTACTATACATACTAATATATATACTCCATTTGTTTAAAATGCAGAATACAAAAAGATAATAAATAAAATGTTACAATCAAATACATGTTTTGATTTCATTTTCAATTCAGCTACTCTGGCAAATGCAAAATATAAAATACACAATGAAAGTTAAATGACTGTTTAATTACTATACATTCTACTCCTCATCTTGGACAGAGTGAGCCAACTCAATTATCTGCCTTTTCAGCTTCTTCGCCTTGTTGTCTGGCAGGTTTTATAGGCAACTTTCTAAGTAATGTAAAAAGCCAATGTGTGGTGAGGAGGCCTTTCTTTTCAGGAAACCCATAGCATACTGCATGGCCTCTGTAGCTTTATCAATTTTTTGCTTTTTGGGCTCAAACACAGACTTGTGGCGTTGGGTTAGGGTTAGGGTTAGGAGTTGTAGGAGTGGATGTTGAAGGAGAAGATGTGATGTTATCTGGGAACTGGGATGTTGAGGGAGCAGCCAAAACTGTTGTCAAATTGTCATAACTTTCTTCAGGGGTGCAGGGGTCACGGAGAAAAGACAGGATGTTGTAATACTTCCACTTGGGGAGGTAAACCTCTTCAGCTCCGGCCCCCGATTTGCTGCTCTTCAGAACCATGCCGTGCTCCCGCGAAAATGCAGTACGAAGGTTTTTAAATTTCCTCTTGATCTCTTCCTCTGAGGAAAAAAGGAACATAATATTGTAACATAAATACTATATAGGTGATATCACATAGTTTTTTTTTTTTTTTTTTACTATGTGTACTGTTTATACGCATAGTTTATATTATGAAGCAATGTGGAATCAACTGTAGCAATTACAGTCATGGACACAAGTTAAGACTGCCCTTAGAAAATGTACTTTTTTCCTTCTGAGCATAGTGATAGATCAGAAATTATTTTGATCGGTCCTTAAGCCTTTGTCCATGACTAACGCTGTAAAAACTATGTTCGATAAATACTACCTTACTACAACACCATTATTGCAAAAGCCATTAGAAGTTCAAAAAATATGCAAAAAGCAATTTTCACAACAGGATGTACCGGTTATAACTTGTTGCTCATCTGACAGCTGCTGACAGAGAGTCTGGAAGTCCCTCGTTTTAAGGTCCCGGTGTTTATACAGCTTTGCTTTTGGGTTCCACAAATAGTCGTGCTCTGTATTTACAAGGACACATAATACAAGACGGTGATGTTAGACAAACACTGTTCCAACTTTAAAAAAAAAAAAAAAAAAATCGATGAGCATTTCATTTATTACTTCATTTATTACAAGTCAGTGGTTCTCAAACTTTTTAGAGTGGCATACCCCCGATATTTGCCCCCTTAAATACATTTTTCAAGTGCATTTTTTGTCTTAATAGAATAAATAATGCTTTAAATAAAACATGTTAAATATAGAAATTATACTTCTAAATATTCAATTAAAACCGCCAGTAGGTGGCGGTAAGTCCCTGTCTTTATGAGTGAGCCATCGATTCATTCATAGAAACAAACTGTATTTATGAATGAATCATTGACTCTCACGATTTGTTCAAAGCCGCAGATTCGTTCACGAAACAACGCTGTGTTGGAGATGCATAACAGTTCTGCAGTGGCTTTTGTTGAAACTATCATTTGTTGAAAAATTGAGTAAAAAATACTTACAATACTGTTTAAAATGAACATCACTTAACATTACTGATACAATCAATGTCACATTTGCAATCGTGTGGATATTCGGGAAACATTGTATTCTTGCTCGTATAATAAATGACCAACATTAAAAACAAGAACTCACACAGGGTATGTTTTTGTATCGAAGAGAGTTTGAATCTTAAATCGATCTCTATGCACGGTTTGTGTTTATACTTGTTCTTCATGCTAGTAAGTTAAGTGCTAAATCCCCACTTTTACAAAGGTACATTGTAGAACGGCAGTAATGTATTTCCAGCGATTTGCTAGTCGACTCTGCACGCAACCTATCATATGGACGCTGCTTTTGTGGATGCAGTCAGTTTTGATTGGATGTCATGTATTTACGGCATTTTACCTGCTAGATATAAAGTACATGTTATTTTAAGGTGGGGTAGAATTGTACCTTCTCTGTCACCTCATGTAGGCTACCCGCAGTGGTGCGCGTACGTTAACCCAGTTTGAGAACCACTTTTACAAGTGAATTGTCGAGACAGAAGTCGGGGTATCTAACGTTAGTTAACTTTCAGGTAACTATGTAGCAAATTAACCTCAAGTTAGCTAAATCCCATAGAAAGTCAATGGAGCGGTGGTCAAAAATATTCTTTGTGTAAATTACAACCTGGGCGGGCACAATAAATTGGACATCTATTGGTATTTTAAGCATTAAATTAAGCAAATTTTCTGTTTTGGGTTGACAAATGACAACTTACCAGCATAAAAAGATATAAGTTGACGCTCCTTTTCTTCGCTCCACTGCCGCTGAGAGGCCGCCATGTTGTTTGAAAATTTTCTTAATTCTCCAAGCCGGTCACGTGTTCGGCTGCTAGCACTCTGATTGGAGGATCTT
>JAPDVR010000010.1:50682547-50832547 GCA_026230005.1 Gila orcuttii
GCATGTCAGAGCACAAGTCCAAGGAATTGTCTGTAGAGCTCTGAGACAGGATTGTATTGAGGCACAGATCTGGGGAAGGGTTCAGAAATATTTCTGCAGCATTGAAGGTCCCCATGAACACAGTGGCCTCCATCATCCGTAAATGGAAGACGTGTAGAACCACTAGGACTCTTCCTAGAGCTGAGCGATCTAGGGGAAGGGCCTTAGTCAGGGAGGAGACCAAGAACCCGATGGTCACTCTGGCAGACCTCCAGCGTTTCTCTGTCGAGAGAGGAGAACCTTTCAGAAGAACAACCATCTCTGCAGCTCTCCACCAATCAGACGGAAGGCACTCCCGAGTAAAAGCCCATGACAACCCGTCTAGAGTTTGCCAAAAGACAAGAACTGGGAGACTCGTCAGTATCAAGGGAAACATGAGGAACACAGACTCGTCAGGATCGAGGGAAAGATGAGGGACTGGGAGACTCGTCAGAATCGAGGGAAATATGAGGAACTGGGAGACTCGCCAGGATCGAGGGAAAGATGAGGAACTGGGAGACTCATCAGGATCGAGGGAAAGATGAGGAACTGGGAGACTCGTCAGGATCGAGGGAAATATGAGGAACTGGGAAACTCGTCAGGATCGAGGGAAATATGAGGAACTGGGAGACTCATCAGGATCGAGGGAAAGATGAGGGACTGAGAGACTCGTCAGGATCGAGGGAAAGATGAGGAAATGGGAGACTCGTCAGGATCGAGGGAAAGATGAGGTACTGGGAGACTCGTCAGGAGCGAGGGAAAGATGAGGGACTGGGAGACTCGTCAGGAGCGAGGGAAAGATGAGGGACTGGGAGAGTCGTCAGGATCGAGGGAAAGATGACGGACTGGGAAACTCGTCAGGATTGAGGGAAAGATGAGGGACTGGGAGACTCGTCAGGATCGAGGGAAAGATGAGGGACTGGGAGACTCGTCAGGAGCGAGGGAAAGATGAGGGACTGGGAGAGTCGTCAGGATCGAGGGAAAGATGAGGGACTGGGAGACTCGTCAGGATCGAGGGAAAGATGAGGTACTGGGAGACTCGTCAGGATCGAGGGAAAGATGAGGGACTGGGAGACTCGTCAGGATCGAGGGAAAGATGAGGTACTGGCAGACTCGTCAGGATCGAGGGAAAGATGAGGTACTGGGAGACTCGTCAGGATCGTGGGAAAGATGAGGTACTGGGAGACTCGTCAGGAGCGAGGGAATGATGAATGTACAGAGACAGCCTTGATGAAAACCGGCTCCAGACTCGAACCCGATTGAACATCTCTGGAGAGATCTGAAAATGGCTGTGACGCTCCCCATCCAACCTGATGGAGCTTGAGAGGTTCTGCAAAGAAGAATGGGAGAAACTGCCCAAAAATAGGTGTGCCAAGCTTGTAGCATCATACTCAAAAATAATTGAGGCTGAAATTGGCGGCAAAGGTGCTTCAACATAGTATTGAGCAAAGTATTGAAAAAAATGAATTTAATCCATTTTGGAATAAGGCTGTAACATAACAAAGTGTAGAAAAAGTGAAGCACTGTGAATACTTTCCGGATGCACTGTAAATACAGGGAAAATCTCCTCGCATTTACTTCATGGCAAATCTGATTTATTCTCTTCTGTGCAGGTCATGTGTTGTGGGCTGTTTCGGGACAGAGGACGTGTTTGTGGCGGGAGGTGGAGTTGATCTGCTCCTTCAGCAGCTGCAGGTGCAAACATTTAGCATGAGTGTGTGAACGTTCGCCGGTTCCCGCCTCCTCCTTCCCGTAACATCTAACCACGTTACACTAACATTGTCCGGGAAGCAAGACACACTCTGTCAGTTCAAATCTAGACTAAAAACTAGTGGTGGGCCGTTATCGGCGTTAACGCGAGACTCTTATCGGGCGATAAAAAAAATATCGCCGTTAATCTATTCTCAAAGTTGGGTTGGGATCATAAAATAGCTTTTTCGAATATCGTTATATTTTCGCGCAATTCCATGTGTAGCCTAGTATATTTGACATAATTGACGCCGCGCCTACTGTCACAGATCGCGCAGCAGGGTATTTTCCTGTCAGGGACACAAGGTGTATACTTTTACATGTTACGTTGGGCGACGTTCCTCTCGTTACTTTATTTTAATGCAATTATATGTTGTTAAATGAGTTTATTCCAAGCGCGCTGTATCTTTGTATGAGCATGAGCGATGCTCAATTTACAAATGAATCACTCTTTTGAGTCGATTCTGTTCAAAGACTTCAAACAAGTTGGCTGATCTGTCTAAATCGGTTCGCGAATCAGTTTGAATGATCTGTTCAGTTCCTCACGCACTGAATCGTCTGAAGCGCGTTCAATCACACTCGACTCGGATTCGTAACAGGAAGATTTAAGAACATCAAGAGCGTTGGATGAAGTGGCCGTGGATCTAGTTTAGTGAAAGCAAATCTGCAAATGCATCATATTTTTGCCAGCGATGAAGATATTTATTAGTTGAACATCTTCGTATGCTGTCTGTGAATGAATGATTCCACAGGACGATACATTCGATTTCATTTCATTCAGGTAATACATTTTACAACCAAACAGATTATTACGCCACGATAGCACTACTAAAAAGTATGACATTATCCGTTTTTTGGAAATATACATTAATTTATAGGCTACAAAAAAACGCTTCAGAGTGTCGGCGCACTGGCAAAGGTTAACAGGTTAAATAAGCTAACGTTACCTTGTGTACAGTTTATGAAATGAACACCCGCCATCCCGCGGTAATGTGTGTGTATTGCGCAGGGGCATAGTCACACGAATAGTTTACATTGATTGAAAACTAATTTGTTTAAAAAGGAGGAGGCTATTGCCGGTAAAGGCAGGTTCACATAAAATCATTATGACATATGACATTATTTTTTGATCTAACGAGCATCTGGTTTGGCGATGCAAAAACGGACTGTAGCCTATACGTCGTGCTTATTGTTTTTTTCTTCTTCCAATTAGCCTACTATGTAAAAAAAAAAAAACGACGAAAACATGTTACTTGTTCAATTAATAAACAGTTTGTTTGATGACAAATCGCTAAAGATTAAATTGGCCTCCCTTTCTGTCATTGTGAGTGTGCGTTTTTTTTTTTTTTTTTTTTTTGAACGATATTCGACTTTTGCTCCTCTATTGTCGAATGGCATTTTTGGCAGAAATTCACATCCCTTCGCGAGGCGAACTATTCTCAAAGACTTACTTTTAGTCATTATTTGGGTAGCACACATATTCTGAATGCCTTCGGCAGAATTCAAATGAGCCATTTTAATCTAGATTAATCTAGATTAATTCCAAGATTGCAGTGAGATTAATCTAGATTAAAAAAATTAATCTATGCCCACCTCTACTAAAAACACATCTCTTTGACCTAGCATACACTTAACACATTATAGACTTCTATAATTATTGTTAGGCTGCATAGATTAGGTCAGCCGGAACCGGGAACACATCCCATAAATCCTGATGTACTTGTTACATCATAAGAAGGATGGCGTCTACGCTAATATTAGTCTCTCTGTTTATTCCGAGGTTTATCGCAGATCCGAATCCGGATCTGATGAAGGACCTGTGCCTGGACACAACGACAACGCAGTCCTGAAGTGTCAACTAGTCTTTCCCCCGTGAAGGCCTCCTTCCCTTCCTTTTACCTCTGTACAGATGAAATATTGTCGGGATAATTCCGGTTTATGTGGCTATGCGTAAGCGATAAAAAATTCTGTATTATAAAATTTTCAAGGCTTATACCTTGGAACCTATTTCATGGTTTGCGTTCTCTAGCCACCAGGCACTGTTTTGTGCAAATGAGCGGCCGGATCGCATTAAGGGTTTTCTGTTAGAACGGTTTCGTGTTAGCGGCCCCTAATTAATAACTAATGATTGTTGCGATGGAAGTGAATCAATCAAAACTAACTTTAGCTGGACAATAACTTTACTCTAGAGCTGCTGTAAAGCCAAAACAATCTCTGTTACTTTAATTTCCTATTATCACTGTAAAGCTGCTTTGAAACAATCTATAATGTTAGAAGCGCTATATAAATGAAGGTGACTTGACTTCGACTGGCGTTTGTGGCGTGTGTTTGACTGGCGTGTGTGGCGTGTTTTCGACTGGCGCGTGACTGGCGTGTGTTTGACTGGCGTGTGTGGCGTGTGTTTGACAGGCGTGTGTGGCGTGTGTTCGACTGGCGTGTGTGGCGTGTGTTTGACTGGCGCGTGACTGGCGTGTCTGGCGTGTGTACGACTGGTGTGTGTGGCGTGTGTTCGACTGGCGTGTGTGGCGTGTGTTTGACTGGTGCGTGTTCGACTGGCGTGTGTGGCGTGTGTTTGACTGGCGTGACTGGCGTGTGTTCAACTGGCGCGTGACTGGCGTGTGTTCAACTGGCATGTGTGCCGTGTGTTCGACTGGCTTGTACTGGCGTGTGTGGCGTGTGTTCAACTGGCGTGTGTTTGACCACATGTGTGATGTGCAGCGGAGCCCCAGACACATGCTGATTGCGCTAATCGGGACTCTGCTGGAGCTGTGTGAGAGTCCGCGGGCCGTCACGCGTGTGCAGTGCTGGCGTGGCGAGAGAGACGTCACTGCGCCGCAGCTCCTGTTGCAGATCTGGAGGAGCGAGGAGGAGGAGACGGGCATAACGCGAGACCGGCACGGGGTGATTGCAGGTACGGACACATCAGTCAGCCTGAACACATAAAAATACACAGCTTACAGCACAGCTCACGTGTCAAGGATTAAAACACTGCCATGCCCTTGGTAATTGACCTCTGTGTATTTACATTGATCCAGTGTGTTCATTTACACAGATCCAGTTTGTTAATTTACACAGATCCAGTGTGTTCATTTACACTGATCAAGTGTTCATTTACACCGATTCAATATGATCATTTACACCGACCCAGTGTGTTCATTTACACCGACCCAGTGTGTTCAATTACACCGATCCAGTGTTCATTTACACCGATCCAGTGTTCATTTACACTGATCAAGTGTTCATTTACACCGATTCAGTGTGTTCATTTACACAGATCCAGTGTGTTCATTTACACAGACGCAGTGTGTTCATTTACACCGATCCAGTGTGTTCATTTACACCGATCCAGTGTTCCTTTACACAGATCCAGTGTGTTCATTTACACCGATCCAGTGTGTTCATTTACACCGATCCAGTGTGTTCATTTACACCGATCCAGTGTTCATTTACAATGATCCAGTGTGTTCATTTACACCGATCCAGTGTGTTCATTTACACCGATCCAGTGTTCATTTACACAGATCCAGTGTATTCATTTACAATGATCCAGTGTGTTCATTTACACAGATCCAGTGTGTTCATTTACACAGATCCAGTGTTCATTTACACAGATCCAGTGTATTCATTTACAATGACCCAGTGTTCATTTACACAGATCCAGTGTGTTCATTTACACAGATCCAGTGTGTTCATTTACACAGATCCAGTGTGTTCATTTACACCGATCCAGTGTGTTCATTTACACCGATCCAGTGTTCATTTACACAGATCCAGTGTGTTCATTTACACCGATCCAGTGTTCATTTACACCGATCCAGTGTTCATTTACACAGATCCAGTGTGTTCATTTACACAGATCCAGTGTTCATTTACACAGATCCAGTGTATTCATTTACGCAGATCCAGTGTATTCATTTACACAGATCCAGTTTGTTCATTTACACAGATCCAGTGTGTTCATTTACACCGATCCAGTGTGTTCATTTACACAGATCCAGTGTTCATTTACACCGATCCAGTGTGTTCATTTACACAGATCCAGTTTGTTCATTTACACAGATCCAGTGTGTTCATTTACACCGATCCAGTGTGTTCATTTACACCGATCCAGTGTGTTCATTTACACAGATCCAGTGTATTCATTTACAATGATCCAGTGTGTTCATTTACACAGATCCAGTGTGTTCATTTACACAGATCCAGTGTACATTTACACAGATCCAGTGTATTCATTTACAATGACCCAGTGTTCATTTACACAGATCCAGTGTGTTCATTTACACCGATCCAGTGTGTTCATTTACACCGATCCAGTGTTCATTTACACAGATCCAGTGTGTTCATTTACACCGATCCAGTGTTCATTTACACAGATCCAGTGTTCATTTACACAGATCCAGTGTTCATTTACACAGATCCAGTGTGTTCATTTACACAGATCCAGTGTTCATTTACGCAGATCCAGTGTATTCATTTACAATGATCCAGTGTTCATTTACACCGATCCAGTGTGTTCATTTACACAGATCCAGTTTGTTCATTTACACAGATCCAGTGTGTTCATTTACACCGATCCAGTGTGTTCATTTACACAGATCCAGTGTTCATTTACACAGATCCAGTGTTCATTTACACAGATCCAGTGTATTCATTTACAATGACCCAGTGTTCATTTACACAGATCCAGTGTGTTCATTTACACCGATCCAGTGTGTTCATTTACACCGATCCAGTGTTCATTTACACAGATCCAGTGTGTTCATTTACACCGATCCAGTGTTCATTTACACAGATCCAGTGTGTTCATTTACACAGATCCAGTGTGTTCATTTACACAGATCCAGTGTGTTCATTTACACCGATCCAGTGTGTTCATTTACACCGATCCAGTGTTCATTTACGCAGATCCAGTGTATTCATTTACACAGATCCAGTGTTCATTTACACCGATCCAGTGTGTTCATTTACACAGATCCAGTGTTCATTTACACAGATCCAGTGTGTTCATTTACACAGATCCAGTGTTCATTTACACCGATCCAGTGTGTTCATTTACACCGATCCAGTGTTCATTTACACAGATCCAGTGTGTTCATTTACACAGATCCAGTGTTCATTTACACCGATCCAGTGTGTTCATTTACACAGATCCAGTTTGTTCATTTACACCGATCCAGTGTGTTCATTTACACAGATCCAGTGTGTTCATTTACACCGATCCAGTGTGTTCATTTACACAGATCCAGTGTTCATTTACACCGATCCAGTGTGTTCATTTACACCGATCCAGTGTGTTCATTTACACAGATCCAGTTTGTTCATTTACACAGATCCAGTGTGTTCATTTACACAGATCCAGTGTGTTCATTTACACCGATCCAGTGTGTTCATTTACACAGATCCAGTGTGTTCATTTACACAGATCCAGTTTGTTCATTTACACAGATCCAGTGTGTTCATTTACACAGATCCAGTGTGTTCATTTACACCGATCCAGTGTGTTCATTTACACCGATCCAGTGTGTTCATTTACACCGATCCAGTGTGTTCATTTACACAGATCCAGTGTTCATTTACACAGATCCAGTTTGTTCATTTACACAGATCCAGTGTGTTCATTTACACCGATCCAGTGTGTTCATTTACACAGATCCAGTGTGTTCATTTACACCGATCCAGTGTGTTCATTTACACCGATCCAGTGTTCATTTACACAGATCCAGTGTGTTCATTTACACCGATCCAGTGTTCATTTACACAGATCCAGTGTTCATTTACACCGATCCAGTGTTCATTTACACAGATCCAGTGTGTTCATTTACACAGATCCAGTGTGTTCATTTACACAGATCCAGTGTGTTCATTTACACAGATCCAGTGTGTTCATTTACACAGATCCAGTGTGTTCATTTACACCGATCCAGTGTTCATTTACACAGATCCAGTGTTCATTTACACCGATCCAGTGTTCATTTACACAGATCCAGTGTGTTCATTTACATCGATCCAGTGTTCATTTACACCGATCCAGTGTGTTTATTTACACAGATCCAGTGTGTTCATTTACACAGATCCAGTGTGTTTATTTACACAGATCCAGTGTGTTCATTTACACAGATCCAGTGTGTTTATTTACACAGATCCAGTGTGTTTATTTACACAGATCCAGTGTGTTTATTTACACAGATCCAGTGTGTTCATTTACACCGATCCAGAGTTTTCAGTGTCTAAGTTCACAATAAACGCTGCTCCACACAAACATCTCTTAAAATCTCAAGTTAATATTCTGTCAGAGGGGTTCAGCTAATTAAAAAGTTTAGGAATCGCTAAAGTGAGCATGAATACAAAATGCAACTTTCTTAATTGAGCCGTCAGTTCATTACCATCACAAAGAAAGCCTCATCATACACTTGTTTTCTTCTCTCCAAAGTAAGTGAGAAGCTGCTCTTTTCAAACTCTCACAAAAGAGACTCTCTCTCTCTCTCTCTCTCTCTCTCAGACGTGAAGCGTCGTGAACCGTCATCAGCATCATCTTCACGTGACGTCAGTTCTGCTGTCAGGGATGTGTGGGAAAACCTGCGTGCAAACATCTACTGCATCTTCTGGAAACTGGGTATGAGAGAGGACTGTTTTATTTTCAGTAGTGTGACTGTAGCTAAAATAGCATACATTCTCAAGTAAAAATTAACTTTTAATATCAGCAACTACATAACATGTCAGAATGCTTGTAAGGTCACAGTGTTTTACACATTTACACCTGAGCAATCAGATAATAATCAAACACGCTCCTAAACTCTCCTCATTTGACAGTCCAGTTCAATTTAAGTGAATTGCTGAATCTAGTCATAGATTTAAAAAGATAATCTTCAATGCAGTTTATGTTGATTAAACACAGTAGCTTGACTGTAATGTAATTTACTGCTTGAAATTAAAGTCTGGTTGTAAAGTAACCAGCTAGTTATCAATGCTGATCCGCAGGATTTGAGCATCTGTCGGGTTTGAGCGCTGAAGATCTCGTCACACTCAGCATCATCCGCAGATACCTGGACTTCAAGGTAAGTCTTGATGACCTGTCAGCCTCGTCAGCATTAATGAGACGCATCACTGCAAACGCTCCTGCTTCACAGGTGGGAGAAGTTTTACACAAGGTCTCGGCTGAGCTGTTGACCGAGGGAGCGACGCCCGTCTCGTCTGATGAAGAAGCCCTGAAGAGCCTTCGACAGGTCAGCGACGACACGGTGAACAATGTGCGCTCTCTGCAACAAAGCATTCTGGGCCGTCAGCAGCAGGAGGAGCTGCAGGAGGAGAAGCTGCTGTATGAAGAGGTAAAACTGACTATCACATATAGTTCTGCTGTCCGTTTCTCCTGTCCTGAGCTGCGTCTGGCGAAGGGGTTGGTGTGCGTTTGATCAGTACCTGAGCAAATCTTTTCCAGATTGGGTTCACTCATAAGCAGAGAGAGATCGCAGCAGAAGCCTGGAGGAGTTACGTGGCCAGAACCTCAAACTACAGCGTCCTGAAGGTCTGAGATATTCATCCTCACACAGATTGGCATGTTCTCGAGTCTCTGCATTAATTCTTGCGTGTGTGTGTGTGTGTGTGTGTCAGGAGTTCAAGCATCTGCGGGAAGAATGGAGCACCAGCGGCCCCAACGCTCCATCAGAACCGGCCCTCGAGGGACCCGAGACACAACACACCCTCTCAGATCAATAAACCCAGTCCCATACAGAGAGTCCAGAGCAACCTGAAGTCATTTCACAACATATATACATGTTATGCTTTTCAGAGACATTGATATTTCTCATGTTCAGCAGTCTTTAATCCTACAGCATATGTTTACATACATAGTTTATTCTGGGCGTTTGAGCTCTAAAACCGCATGTAAATGCCACCATCGTAATGGATGAAGAGAAAGCATTTGGGTTTCTGCCTTACTAACCCTAGCGCATGTACAGTATATACCGCTAACTGCGTGTGGTCTGAGCTGCTGTGTGCATGTACACGCAGCCAAAGTTTCAGCTGATTTCCAGGGTAAACTTAAGATCTAGATCTTCACTACACAATCTCAACATCAGCGTTTTGGATCATCGGACCATCAACGAGGTCGGCCATCATGAGCGTGAGCTGCTTCATACATGATCTCAAGCAAACATCACCAATGCTGAATGTCATCGACGATGATTGTGAAAGTGAGCATAATGACCAATAAAATAAGACAGCAGAATCAGAACAAAACGATGTGTCCAGTCATCTTTAAGTCAGGTCAAATCACATTTATTTATATTGCGCTTTTTACAATACAGATTGTTTCAAAGCAGCTTTACAGAAATAACAGGAAAATAATGCAACAAAGTTTGTTAGCGTCACAGTCCAGCTTAAGTTTATTTCTACAGCACTTTATACCGTATAGATCTTTTCAAAGCACATTCACAGTAATAAACAGGAAAATAACAGAATCAATGATTATGAAACTTGAGACAAACATCAAATATGAGACAAACTCAGATTCAGTGGTGAAGCAGCTCTACAGAAGAAGAAAGAGTCATTATTCAGGTCAACTTCTGTTCTGAAAGTGTCAGTGCAGTTAAATCAATAATATTACTGAATATTAAAGTCTGCATCAAATGGAAGTTACAATTGTCTTTTCTTTCCAATTGTGAGATATGCGAGTGAAACAGTTTCTGCAATGAGAAAAGTGAAGAGGAGGAATTGATTGGATCGTAGGAAGTTGGTGTTTCTCACTAAGCGGAGCCGTTCTAAAGGCCATTTTTGAAACAAAGCTAGATTGTGGTCAGAGGCGTCACATCGATCATAATGTCTGTCTGAACTCAGAACTGCATGCCAGTGTTCTTCTCATACTACCTTTATCATATATTTCTATGGCAGAAATAGCTAGAGTAGTGTGCGGTTAGGAATTCAGGATCAGTCACACAATGTTTATGTAAGAAGGACCAAATACCAATTGGCCTCTGACTTTACTCAGTGATTTGTGAAGCTGGCCGTAAATAAAAAACAATTGCAGAACCGCAGGTAACAGTTCCCAGCCATCTTGAAGTTCACTGTTGAGCACTCGTTAAAAAAATATATATACAGTATATTACGGTCATGTAACTCATGAACACACACGCGAAACTATAACACTTAGTGGTGATTTGGAGGCGTGCGACTGAAACTAGATCTTATTGATTCATGTTAGTTTGATCATTCCGATAAATGAAGTGTTTATGTGTGTGCATAATTTATATTAGTAAATGTAAACCATTTCAAATGTATATTTATTTAAATAATTAGACATTTTATAAATGCACATGGATGAATTATATACATTTATATGTTTGTATTATGTTTATTTATATCATATCACACTCACACACGCGGCATCAAATGCATAATGAACTGTGTGTGTGTGTGTGTGTGTGTGTGAGAGAGAGAGAGAGATATCAACTGTGTGATCTCGTGCTGTCATGGTGAAACGTCGCGATGGAATTGACGCGTTCTTGAAGTTTGTGCGGGTTTAGTCAGTGAGTGAAGATGAAGATGAAGATGAGAGTCTCGTTGCTGCTGCTGATGGGCTTCTGTTGCGGATTCGTGTTTTGTGATCAGAATCATTCGGATCATCATGTTCAGAGAGTTTTTCCAGTCATATCGATTAATTACGATTATGTTCAGATGCCGTTTGAGGTCTCGCTCTGGATTCTGCTCGCGTCACTCATGAAACTGGGTGAGAAACTACATCAGTATTACAGTTAAACACTTTAATCATGATCATTATTATATCAGTTAATCACGAATATTGTAAGGATTATTATTAGTAGCCTAGTAAATGTTGCTGATCTGCTGTTTGTTTTGGCAACAGGATTGTGTTTGTATTGATACTGTCTGAACTAACAGAGATAAAACATTTTAAACAGGCATTCTTCGTGTTAGTTTAGGTATTTAGTTTATTCTTTGTATTTGTTGCGAGTGGCTCTTTTTCTCTCTGACCTCATTATGAGAGTTTATCTGAGTCTCCAGCTGCATTGAAGAAGTGTGTGTGAGGAGATAGAGCTGAAACACACACACACACAAACACACACACACACACACACACACTCTCTCTCTCTCTCTCTCTCTCTCTCTCTCTCTCTTTCTCTCTCTCTCTCTCTCACTCACACCACGCTCTCTCTCTCTCACACACACACACACACACACACACACACACACACACACAAACACCAGTCAACTCATTCTTTATTATTATGACGTTTCCCACATTTTAGCACTAGTGAAAACTCATATGAAACTACAGTAATGATGTCCTGATCAAACATGTGACTGACAGATGAAACCTCTCTTATATTTGAGCTTCTTCTCGACTGTAGCTCTGCTGATGTTCATGAAGTCCATCATGGGATGTGTTTGAACACCAGTGAAGGATGAACATGTGTGATGTCATGCTTCTCTTCCGCACACACTCTCTCTCTCTCACACACACACACACACACACACACACACACACACACACACACACACACACACACGCGTGTGTTTGTTCGTCATGTCAACAGAAGCACACGGGATGTTTCCAATCAGCTCTGTCATAGGAAAACATTGTTTGATTTTGACACAAAATTGTCTGAATTTTGAGTAAATATTTGTAATATATATTGCATGCACAATCCTAACCCTTACCCTCTGCCGTCATTAAATATTCCACCATTATTCACATGCTTTCTAGATCAATCTACAGTTTACTGACATAATTGTGTTTATATGCATTTTTTATATAATGTTAAGAAAAAGAAAAGTGCAATATTGGCCTTATAGCAATAACAAATCAATATACAGTATAGAATTAGAATAATAAAATAAATACTTTTTATCAGTCCAGCCCAGAGAGGAAGAGGATGTTGATGAAGGTCACTCCAGTCAAGTCACCTTCATTTATACAGCGCTTTTACCAATATAGAGATGTTTCAAAGCAACTTTACAGTGATAATAGGATATTACATTAACAGAGTTTGTTTAGGCTTTACAGCAGCTCTAGAATAAAGTTATTGTCCAGCTAAAGTTAGTTTTGGGTGCCTGGGTATGGAAGCAGATTAGTCTCAAATATAATTCACGCAAAAAACATGATTCACACATGCGTAGACAATTTCACATGCATGAAACCTAATTCACATACACACAAAAAAAATTCATGTGCGTGAAAAAAATATATATTCACAAAAAGCAATTCACATGCGCAAAATAAAATTATATATTCATAAAAAAAAATTCACAAATGCAAAACACAATTCATAAATATACAACTGTGCACAAAAACCTTTGAATGTTTAAAATGTACGAATGTGTCCTTGAATTTGAATGTGCAAATCGTCATTCACGTACGAATCGCCTTGCGTGTGTGTGTGTGTGTGTGTGTGTTTTTGAGACTTTCCTGGCAGCGCTTTACTCGTAACACAGAGTATTCGTACTCTTTAGCCAATCAGATTTAAGCTTATCAATCGACCAATCAGTATCACGTGAGGGCGGGTCATACCTGCATTACGTCATCAGCTTTCGACCAGTTCATGGCTGAGCAGAGGTAAGTGCATTTAATCGTTCATTTCTGTGTTAACTGAACTTAGAGATCAGTTGAAGCAATAGTTTATTAACTGCTGTTTAGTCCACATGTGAACATAAACATTTATTTTTTAGTATTGATGGATTTTCATGTCCTTTCCACCACACATTCAACTGATGATAATGTATGTAATGACGTGCATAGGAGACATGTTTTATTTTAAACTGCATATATCATGTAGTTTTATTGTTTCAGATTTCCGAGACAGATGATGTATGAAGTTGCAGACAACCAGTACTGTGATCTTACCGTTCCTACTGTAATTCTTTGAAAACAATCATGCTGCAACCCATCCATTTTGACAGTTGTTGATGCATTGTTACTGTATCCATTTGTCTCCTGCGGATTATATGTACACGCTCTAGGAATACAGCCCTGCATGCATGCATTATTACATGTTCTTGTCAGAATTAAAAGATTCAAAAACATAGTTCAATTTGATGTACACGTTTTATTAATTTGAAAGTTTCCGAAATCCTTTGGGAATAAAATATAAAATGACTTGATCATGATTAATGTTCCTGTTACATATGAAGATCATGAACTGACAGTCTTAAGTATGAAGCACAACATTAAGGAGAAATATACATCTCTTCCAGAGTTGTGAGATCCAGTCAGAGTCTACTTTGCTTTTAAAGTATATAAGTGCAATACATCAAGTGAAAAGTGAACAAATGAATTGTGTTCAGTCCAGTCATCAGTAGACCTCTCTGTTAGGACATATAAGATTTTGTCCTGATATTTAAAATAGTACGAGAGGTGCAGACAGAGGACGTCGGAGATTAGGTGATGTATTTGAATAGAGTTTATTGAGTTATCTTAGTCGCATAATCTTAATTGCCTCTCTATGATAAGTACCTTTGTCTTATCAGCATAAAATCAGATTTGCCTATTTTACTAGGGAAAGTAAAATTAATGCTTCACAATATTGTCCTATGAGACCTTAAGATGACAATAAAAAACTTATTTAAAAACCTTGAGATGACAATACAGCACAAAACATCAGGAAATGCATGTTGAATATATTGGTAACAGTCTACAATATGGTACAATAACTAAGTTAATATTAGTTAATGTATTAACTAACCATGAGCAATACATTTGTTGCGGTGTTTGTTAATCTTTGTTAACGTTAGTTAAAAATACAGCTGTTTATTGTTAGTTTACAGTGCATGAACTAATGTTAACAAGATTTTAATGAAGTATTAGTAAATGTTGAAATTAACATTAACAAAAAATAATAAAGGCTGTTTACGTGGAGTTCATGTTAACTAATGAAACGTTATTGTAAAGTGTTACCAATTAAGACATTAATACAAAAAAAAGTATAAAAGAGAATAAAGAAATAACATGAATTAAGATGTTTGTGACTGCTATCCAGATGTCACACCAAAGGTGCAATCCTGAAAAATACAGGGAAACAAGTGTTAATTATTTAACAACATACACAAATGGCAAATAAACACTGTGTGCTCATTAAAATAGGTCTATTCACCATTTAAAGAACAATCTCGATGAGGCCAGTGCTAAGAGAGCTAGGGTGGGTATTGACCACAGATTATTGTTTTACAATCATTAGCGTGAGTGTTGTGGGTGAAAGCTGTCTGGACCTGCAGCTAAAATACAACAAAACAAGCATCATTCTTCTTCATTTTTGACACAATATGGGACATCTGATTACAACAGCACTTGCTTACATCAGTTAATAGTTCATAAACTATTGCTTCAACTGATCTCTAACTTCAGTTAACACAGAAATGAACGATTAACTGCACTTACCTCTGCTCAGCCATGAATTGGTCGAAAGCTGATGACGTCACATGCAGGTATGACCCGCCCTCACGTGATACTGATTGGTCGATTGATAAGCTTAAATCTGATTGGCTAAAGAGTACGACTGCTCTGTGTTACGAGTAAAGCGCTGCCAGGAAAGTCTCAAACACACACACACACGCAAGGCGATTCGTACGTGAATGACGATTTGCACATTCAAATTCAAGGACACACTCGTACATTTTAAACATTCAAAGGTTTTTGTGCACAGTTGTATATCTACGAATTGTGTTTTGCATTTGTGAAATGTATTTTATGAATATATAATTTTATTTTGCGCATGTGAATTGCTTTTTTTTTAATATATATTTTTTTCACGCACGTGAATTTTTTTTGTGTGTATGTGAATTAGGTTTCATACATGTGAAATTGTCTACGCATGTGTGAATCATGTTTTTTGCGTGAATTATATTTGAGACTAATCTGCTTCCATACCTGGGTGGCTCAAGAGCGCAAACCTTGAAATGGGTTCCAATGTGCAAGTTTTTAAAAATTTTGAAAAATATGATCATCTCTGTGTAAAATTCTAAAACATGCATATCACATGTTCAGTCTATAGGTATGCGCGTTTGAATATATATGTGCGCAGGCGCGTAGTCTTTTATTTACAAATTGACATTGCCAAATTACTTGTCTGGCCTGCATAATACAGAATTTTTTGTCACATTTTATCTGCAGAGGTAAAGGAAAGCAACCCTCTACATTGCGAGTAAATCAATCGCATATGCAACTAAATCTTCACTCTGGCAACTAAATAATGTCTATCATTAGCCATTGGCTAATAAATTCTTAGATTTTACTCACCAGTGTGTGTGTGTTAGAGGCTAAGTTTAAGTTTATATTTTCACTCGCTGAACAGTGAAAATACTATAAAACGTATCGTAACACTAGTGTGAAGGCGCACAACTCGCGTTCGCTTTGCTGAGAGCGCTTGTTTCACACACACGCAAAGAGAGAGAGAGAGAATCTTACCATGTAGAATAACACGTAAACAATATTCTTTGTTGTATTTTCCTGTCAATATAACAGAGTGTAGCGAATTAGCTCTATGAAATATTAATAATCAATCGTAACTTGTTATAATCGATTATGCATATTTGGAGCAGTTAATCGGGTTAACTTGATGTAGCTACATTAACATTACAACCAATTACTCGGTTCATCCCGTGAACACTCAATATTGGTTATTAATTAATTAATAGAAATGTACATTTCCAGGGCATGGGAAATGTCTTTCTTACTAAGTACTACTAAGAGCAAGTAGTTAAGATCGATATGGTTATTGACTTCCAGATATGAGCTTGAGACATGGACAACTTTACGTGTGATATGAACAAGACTTTATTAACTAGATTAAACATTTAAACTACTCTAGCATACACACATACATGCATACAGTTTCCCAAGGGAAAGAGAGCTGAAGAAGAATACAGGAAAGCAAGAAGTTATAGCATTGTTTGAAATTCAGCAGATCAACAGCCTTGAGCAAACCATCAGTTTAGTTCTAACATGTCCTTTAAAAGGTGTAAGGATACTTAATGTATCAAATAATGAGACTAAGTTTGATACTTGCATGTCTCACCCATTTGAATTAAACTGTCCTGATGCAATTTGTTGAGGCTCCAGTTGATCTTTGCTGATGTTGTTTTGATGAGAGAGAACCAGTTGGAGTCCGAGGATCTTTGGTGAATGGAAAGACAAGGCCGCAGCCTGGCACAAGCTTGGTGTCCTTAGAAAACTTCTAGTTTAGCAGCATCTTCACATCAGGACTAAGAGACTCAAGGGAGTCAAAAAGCCAAGAGCTTCCAGGGAGACGAGAGAGTCCAGAGAGAGAGAGACTGATCTTGATCAGTGATTTTTAAAAGGGTGAAGATGTCACACCCTCTGGGGGGATGTGAGCCAATCCGAATTTGTCCCTTTGGAGGGAGATTTTATGACAGACAGCACATTTGAATCTGTAATTTCATTGGGTGTTTAAGAGAAATAATCTTCAAGATTCTTATAATACCCATGCGTCACAAAGTTAACAAAATGTAATGTACATTAACAAATGGGGATTGGAATTTATAGAGAACAAATATGGTTGAGGGCGGCAGTGGCTCAGTGGTTCATGTAGTTTGTCTACAAACCGAAAGGTTGGTGGTTCGATCCCCGGTTCCACCTGACCAAGTGTCGAGGTGTCCATGAGCAAGACACCTAACCCCAGCTGTGTGTGTGTGTGTGTGTGAGACACCTAACCCCAGCTGCTCCCGACGAGCTGGATGGCGCCTTGCATGGCTGACACCGTCGTCAGTGTATGAATGAGTGAGTGAATGTGAGGCAAATATGTAAAGCGCTTTGGTGGCCATTGGGTCTGTGAAAGCGCTGTATAAATGCAGTCCATTTACCTTTCACATATATGTATGCAAAGTCTAAAACATTAACCCATTAGAGTTTACAAGAAAACAAAGGCCAAAACAACATCCGAAGGAAAATCATGAGATGTGAAAATTAGATACATGTTTATACATTTCTCAAGCGGTTATATAGGATTAACAGGGTTTATTTCTCCTTCTCAGGAGAATTAAGTGAGTGTCACATCTCTCAGGAATTCCCTTTTAGAGGTCGTAAAAATCCTTGTAACATGTCATCTATGTAACAGGACACTGTGAGTGTCCGAGTTCTGCCAGTGGTGTTAGCTTCGGGGGAAGTTAGACAGATCCTTGCTGGGAGAGTGAGTTTGCCGGACCATTCACTAGACAAAACCAACAATCTGTGTGTGTGTGATTGGTCCAGATGCTACAAGAGTTCATTTTGAATTATTCAGCTTTCACGAACAAGCAGAAGATATGCAGGTTTCTCCGGTAGTGGGCGGAACTATTGCGCAAACAGCAATCCCTTTGGCTGGTGCTCATCCCTGTTTTGATTTCTCAATTCGTAATAATATTCATGAACCCAGCAGCTCATCATTAGTGTGTTTTATATTGTTATTAGAAGTAGAATTAGTAGTAGTAATATTATCTTTTAATAATAATTTATATTATCTATTACTATAGCCTGATCTATTTTTTTACAGTAACTGAATGACCAACAATATCTTAAGCACCTCCACCAGTCCTAAGTTCAGTTAAAATGACAAATATGCATACATGGTTACCAAGTTTTAGTTCTAATTACTGAAGTTCTATCATTAAATAGTGCTTGATTAGCATAGTATCAAAAAATGCTTGATTGACTGATGTTAAGAGTGTACGTTCAGATATTTAAAAAGATAAGCTTATTTGGTGGAATCTTATATATATATATATATATATATATATATATATATATATATATATATTTATAGTATATCAGTCTAGCGAGTAAACTAAAAATATTTACTAGCCAATGGCGATTCTATTGCTAAGGTGTGCGTAGAGGGTTGAGGGAAGGGAAGGAGGCTTTCAAAGGGAAGAGACTAGTTGACACTTCAAGGATGTGTTGTCGTCGTGTCCAGGCGCAGGTCCTTCATCGGATCTGGATACGGCCTGGATCCGGCGGACTGCGGTAAACCATTTTTCTGGCTGCTCTCTTTAGGGCCTGAGTGTGCTCGTTGTACCACGGCGTTAGACTATTTTCTTTAATCTTCTTTAAGCGCAAAGGAGCAACTGTGTCTAAAGTGCTGGAAAAGAGAAAGTTAAAAGTTTCTGTCGCAATATCGAGTTCTTCTAAGCTATCTGGGATGCTGAGATGATGAAACTGATCAGGAAAATCACCAACATCTGCAGCCAGTACTAACTTGATAGACAATCAGCAATCAGGCTCTTAATTCATTGTTCTAAAGTGTTTTGCTCAGTGTATGTATTTTTATGGTGCTGCTGAATTTGAAATTTGACATGTCTTGTTGTGTGTGTCTCTGTGTCTGTGTGTGTGTGTGTGTGTGTGTGTGTGTGTGTGTGTGTGTGTGTGTGTGTGTGTGTGTGTGTGTGTGTGGGTGGGTGTGTGTGTGTCTCTGTGTGTGTGTGTGTGTGTGTGTGTGTATGTCTCTGTGTGTGTCTGTGTGTGTGTGTGTGTCTCTGTGTGTGTGTGTCTCTGTGTGGGTGTGTGTGTGTGTGTGTCTGTGTGTGTCTCTGTGTGTGTGTGGGTGTGTGTGTGTGTCTGTGTGTGTCTCTGTGTGTGTGTGGGTGTGTGTGTGTGTGTGTGTCTCTGTGTCTCTGTGTGTGTGTGTATGTGTGTGTGTCTCTGTGTGTGTGTGTGTGTGTGTGTCTCTGTTTCTCTGTGTGTGTGTGGTCAGGCTTCCACCTGATCCCGCATGTGTCCGCTGTGGTTCCGGAGAGCTGTCTGCTGATCGTGGTGGGGCTGCTGGTCGGGGGTCTGATCCGTGTGCTGGGCGGGAAGGTTCCGGTCCTCGACTCTCAGCTCTTCTTCTTGTGTCTGCTGCCGCCCATTATCCTGGACGCCGGATACTTCCTTCCCATCAGGCCCTTCTCCGAGAACGCCGGCACCATCCTGATGTTCGCGGTGGTGGGGACGCTGTGGAACGTGTTCTTCATGGGTGCGGTGCTGTACGGTGTGTGTCGGCTGGAGGAACGCCTGGCCTCGGTGGATCTGCTGTCCTGTCTGCTGTTCTCCTCCATCGTCTCAGCCGTGGACCCCGTGGCGGTGCTCGCCGTCTTCCAGGAGATACACATCAACGAGCTTCTGCACATCCTAGTGTTCGGGGAGTCTCTGCTGAACGACGCAGTGACCGTGGTGAGAATGACGAATCTGCAGCTGAATCCTTTCAAGAGTTTCCCTAACTGCCCCTCGTCTTCATCAGTCAGAAGCTCGATCTGACAGATCAATGAAAGCGTCACAGTGTTTCACTCAGTGATTGACTTGCAGTGGCTCTGATGATGATGAAGCAGCTGAAGCTCACACACTCCTCACTGAAGCACACACACTCCTCACTGAAGCTCACACACTCCTCACTGAAGCTCACACACTCCTCACTGAAGCTCACACACTCCTCACTGAAGCTCACACACTCCCCACTGAAGCACACACACTCCTCACTGAAGCTCACACAATCCCCACTGAAGCTCACACACTCCTCACTGAAGCTCACACACTCCCCACTGAAGCTCAAACACTCCTCGCTAAAGCTCACACACTCCTCGCTGAAGCTCACACACTCCTCTCGTACAGTGAAGTCCTGATAAACGAAGCAGCTCATGATCAGCCGCTGAGAGTGTGTGGGTAACCCTAACACTCCATCTGCATCTGCTTTGAGTTTGAGTCACTTTAACAAACATCTTCACAAATACTGTGCAGTTTTCTGCTAAAATAAAAGCTTGATGGTTTAATATTTGAACATTAAGAAATTAAGACAGTCATGAATATTAGGATTGTAGTTTTACAGTTGTAATATAAAATATTTTTTTAAATACTTTTATTTTACAGTTAAATATTACAAAAGTAATATTTCTTATTTTTTTAGTACTATGTATATTTTTAGTAGTAGTCATAATTATTATTATTACTTTAAAACCATATTGATATATAATCACAAAATGCTGACCAGTTGTGCAGCCCTACTAAACGTCACTATCCTCGTATTTGTTCTAACCTGGACTTTTATTTTTACTTATAAGAAATGATTTTTACATTTAAACAAATATTACACAGAAATTAAATGACACTCACTTACTTTAGTATCTACAGTACATCCAGAAAATATTCATAGCGCTTCACTTTTTCCACATTTTATGTTACAGCCTTATTCCAAAATGGATTAAATTAATTATATTCCTCAAAATTCTACAAACAATACCCCATAATAACAATGGGCAAGAAGTTTGTTTGAAATCTTTGCAAATTTATTAAAAATAAAAAACAAAAAAAAATCACATGTACATGCTCAATACTTTGTTGAAGCACCTTTGGCACCAATTACAGCTTCGAGTCTTTTTGAGTATGATGCTACAAGCTTGGCACACCTATTTCTGGGGCAGTTTATCTTAATCTTCTTTGCAGAACCTCTCAAGCTCCATCAGTTTGGATGGGGAGCGTCTGTGCACAGCCATTTTCAGATCTCTCCAGAGATGTTCAATCGGGTTCGAGTCTGGGCTCTGGCTGGGCCACTCAAGGACATTCACAGAGTTGTCCCGTAGCCACTCCTGTGTTATCTTGGCTGTGTGCTGACGGTCGTTTGTTATCTTGGTTGTGTGCTAAGGGTCGTTGTCCTGTTGGAAGATGAACCGTCGCCACAGTCTGAGGTCCAGGGCTCTGCAGCAGGTTTTCATCAAGGCTGTCTCTGTACATTCATCTTTCCCAGTACCTCATCTTTCCCTCAATCCTGACGAGTCTCCCAGTACCTCATTTTTCCCTCGATCCTGACGAGTCTCCCAGTACCTCATCTTTCCCTCTATCCTGACAAGTCTCCCAGTCCCTCACCTTTCCCTCGATCCTGACGACTTTCCCAGTGCCTCATCTTTCCCTCGATCCTGACGAGTCTCCCAGTTCCTTATATTTCCCTTGATCCTGACGAGTCTCCCAGTTCCTCATCTTTCCCTCGATCCTGACGAGTCTCCCAGTTCCTCGTCTTTCCCTCGATCCTGACGAGTCTCCCAGTTCCTCATCTTTCCCTCAATCCTGACAAGTCTCCCAATTCCTCATCTTTCCCTCGACCCTGACGAGTCTCCCAGTTCCTCGTCTTTCCCTCGGCCCTGACGAGTCTCCCAGTGCCTCATCTTTCCCTCGATCCTGACGAGTCTCCCAGTCCCTCATCTTTCCCTCGATCCTGACGGGTCTCCCAGTACCTCATCTTTCCCTCGATGCTGACGACTCTCCCAGTTCCTCATCTTTCCCTCGATCCTGACGAGTCTCCCACTTCCTCATCTTTCCCTCGATCCTGACGAGTCTCCCAGTCCCTCATCTTTCCCTCGATCCTGACGGGTCTCCCAGTACCTCATCTTTCCCTCGATGCTGACGACTCTCCCAGTACCTCATCTTTCCCTCAATCCTGACGAGTCTCCCAGTTCCTCATCTTTCCCTGAACCCTGACGACTCTCCCAGTGCCTCATCCTTCCCTCAATCCTGACGAGTCTCCCAGTTCCTCATCTTTCCCTCGACCCTGACGACTCTCCCAGTACCTCATCTTTCCCTCAATCCTGACAATTCTCCCAGTTCCTCATCTTTCCCTCGACCCTGATGACTCTCTCAGTGCCTCATCTTTCCCTCGACCTTGACGAGTCTCCCAGTCCCTCATCTTTCCCTCGATCCTGACGAGTCTCTCAGTTCCTCATCTTTCCCTTAATCCTGACAAGTCTCCCAGTTCCTCATCTTTCCCTCGACCCTGACGACTCTCCCAGTGCCTCATCTTTCCCTCAATCCTGACGAGTCTCCCAGTTCATGCGGCTGAAAAACATCCTCACAGCTGATGCTGCTTCACTGTAGGGATGGTATTGTCCAGGTGATGAGCTGTGCCTGTTTCCTCTAGACATGACGTTTGCCATTCAGGCCAAAGAGTTAAATTTTTGTTTCATCAGACCAGATAATTTTGTTTCTCATGGTCTGAGAGTCCTTCAGGTGCCTTTTGGCAAACTCCAGGTAGGCTGTCATGAGCCTTTTACTGAGGAGTGGCTTCTGTCTGATTGGTGGAGAGCTGCAGAGATTGTTGTTCTTCTGGAAGGTTCTCAGGCCTGATTGGTGGGGAGCTGCAGAGATTGTTGTTCTTCTGGAAGGTTCTCAGGCCTGATTGGTGGGGAGCTGCAGAGATTGTTGTTCTTCTGGAAGGTTCTCAGGCCTGAATGGTGGGGAGTTGCAGAGATAGTTGTTCTTCTGGAAGGTTCTCAGGCCATTCTCAGGCCACTGTGCTCAAGGGACCTTCAATGCTGCAGAAATGTTTCTGTACCCTTCCCCAGATCTGGGCCTCGATACAATCCTGTCTCAGAGCTCTACAGACAATTCCTTGGACTTCATGGCTTGGTTTGTGCTCTGACATACACTGTTAACTGTGGGAACTTATATAGACCTTATATATATTAACTGAATTTACCACAGGTGGACTCCAATCCAGTTGTAGAAACATCTCAAGGATGATCAGTGGAAACAGGATGCACTTGAGCTCAATTTTGAAGGTCATGGCAAAGGCTGTTAATACTTATGTATTTATTACTTATTTATTATTTATTTAATACATATGTGATTTTTTTGTTTTTGTTTTTATTTTTAATAAATTTGCAAAGATTTCAAACAAATTTCTTTCACGTTGTCATTATGGGGTATTGTTTGTAGAATTTTGAGGAAAATAATGAATTTCATCCATTTTGGAATAAGGCTGTAACAACAAAATGTGGAAAAAGTTAAGTGCTGTGAATACTTTCTGGATGCACTGTAACTGTTTAAAAAAAAATTGTGGCGTCTGAGATCAGAGAACACTGGTCTGCTGTAGATCCGCCATGTGTTTCCTGTTGGATCTCCATCAATCCCATCAGCCATCAGGGTTCAGCTGACATCACATCATCAGAGTCACATGGCAAAGAAGGTCAAATCTTCATTCAAATGTCTTCTTTCTTCTCGTGATATGTGATATGAGGGAGGTCTATGTTTATACATGAGCTACAGTAAGTGTGTTTTCTTCAGGTCCTGTATCACCTGTTCGAGGAGTTTGCGCACGTAGGCGAGGTGACGGCACTCGATGTGTTTTTGGGCGTTGTGTGTTTCTTCGTGGTGTCACTGGGCGGAGTGATGGTGGGGGGCGTGTACGGCGTTCTAGCGGCCTTCACCTCGCGCTTCACGGCGCACACGCGTGTGATCGAGCCGCTCTTCGTCTTCCTCTACAGTTACATGGCGTATCTGTCTGCAGAGGTCTTCCACCTGTCCGGCATCATGGCGTGAGTCTGGCATTCCCACTGCTAATGAGCCCAGAGTCTGTGCTTGTGTCTCATGCTGGGGTTTCTGTGCGGTTCTCAGGCTCATCGCGTGTGGTGTGGTGATGCGGCCCTACGTGGAGGCCAACATTTCCCACAAATCCTACACCACCATCAAGTACTTCCTGAAGATGTGGAGCAGCGTGAGCGAGACTCTGATCTTCATCTTCTTGGGCGTGTCGACGGTGGCCGGGCCGCACACCTGGAACTGGACGTTTGTCACGATCACCATCATCCTCTGTCTGCTGTCCAGGGTTCTGGGTGAGTGTCTCCTCATGCTACTCTAGTTAGAGTTTATCAGGAGCATCCAATGGGTCTAATCAGACATCTTTATTGAGCTGTAAATCAGCATATTAGAATGATTTCTAAAGTATCATGTGACACTGAAGACTGGAGTAATAATGCTGAAAATTGTATACACTTTACCATGTATTCACGTAGAAAACAGCTGATTTACATTGGAATAATATTTCACTGTTTTTACTTTATTTATGATCAAATAAAGGCAGCTTTGGTGAGCAGAAGACTAATTATTCCAAACTTTTGAACAGTAGTGTGTAGCTAACAGATACGTGTGATTGGTGTCTGACCCAACCCTTGTAACAAAACCTCAAAAGTAAAATTCCTTGAAAATAGGGTTAAGCCTTTATTGGTCTGTTTTGCATATTTCCAGATCTAATCTGTCTGTAAGCTGTGAGTTTTGTGTGTTGGTGTGTCATGCAGGTGTGATCGGTTTAACGTACATCATTAATAAGTACCGCATGGTGAAGCTGAGTGGGAAGGATCAGTTCATTGTGGCGTACGGGGGCTTGAGGGGCGCGATCGCCTTCTCGCTGGCGTTCCTGCTGTCCAGTGACGACTTTCCCATGAAGGACATGTTTCTCACCGCCATCATCACCGTCATCTTCTTCACTGTGTTTGTGCAGGTGAGAGAATTGGACATTCACTCCCTTCAGCTGAAAGATATCCATCCAGTTGTAGTAGGCAGTGGTTTCTGGCATATCGGCTTCCGTCACGTGATCACCATCAACCTGCTGATGTTTTTTAGGGAATGACGATTCGACCCCTCGTTGACCTTCTGGCCGTCAAGAAGAGGAAACAAAGTAAAAGTTCAATAAATGAGGAGATTCACACTCAGGTAGTGTACCTGACCGACCTCAAAGACTGAGAAGCATGTGATGTAGCCGAGAACTGCTCGGCTGGGTGGTTAATGGATGATTAAAATGTTAAATGCTCCTGTTTTGTGTCTCCACCAGTTTCTGGAACTTTTGCTAACTGGAATAGAGGGCGTGTGCGGACACTACGGACATCATCACTGGAGGGACAAGTGCGTTTCAGACCAGCATTGAAGGAAAAGAAACTGAAAATCCTGTCATGGTTTACTCTTTATCCTCATCTTGTGAATCAATGTTCTCACTGCTTTTCCGTACAGTAACCAGATGCTGTCCAAAAAACATCTGAGTACTAATATCGATTCTTAAATCCCAAGTACATGCAATTTGGTTTAATCTGCGAATGAGTTTTATGAACTGTGGAGGCCTTGATTCTCAGAAGCTTTGAACCGTGAATAACAACTTAAATTTGGTCTGTTGGGTTTCTTCTTTTGTACTCTACAGAAAAATAATGCAAAACATAGTGATTTACTGAAATATTCTGCAAAAAATTATTGTTCAGTTTTGGTCAAAATAGTTTTGAAGGCCAAAAACAGTACCGCTTTATTAGCGTTTATCTGATGTATCTAACTGCGTGCAGGAGACATAGATGATGCAAGGTGTTCACAGACTGAACTTGTATTTAAGATCTTGTAAACGTTCTATTTTTTGATGCGTGTTCTTCTGCAGGCTGAATCGCTTTAATAAGCGTTACATCAAGCGGTGTCTGATCACTGGAGAGCGATCGCAGGAACCCCAGCTCATCTCTTTCTACAATAAGATGGAGCTCAAACAGGCCATGATGCTACTGGAGAGCAACAGTTCAGCCAGTCTGAGCACTGCATCGGCCATACCGTTAGTTTGCACACACTCCTCACACTGCACACGCTCACATCACGCTCCTCACACACACTGCAGATGCTCACATCACTCTCCTCACACACACTGCACATGCTCAAATCACACTCCTCACACTGCACATTCTCACATCACACACACTGCACACGCTCACATCACGCTCCTCACACACACTGCACATGCTCAAATCATGCTCCTCACTGCACATGCTCACATCACACTCCTCACACACACTGCACAGGCTCACATCACGCTCCTCACACACTGCACACGCTCACATCACTCTCCACACACACTGCACACGCTCACATCAGGCTCCTCACACACTGCACACGCTCACATCACTCTCCACACACACACTGCACACGCTCACATCACGCTCCTCACACACTGCACACGCTCACATCACGCTCCTCACACACACTGCACACGCTCACATCACGCTCCTCACACACACTGCACACGCTCACATCATTCTCCACACACACACTGCACACATCACGCTCCTCACACACACTGCACACGCTCACATCACTCCACACACACACTGCACACGCTCAAATCATGCTCCTCACTGCACATGCTCACATCACACTCCTCACACACACTGTACAGGCTCACATCACGCTCCTCACACACTGCACACACTGCACACGCTCACATCACTCTCCTCACTCACACTCCACACACGCTCACATCACTCCTCACACACACTGCACACGCTCACATCACTCTCGTCACACTGCACACGCTCACATCACGCTCCTCACACACTGCACACGCTCCTCACACACTGCACACGCTCACATCACTCTCCACACACACTGCACACACTCACATCACGCTCCTCACACGGTCACATCACTCTCCACACACACACACACTCACATCATGATGTTTTATTAACAAGGTTCGGGAGGAGCAGGTGCAGATGATTAACCCAATCAGCACAGGTGGAGATCAATCTGTAATCAACTCAGGGCAAGATAAATAACAGCATAACCCTCCTTTGATTCCTTGACAGTTTATCAGCATCCCACCTCCATCCCATCTCCTCACTTCTAGTTCCATCTACTCTTACCAACGGGGGGAGTACTCTGGGTTCGGGCAGAAATTCCGAGCTCTGAGCCCTCCACCCGGACAGCACGCCAAATACGCATAACCCTCACCATAATAATTATATGTAGATGTGAACTCGTGAAACTCTCCACACACACACTGCACACGCTCACATCACGCTCCTCACACTGCACATGCTCACATCACACTCCTCACACACACTGCACATGCTCACATCACGCTCCTCACACACACTGCACACGCTCACATCACCCTCCACACACACACTGCACACGCTCACATCACTCTCCACACACACACTGCACACGCTCACATCACGCTCCTCACTCACTGCACACGGTCACATCACTCTCCACACACACACACTGCACACGCTCACATCACTCTCCACACAAACACTGCACACGCTCACATCACGCTCCTCACACTGCACACGCTCACATCACACTCCTCACACACACTGCACACGCTCACATCACGCTCCTCACACACTCTGCACACGCTCACATCACCCTCCACACACACACTGCACACGCTCACATCACCCTCCACACACACACTGCACACGCTCACATAACTCTCCACACACACACTGCACACGCTCACATCACTCTCCTCACACACACTACACACGCTCACATCACTCTCCACAAACACACTGCACACTCTCACATCACTCTCACACACACACTGCACACGCTCACATAACTCTCCTCACACACACTGCACACGCTCACATCACGCTCCTCACACACTGCACACGCTCACATCACTCTCCACACACACACGGCACACGCTCACATCACGCTCCTCACACACTGCACACGCTCACATCACTCTCCACACACACACCGCACACGCTCACATCACTCTCCGCACACACACTGCACACGCTCACATCACGCTCCTCACACACTGCACACGCTCACATAACTCTCCACACACACACTGCACACGCTCACATCACTCTCCACACACACATTGCACACGCTCACATAACTCTCCACACACACACTGCACACGCTCACATTACGCTCCGCACACACTGCACACGCTCACATCACTCTCCTCACATACACTGCACACGCTCACATCACTCTCCTCACACACACTACACACGCTCACATCACTCTCCACACACACACTGCACACTCTCACATAACTCTCCACACACACACTGCACACGCTCACATCACTCTCCTCACACACACTGCACACGCTCACATCACACTCCACACACACTGCACACGCTCACATCACTCTCCTCACACACACTGCACACGCTCACATCACGCTCCTCACACATTGCACACGCTCACATCACTCTCCACACACACACTACACACGCTCACATCACGCTCCTCACACACTGCACACGCTCACATCACTCTCCACACACACGCTCACATCACGCTCCTCACACACTGCACACGCTTACATCACTCTCCACACACACTGCACACGCTCACATCACTCTCCTCACACACACTGCACACGCTCACATCACGCTCCTCACACATTGCACACGCTCACATCACGCTCCTCACACACTGCACACGCTCACATCACTCTCCACACACACACTGCACACGCTCACATAACTCTCCACACACACACTGCACACGCTCACATCACGCTCCACACACACTGCACACGCTCACATCACTCTCCTCACATACACTGCACACGCTCACATCACTCTCCTCACACACACTACACATGCTCACATCACTCTCCACACACACACTGCACTCACATCACTCTCCACACACACACTGCACACGCTCACATCACTCTCCTCACACACACTGCACACACTCACATCAAGCTCCACACACACTGCACACGCTCACATCACTCTCCACAAACACACTGCACACGCTCACATCACGCTCCTCACACATTGCACACGCTCACATCACTTTCCACACACACACTGCACACGCTCCCATCACTCTCCACATCACTCTCCACACATACACTGCTCCACACACACACTGCACACGCTCACATCACTCTCCACACACACACTGCTCCACACACACACTGCACATGCTCACATCACTCTCCACACACACACTGCACACGCTCACATCACGCTCCTCACACACTGCACACGCGCACATCACTCTCCACACACACACTGCACACGCTCATATCACTCTCCACACACACACTGCACACGCTCACTCTTCACACACACACTGCACACTCTCACATCATTCTCCACACACACACTGCACACGCTCACATCACGCTCCTCACACACTGCACACGCTCACATCACTGTCCACACACACTGCACACGCTTACATCACACTCCTCACACACTGCACACGCTCACATCATTCTCTACACACACTGCACACGCTCACATCACGCTCCTCACACACTACACACGCTCACATCACTCTCCTCACACACACTGCACACGCTCACATCACTTTCCTCACACATTGCACATGCTCACATCACTCTCCACACACACACTGCACACGCTCACATCACTCTCCACACACACTGCACACACTCACATCACTCTCCACACACACACTGCACACACTCACATCACTCTCCACACACACACACTGCACACGCTCACATCACTCTCCACACACACACACTGCACACGCTCACATCACGCTCCTCACACTGCACACGCTCACATCACCCTCCAAACACACTGCACACGCTCACATAACTCTCCACACACACACTGCACACGCTCACATAACTCTCCTCACACACACTACACACGCTCACATCACTCTCCACACACACACTGCACACTCTCACATCACTCTCACACACACACTGCACACGCTCACATCACTCTCCTCACACACACTGCACACGCTCACATCACGCTCCTCACACACTGCACACGCTCACATCACTCTCCACACACACACGGCACACGCTCACATCACGCTCCTCACACACTGCACACGCTCACATCACTCTCCACACACACACTGCACACGCTCACATCACTCTCCTCACACACACTGCACACGCTCACATCACGCTCCTCACACACTGCACACGCTCACATCACGCTCCTCACACACTGCACACGCTCACATCACTCTCCACACACACACGGCACACGCTCACATCACGCTCCTCACACACTGCACACGCTCACATCACTCTCCACACACACACCGCACACGCTCACATCACTCTCCACACACACACTGCACACGCTCACATCACGCTCCTCACACACTGCACACGCTCACATAACTCTCCACACACACACTGCACACGCTCACATCACTCTCCACACACACATTGCACACGCTCACATAACTCTCCACACACACACTGCACACGCTCACATTACGCTCCGCACACACTGCACACGCTCACATCACTCTCCTCACATACACTGCACACGCTCACATCACTCTCCTCACACACACTACACATGCTCACATCACTCTCCACACACACTGCACACTCTCACATCACTCTCCACACACACACTGCACACGCTCACATCACTCTCCTCACACACACTGCACACGCTCACATCACACTCCACACACACTGCACACGCTCACATCACTCTCCTCACACACACTGCACAAGCTCACATCACGCTCCTCACACATTGCACACGCTCACATCACTCTCCACACACACTACACACGCTCACATCACGCTCCTCACACACTGCACACGCTCACATCACTCTCCACACAAACACGCTCACATCACGCTCCTCACACACTGCACACGCTCACATCACTCTCCAAACACACTGCACACGCTCACATCAAGCTCCTCACACACTGCACACGCTCACATCACTCTCCACACACACACTGCACACGCTCACATCACTCTCCACGCACACACTGCACACGCTCACATAACTCTCCACACACACACTGCACACGCTCACATCACGCTCCACACACACTGCACACGCTCACATAACTCTCCACACACACACTGCACACGCTCACATCACGCTCCACACACACTGCACACGCTCACATCACTCTCCTCACATACACTGCACACGCTCACATCACTCTCCTCACACACACTACACATGCTCACATCACTCTCCACACACACACTGCACTCACATCACTCTCCACACACACACTGCACACGCTCACATCACTCTCCTCACACACACTGCACACACTCACATCAAGCTCCACACACACTGCACACGCTCACATCACTCTCCACAAACACACTGCACACGCTCACATCACGCTCCTCACACATTGCACACGCTCACATCACTTTCCACACACACACTGCACACGCTCCCATCACTCTCCACATCACTCTCCACACATTCACTGCACACGCTCACATCACGCTCCTCACACTGCACACGCTCACATCACCCTCCACACACACACTGCACACGCTCACATAACTCTCCTCACACACACTACACACGCTCACATCACTCTCCACACACACACTGCACACTCTCACATCACTCTCACACACACACTACACACGCTCACATCACTCTCCACACACACACTGCACACTCTCACATCACTCTCACACACACACTGCACACGCTCACATCACTCTCCTCACACACACTGCACACGCTCACATCACGCTCCTCACACACTGCACACGCTCACATCACTCTCCACACACACACGGCACACGCTCACATCACGCTCCTCACACACTGCACACGCTCACATCACTCTCCACACACACACTGCACACGCTCACATCACTCTCCTCACACACACTGCACACGCTCACATCACGCTCCTCACACACTGCACACGCTCACATCACTCTCCACACACACACGGCACACGCTCACATCACGCTCCTCACACACTGCACACGCTCACATCACTCTCCACACACACACCGCACACGCTCACATCACTCTCCACACACACACTGCACACGCTCACATCACGCTCCTCACACACTGCACACGCTCACATAACTCTCCACACACACACTGCACACGCTCACATCACTCTCCACACACACACTGCACACGCTCACATCACTCTCCACACACACACTGCACACTCTCACATCATTCTCCACACACACACTGCACACGCTCACATCACGCTCCTCACACACTGCACATGCTCACATCACTCTCCACACTCTCCACACACACTGCACACGCTCACATCACACTCCTCAAACACTGCACACGCTCACATCATTCTCTACACACACTGCACACGCTCACATCACGCTCCTCACACACTACACACGCTCACATCACTCTCCTCACACACACTGCACACGCTCACATCACTCTCCTCACACATTGCACATGCTCACATCACTCTCTACACACACACTGCACACGCTCACATCACTCTCCACACACTGCACACGCTCACATCACTCTCCACACACACTGCACACACTCACATCACTCTCCACACACACACTGCACACACTCACATCACTCTCCACACACACACACTGCACACACTCACATCACTCTCCACACACACACTGCACACGCTCACATCACGCTCCTCACACTGCACACGCTCACATCACCCTCCACACACACACTGCACACGCTCAAATAACTCTCCACACACACACTGCACACGCTCACATCACTCTCCTCACACACACTACACACGCTCACATCACTCTCCACACACACACTGCACACTCTCACATCACTCTCACACACACACTGCACACGCTCACATCACTCTCCTCACACACACTACACACGCTCACATCACGCTCCTCACACACTGCACACGCTCACATCACTCTCCACAAACACACGGCACACGCTCACATCACGCTCCTCACACACTGCAAACGCTCACATCACTCTCCACACACACACTGCACACGCTCACATCACTCTCCTCACACACACTGCACACGCTCACATCACGCTCCTCACACACTGCACACGCTCACATCACTCTCCACACACACACGGCACACGCTCACATCACGCTCCTCACACACTGCACACGCTCACATCACTCTCCACACACACACTGCACACTCTCACATCACTCTCACACACACACTGCACACGCTCACATCACTCTCCTCACACACACTGCACACGCTCACATCACGCTCCTCACACACTGCACACGCTCACATCACTCTCCACAAACACACGGCACACGCTCACATCACGCTCCTCACACACTGCAAACGCTCACATCACTCTCCACACACACACGCTCACATCACTCTCCTCACACACACTGCACACGCTCACATCACGCTCCTCACACACTGCACACGCTCACATCACTCTCCACACACACACGGCACACGCTCACATCACGCTCCTCACACACTGCACACGCTCACATAACTCTCCACACACACACTGCACACGCTCACATCACTCTCCACACACACTTTGCACACGCTCACATAACTCTCCACACACACACTGCACACGCTCACATTACGCTCCGCACACACTGCACACGCTCACATCACTCTCCTCACATACACTGCACACGCTCACATCACTCTCCTCACACACACTACACACGCTCACATCACTCTCCACACACACACTGCACACTCTCACATCACTCTCACACACACACTGCACACGCTCACATCACTCTCCTCACACACACTGCACACGCTCACATCACGCTCCTCACACACTGCACACGCTCACATCACTCTCCACAAACACACGGCACACGCTCCCATCACGCTCCTCACACACTGCAAACGCTCACATCACTCTCCACACACACTGCACACGCTCACATCACTCTCCTCACACACACTGCACACGCTCACATCACGCTCCTCACACACTGCACACGCTCACATCACTCTCCACACACACACGGCACACGCTCACATCACGCTCCTCACACACTGCACACGCTCACATCACTCTCCACACACACACCGCACACGCTCACATAACTCTCCACACACACACTGCACACGCTCACATCACTCTCCACACACACATTGCACACGCTCACATAACTCTCCACACACTGCACACGCTCACATTACGCTCCGCACACACTGCACACGCTCACATCACTCTCCTCACATACACTGCACACGCTCACATCACTCTCCTCACACACACTACACACGCTCACATCACTCTCCACACACACACTGCACACTCTCACATCACTCTCCACACACACACTGCACACGCTCACATAACTCTCCTCACACACACTGCACACGCTCACATCACACTCCACACACACTGCACACGCTCACATCACTCTCCACACACACACTGCACACTCTCACATCACTCTCCACACACACACTGCACACGCTCACATCACTCTCCTCACACACACTGCACACGCTCACATCACGCTCCTCACACATTGCACACGCTCACATCACTCTCCACACACACACGCTCACATCACGCTCCTCACACACTGCACATGCTCACATCACTCTCCACACACACTGCACACGCTTACATCACACTCCTCACACACTGCACACGCTCACATCATTCTCTACACACACTGCACACGCTCACATCACGCTCCTCACACACTACACACGCTCACATCACGCTCCTCACACACTGCACACGCTCACATCACTCTCCACACACACACTGCACACGGTCACATAACTCTCCACACACACACTGCACACGCTCACATCACGCTCTGCACACACACTACACATGCTCACATCACTCTCCACACACACACTGCACACTCTCACATCACTCTCCACACACACACTGCACACGCTCACATCACTCTCCTCACACACACTGCACACGCTCATATCAAGCTCCACACACACTGCACACGCTCTCATCACTCTCCACAAACACACTGCACACGCTCACATCACGCTCCTCACACATTGCACACGCTCACATCACTTTCCACACACACACTGCACACGCTCCCATCACTCTCCACATCACTCTCCACACATACACTGCACACGCTCACATCACTCTCCACACACACACTGCTCCACACACACACTGCACACGCTCACATCACTCTCCACACACACACTGCACACGCTCACATCACGCTCCTCACACACTGCACACGCTCACATCACTCTCCACACACACACTGCACACGCTCATATCACTCTCCACACACACACTGCACACGCTCACTTCACGCTCCTCACACACTGCACACGCTCACATAATTCTCTACACACACTGCACACGCTCACATCACGCTCCTCACACACTACACACGCTCACATCACTCTCCTCACACACACTGCACATGCTCACATCACTCTCCACACACACACTGCACACTCTCACATCACTCTCCACACACACACTGCACACGCTCACATCACTCTCCTCACACACACTGCACACGCTCATATCAAGCTCCACACACACTGCACACGCTCTCATCACTCTCCACAAACACACTGCACACGCTCACATCACGCTCCTCACACATTGCACACGCTCACATCACTTTCCACACACACACTGCACACGCTCCCATCACTCTCCACATCACTCTCCACACATACACTGCACACGCTCACATCACTCTCCACACACACACTGCTCCACACACACACTGCACACGCTCACATCACTCTCCACACACACACTGCACACGCTCACATCACGCTCCTCACACACTGCACACGCTCACATCACTCTCCACACACACACTGCACACGCTCATATCACTCTCCACACACACACTGCACACGCTCACTTCACGCTCCTCACACACTGCACACGCTCACATAATTCTCTACACACACTGCACACGCTCACATCACGCTCCTCACACACTACACACGCTCACATCACTCTCCTCACACACACTGCACACGCTCACATCACTCTCCACACACACTGCACACACTCACATCACTCTCCACACACACACTGCACACGCTCACATCACTCTCCACACACACACTGCACACGCTCACATCACTCTCCACACACACACTGCACACGCTCACATCACGCTCCTCACACACTGCACACGCTCACATCATTCTCTACACACACTGCACACGCTCACATCACGCTCCTCACACACTACACACGCTCACATCACTCTCCTCACACACACTGCACACGCTCACATCACTCTCCACACACACACTGCACACGCTCACATCACTCTCCACACACACACTGCACACGCTCACATCACGCTCCTCACACACTGCACACGCTCACATCATTCTCTACACACACTGCACACGCTCACATCACGCTCCTCACACACTACACACGCTCACATCATTCTCTACACACACTGCACACGCTCACATCATTCTCTACACACACTGCACACGCTCACATCATTCTCTACACACACTGCACACGCTCACATCACGCTCCTTACACACTGCACATGCTCACATCACTCTCCACACACACACTGCACACGCTCACATCACTCTCCACACACACTGCACACACTCACATCACTCTCCACACACACACACTGCACACGCTCACATCACTCTCCACACACACACTGCACACGCTCACACACACACTGCACACGCTCACATCACTCTCAACACACACGCTCACATCACTCTCCACACACACACTGCACACGCTCATATCACTCTCCACACACACACTGCACACGCTCACTTCACGCTCCTCACACACTGCACACGCTCACATCAGTCTCCACACACACTGCACACGCTCACATCACACTCCTCACACACTGCACACGCTCACATAATTCTCTACACACACTGCACACGCTCACATCACGCTCCTCACACACTACACACGCTCACATCACTCTCCTCACACACACTGCACACGCTCACATCACTCTCCTCACACATTGCACATGCTCACATCACTCTCCACACACACACTGCACACGCTCACATCACTCTCCACACACACTGCACACACTCACATCACTCTCCACACACACACTGCACACGCTCACATCACTCTCCACACACACACTGCACACGCTCACACACACACTGCACACGCTCACATCACTCTCCACACACACACTGCACACGCTCACATCACGCTCCTCACACACTGCACACGCTCACATCATTCTCTACACACACTGCACACGCTCACATCACGCTCCTCACACACTACACACGCTCACATAACTCTCCTCACACACACTGCACACGCTCACATCATTCTCTACACACACTGCACACGCTCACATCATTCTCTACACACACTGCACACACTGCACATGCTCACATCATTCTCTACACACACTGCACACGCTCACATCATTCTCTACACACACTGCACACGCTCACATCACGCTCCTCACACACTGCACATGCTCACATCACTCTCCACACACACTGCACACACTCACATCACTCTCCACACACACACTGCACACGCTCACATCACTCTCCACACACACTGCACACACTCACATCACTCTCCACACACACACTGCACACGCTCACATCACTCTCCACACACACACTGCACACGCTCACACACACACTGCACACGCTCACATCACTCTCAACACACACACTGCACACGCTCACATCACGCTCCTCACACACTGCACACGCTCACATCATTCTCTACACACACTGCACACACTCACATCACTCTCCACACACACACTGCACACTCTCACATCACTCTCACACACACACTGCACACGCTCACATCACTCTCCTCACACACACTGCACACGCTCACATCACGCTCCTCACACATTGCACACGCTCACATAACTCTCCACACACACATTGCACACGCTCACATAACTCTCCACACACACACTGCACACGCTCACATTACGCTCCGCACACACTGCACACGCTCACATCACTCTCTTCACATACACTGCACACGCTCACATCACTCTCCTCACACACACTACACATGCTCACATCACTCTCCACACACACACTGCACACTCTCACATCACTCTCCACACACACACTGCACACGCTCACATCACTCTCCTCACACACACTGCACACGCTCACATCACACTCCACACACACTGCACACGCTCACATCACTCTCCTCACACACACTGCACAAGCTCACATCATGCTCCTCACACATTGCACACGCTAACATCACTCTTCACACACACACTACACACGCTCACATCACGCTCCTCACACACTGCACACGCTCACATCACTCTCCACACACACACGCTCACATCACGCTCCTCACACACTGCACACGCTCACATCACTCTCCACACACACTGCACACGCTCACATCAAGCTCCTCACACACTGCACACGCTCACATCACTCTCCACACACACACTGCACACGCTCACATCACTCTCCACACACACACTGCACACGCTCACATAACTCTCCACACACACACTGCACACGCTCACATCACGCTCCACACACACTGCACACGCTCACATCACTCTCCTCACACATTGCACACGCTCACATCACTTTCCACACACACACTGCACACGCTCCCATCACTCTCCACATCACTCTCCACACACACACTGCTCCACACACACACTGCACACTCTCACATCACTCTCCTCACACACACTTCACACGCTCACATCACTCTCCACACACACACTGCACACTCTCACATCACTCTCACACACACACTACACACGCTCACATCACTCTCCACACACACACTGCACACTCTCACATCACTCTCACACACACACTGCACACGCTCACATCACTCTCCTCACACACACTGCACACGCTCACATCACGCTCCTCACACACTGCACACGCTCACATCACTCTCCACAAACACACGGCACACGCTCACATCACGCTCCTCACACACTGCAAACGCTCACATCACTCTCCACACACACACTGCACACGCTCACATCACTCTCCTCACACACACTGCACACGCTCACATCACGCTCCTCACACACTGCACATGCTCACATCACTCTCCACACACACACGGCACACGCTCACATCACGCTCCTCACACACTGCACACGCTCACATCACTCTCCACACACACACCGCACACGCTCACATCACTCTCCACACACACACTGCACACGCTCACATCACGCTCCTCACACACTGCACACGCTCACATAACTCTCCACACACACACTGCACACGCTCACATCACTCTCCACACACACATTGCACACGCTCACATAACTCTCCACACACACACTGCACACGCTCACATTACACTCCGCACACACTGCACACGCTCACATCACTCTCCTCACATACACTGCACACGCTCACATCACTCTCCTCACACACACTACACACGCTCACATCACTCTCCACACACACACTGCACACTCTCACATCACTCTCCACACACACACTGCACACGCTCACATCACTCTCCTCACACACACTGCACACGCTCACATCACACTCCACACACACTGCACACGCTCACATCACTCTCCACACACACACTGCACACTCTCACACCACTCTCCACACACACACTGCACACGCTCACATCACTCTCCTCACACACACTGCACACGCTCACATCACGCTCCTCACACATTGCACACGCTCACATAACTCTCCACACACACATTGCACACGCTCAGATAACTCTCCACACACACACTGCACACGCTCACATTACGCTCCGCACACACTGCACACGCTCACATCACTCTCCTCACATACACTGCACACGCTCACATCACTCTCCTCACACACACTACACATGCTCACAACACTCTCCACACACACACTGCACACTCTCACATCACTCTCCACACACACACTGCACACGCTCACATCACTCTCCTCACACACACTGCACACGCTCACATCACACTCCACACACACTGCACACGCTCACATCACTCTCCTCACACACACTGCACAAGCTCACATCACGCTCCTCACACATTGCACACGCTCACATCACTCTTCACACACACACTACACACGCTCACATCACGCTCCTCACACACTGCACACGCTCACATCACTCTCCACACACACACGCTCACATCACGCTCCTCACACACTGCACACGCTCACATCACTCTCCTCACACATTGCACATGCTCACATCACTCTCTACACACACACTGCACACGCTCACATCACTCTCCACACACTGCACACGCTCACATCACTCTCCACACACACTGCACACACTCACATCACTCTCCACACACACACTGCACACACTCACATCACTCTCCACACACACACATCACTCTCCACACACACACTGCACACGCTCACATCACGCTCCTCACACTGCACACGCTCACATCACCCTCCACACACACACTGCACACGCTCACATCACCCTCCACACACACACTGCACACGCTCACATCACGCTCCTCACACACTGCACACGCTCACATCACTCTCCACACACACACTGCACACACTCACATCACACTCCTCAAACACTGCACACGCTCACATCATTCTCTACACACACTGCACACGCTCACATCACGCTCCTCACACACTACACACGCTCACATCACTCTCCTCACACACACTGCACACGCTCACATCACTCTCCTCACACACTGCACACACACTCACATCACTCTCCACACACACACTGCACACACTCACATCACTCTCCACACACACACACTGCACACGCTCACATCACTCTCCACACACACACTGCACACGCTCACATCACGCTCCTCACACTGCACACGGTCACATCACCCTCCACACACACACTGCACACGCTCACATCACTCTCCTCACACACACTACACACGCTCACATCACTCTCCACACACACACTGCACACTCTCACATCACTCTCACACACACACTGCACACGCTCACATCACTCTCCTCACACACACTGCACACGCTCACATCACGCTCCTCACACACTGCACACGCTCACATCACTCTCCACAAACACACGGCACACGCTCACATCACGCTCCTCACACACTGCAAACGCTCACATCACTCTCCACACACACACTGCACACGCTCACATCACTCTCCTCACACACACTGCACACGCTCACATCACGCTCCTCACACACTGCACACGCTCACATCACTCTCCACACACACACGGCACACGCTCACATCACGCTCCTCACACACTGCACACGCTCACATCACTCTCCACACACACACCGCACACGCTCACATCACTCTCCACACACACACTGCACACGCTCACATCACGCTCCTCACACACTGCACACGCTCACATAACTCTCCACACACACACTGCACACGCTCACATTACGCTCCGCACACACTGCACACGCTCACATCACTCTCCTCACATACACTGCACACGCTCACATCACTCTCCTCACACACACTACACACGCTCACATCACTCTCCACACACACACTGCACACTCTCACATCACTCTCCACACACACACTGCACACGCTCACATCACTCTCCTCACACACACTGCACACGCTCACATCACACTCCACACACACTGCACACGCTCACATCACTCTCCACACACACACTGCACACTCTCACATCACTCTCCACACACACACTGCACACGCTCACATCACTCTCCTCACACACACTACACACGCTCACATCACGCTCCTCACACATTGCACACGCTCACATAACTCTCCACACACACATTGCACACGCTCACATAACTCTCCACACACACACTGCACACGCTCACATTACGCTCCGCACACACTGCACACGCTCACATCACTCTCCTCACATACACTGCACACGCTCACATCACTCTCCTCACACTACACATGCTCACATCACTCTCCACACACACACTGCACACTCTCACATCACTCTCCACACACACACTGCACACGCTCACATCACTCTCCTCACACACACTGCACACGCTCACATCACACTCCACACACAGTGCACACGCTCACATCACTCTCCTCACACACACTGCACAAGCTCACATCACGCTCCTCACACATTGCACACGCTCACATCACTCTTCACACACACACTACACACGCTCACATCACGCTCCTCACACACTGCACACGCTCACATCACTCTCCACACACACACGCTCACATCACGCTCCTCACACACTGCACACGCTCACATCACTCTCCACACACACTGCACACGCTCACATCAAGCTCCTCACACACTGCACACGCTCACATCACTCTCCACACACACACTGCACACGCTCACATCACTCTCCACACACACACTGCACACGCTCACATCACGCTCCACACACACTGCACACGCTCACATCACTCTCCTCACATACACTGCACACGCTCACATCACTCTCCTCACACACACTACACATGCTCACATCACTCTCCACACACACACTGCACTCACATCACTCTCCACACACTCACTGCACACGCTCACATAACTCTCCTCACACACACTGCACACACTCACATCAAGCTCCACACACACTGCACATGCTCACATCACTCTCCTCAAACACACTGCACACGCTCACATCACGCTCCTCACACATTGCACACGCTCACATCACTTTCAACACACACACTGCACACGCTCCCATCACTCTCCACATCACTCTCCACACATACACTGCACACGCTCACATCACTCTCCACACACACACTGCTCCACACACACACTGCACACGCTCACATCACTCTCCACACACACACTGCACACGCTCACTCTTCACACACACACTGCACACTCTCACATCATTCTCCACACACACACTGCACACGCTCACATCACGCTCCTCACACACTGCACATGCTCACATCACTCTCCACACTCTCCACACACACTGCACACGCTCACATCACACTCCTCAAACACTGCACACGCTCACATCATTCTCTACACACACTGCACACGCTCACATCACGCTCCTCACACACTACACACGCTCACATCACTCTCCTCACACACACTGCACACGCTCACATCACTCTCCTCACACATTGCACATGCTCACATCACTCTCTACACACACACTGCACACGCTCACATCACTCTCCACACACTGCACACGCTCACATCACTCTCCACACACACTGCACACACTCACATCACTCTCCACACACACACTGCACACACTCACATCACTCTCCACACACACACACTGCACACACTCACATCACTCTCCACACACACACTGCACACGCTCACATCACGCTCCTCACACTGCACACGCTCACATCACCCTCCACACACACACTGCACACGCTCACATCACTCTCCTCACACACACTACACACGCTCACATCACTCTCCACACACACACTGCACACTCTCACATCACTCTCACACACACACTGCACACGCTCACATCACTCTCCTCACACACACTACACACGCTCACATCACGCTCCTCACACACTGCACACGCTCACATCACTCTCCACAAACACACGGCACACGCTCACATCACGCTCCTCACACACTGCAAACGCTCACATCACTCTCCACACACACACTGCACACGCTCACATCACTCTCCTCACACACACTGCACACGCTCACATCACGCTCCTCACACACTGCACACGCTCACATCACTCTCCACACACACACGGCACACGCTCACATCACGCTCCTCACACACTGCACACGCTCACATCACTCTCCACACACACACTGCACACTCTCACATCACTCTCACACACACACTGCACACGCTCACATCACTCTCCTCACACACACTGCACACGCTCACATCACGCTCACACACTGCACACGCTCACATCACTCTCCACAAACACACGGCACACGCTCACATCACGCTCCTCACACACTGCAAACGCTCACATCACTCTCCACACACACACGCTCACATCACTCTCCTCACACACACTGCACACGCTCACATCACGCTCCTCACACACTGCACACGCTCACATCACTCTCCACACACACACGGCACACGCTCACATCACGCTCCTCACACACTGCACACGCTCACATAACTCTCCACACACACACTGCACACGCTCACATCACTCTCCACACACACTTTGCACACGCTCACATAACTCTCCACACACACACTGCACACGCTCACATTACGCTCCGCACACACTGCACACGCTCACATCACTCTCCTCACATACACTGCACACGCTCACATCACTCTCCTCACACACACTACACACGCTCACATCACTCTCCACACACACACTGCACACTCTCACATCACTCTCACACACACACTGCACACGCTCACATCACTCTCCTCACACACACTGCACACGCTCACATCACGCTCCTCACACACTGCACACGCTCACATCACTCTCCACAAACACACGGCACACGCTCACATCACGCTCCTCACACACTGCAAACGCTCACATCACTCTCCACACACACACTGCACACGCTCACATCACTCTCCTCACACACACTGCACACATTCACATCACGCTCCTCACACACTGCACACGCTCACATCACTCTCCACACACACACGGCACACGCTCACATCACGCTCCTCACACACTGCACACGCTCACATCACTCTCCACACACACACCGCACACGCTCACATAACTCTCCACACACACACTGCACACGCTCACATCACTCTCCACACACACATTGCACACGCTCACATAACTCTCCACACACACACTGCACACGCTCACATTACGCTCCGCACACACTGCACACGCTCACATCACTCTCCTCACATACACTGCACACGCTCACATCACTCTCCTCACACACACTACACACGCTCACATCACTCTCCACACACACACTGCACACTCTCACATCACTCTCCACACACACACTGCACACGCTCACATCACTCTCCTCACACACACTGCACACGCTCACATCACACTCCACACACACTGCACACGCTCACATCACTCTCCACACACACACTGCACACTCTCACATCACTCTCCACACACACACTGCACACGCTCACATCACTCTCCTCACACACACTGCACACGCTCACATCACGCTCCTCACACATTGCACACGCTCACATCACTCTCCACACACACACGCTCACATCACGCTCCTCACACACTGCACACGCTCACATCACTCTCCACACACACTGCACACGCTTACATCACACTCCTCACACACTGCACACGCTCACATCATTCTCTACACACACTGCACATGCTCACATCACGCTCCTCACACACTACACACGCTCACATCACGCTCCTCACACACTGCACACGCTCACATCACTCTCCACACACACACTGCACACGCTCACATAACTCTCCACACACACACTGCACACGCTCACATCACGCTCTGCACACACTCACATCACTCTTCTCACATACACTGCACACGCTCACATCACTCTCCTCACACACACTACACATGCTCACATCACTCTCCACACACACACTGCACACTCTCACATCACTCTCCACACACACACTGCACACGCTCACATCACTCTCCTCACACACACTGCACACGCTCATATCAAGCTCCACACACACTGCACACGCTCTCATCACTCTCCACAAACACACTGCACACGCTCACATCACGCTCCTCACACATTGCACACGCTCACATCACTTTCCACACACACACTGCACACGCTCACATCACTCTCCACACACACACTGCACACGCTCACATCACTCTCCACACACACACTGCTCCACACACACACTGCACACGCTCACATCACTCTCCACACACACACTGCACACGCTCACATCACGCTCGTCACACACTGCACACGCTCACATCACTCTCCACACACACACTGCACACGCTCATATCACTCTCCACACACACACTGCACACGCTCACATCACGCTCCTCACACACTGCACACGCTCACATAATTCTCTACAAACACTGCACACGCTCACATCACGCTCCTCACACACTACACACGCTCACATCACTCTCCTCACACACACTGCACACGCTCATATCACTCTCCACACACACACTGCACACGCTCACTTCACGCTCCTCACACACTGCACACGCTCACATAATTCTCTACAAACACTGCACACGCTCACATCACGCTCCTCACACACTACACACGCTCACATCACTCTCCTCACACACACTGCACACGCTCACATCACTCTCCACACACACTGCACACACTCACATCACTCTCCACACACACACTGCACACGCTCACATCACTCTCCACACACACACTGCACACGCTCACACACACACTGCACACGCTCACATCACTCTCCACACACACACTGCACACGCTCACATCACTCTCCACACACACACTGCACACGCTCACATCACGCTCCTCACACACTGCACACGCTCACATCATTCTCTACACACACTGCACACGCTCACATCACGCTCCTCACACACTACACACGCTCACATCACTCTCCTCACACACACTGCACACGCTCACATCACTCTCCACACACACACTGCACACGCTCACATCACTCTCCACACACACACTGCACACGCTCACATCACGCTCCTCACACACTGCACACGCTCACATCATTCTCTACACACACTGCACATGCTCACAACACTCTCCACACACACACTGCACACTCTCACATCACTCTCCACACACACACTGCACACGCTCACATCACTCTCCTCACACACACTGCACACGCTCACATCACACTCCACACACACTGCACACGCTCACATCACTCTCCTCACACACACTGCACAAGCTCACATCACGCTCCTCACACATTGCACACGCTCACATCACTCTTCACACACACACTACACACGCTCACATCACGCTCCTCACACACTGCACACGCTCACATCACTCTCCACACACACACGCTCACATCACGCTCCTCACACACTGCACACGCTCACATCACTCTCCTCACACATTGCACATGCTCACATCACTCTCTACACACACACTGCACACGCTCACATCACTCTCCACACACTGCACACGCTCACATCACTCTCCACACACACTGCACACACTCACATCACTCTCCACACACACACTGCACACACTCACATCACTCTCCACACACACACATCACTCTCCACACACACACTGCACACGCTCACATCACGCTCCTCACACTGCACACGCTCACATCACCCTCCACACACACACTGCACACGCTCACATCACCCTCCACACACACACTGCACACGCTCACATCACGCTCCTCACACACTGCACACGCTCACATCACTCTCCACACACACACTGCACACACTCACATCACACTCCTCAAACACTGCACACGCTCACATCATTCTCTACACACACTGCACACGCTCACATCACGCTCCTCACACACTACACACGCTCACATCACTCTCCTCACACACACTGCACACGCTCACATCACTCTCCTCACACACTGCACACACACTCACATCACTCTCCACACACACACTGCACACACTCACATCACTCTCCACACACACACACTGCACACGCTCACATCACTCTCCACACACACACTGCACACGCTCACATCACGCTCCTCACACTGCACACGGTCACATCACCCTCCACACACACACTGCACACGCTCACATCACTCTCCTCACACACACTACACACGCTCACATCACTCTCCACACACACACTGCACACTCTCACATCACTCTCACACACACACTGCACACGCTCACATCACTCTCCTCACACACACTGCACACGCTCACATCACGCTCCTCACACACTGTCGGATAACATCTCCAAGATGTTAAATACCATTTGACTAGTAACCAAAAATCCAAATCACAGTCTCTACTGCACCAATTTAATTGATATTAATACTAGTGTAGAACATTGCATAGAAACTGTGTCTATTCCTCGTTTACTAAGATCAAATAATAAATCTACTGCAGGATCTAGAAAAAATCTAATTGTTATTAAAACAAAAAATCTCGCTATTAGTGAACAAAAACAATTTCTAAAGCTAGGTCTTCTAAACATTAGATCGCTCACACCTAAGGCGGTTATTGTAAATGAAATGGTCACAGATAATAATTTCGATGTTCTGTGCCTTACTGAAACCTGGCTTAAACCAAATGATTATTTCGGTCTAAATGAGTCTACTCCGCCAGGATACTGTTATAAGCATGAGCCCCGTCTGATCGGTCGTGGCGGCGGTGTTGCAACAATCTACAGAGATATCCTGAATGTTACTAAGAAAACTCGTCATAGGTTTAATTCGTTTGAAGTACTTGTGCTAAATGTTACGCTCTTAGATGTAAGAAAAAAATCCCTATTATCTCTAGCATTGGCTACCGTATATAGACCTCCAGGGCCTTACGCCAATTTCCTAAAAGAGTTTGCTGACTTTCTATCAGATCTTTTGGTCAACGTCGATAAAGCATTAATTGTTGGAGATTTTAACATACACGTAGATAATTTAAATGATGCGTTAGGGGCTGCGTTTACAGATTTATTAAACTCCTTCGGGGTCAAGCAAAACGTCACCGGACCAACTCATCGTCTTAATCATACACTCGATTTAATTATATCATATGGAACCAATCCAACCGATATAGATATTGTTCCACAAAGTGATGATGTCACTGACCACTACTTGGTAACTTGCATATTACGCACTGCTGTAATATGTCATGCTGCGCCACGTTATCGACCAGGTAGAACAATTCGTCCATCCACCATAGATCATTTCTCAAATAGCTTATCTGATCTGTCTCAGCTGCTGTCTGAACCCAAACAAACAGATGAATTAGACGAACTAACTAGCACTATGAGCACCATTCTCTCTAGAACATTGGATATTGTTGCACCCATTAGATTAAAAAAGGTCAGAGAAAAAAGTATAGCACCATGGTACAATAATACTACGTATGTTTTAAAGAGAGAAATCCGTAATTTAGAGCGTAAATGGAAAAAAACTAATTTAGAGGTCTTTAGAATCGCGTGGAAAGACAGTATGTCACTTTATAAAAAGGCACTTAAAACGGCCAGGGCTGAGCACCTCAGCAAATTAATAGAAAACAACCGAAATAATCCAAGGTTTTTATTTAATACCGTGGCTAAACTAACAAATAAACAGACGTCGTCTGAACAAAATACCTCGTTACAGTTTAGTAGTAATGATTTCATGAACTTCTTCACCGAGAAAATTGAAAGCATCAGAATCAAAATCGTAAACGTTCGATCTTTGCTCGCGCCTTATAATTCGGCCGCAATTATCACCCCGCAAGAACAATTACAATGCTTTACAACCATAGAACAAAAAGAGTTAAATAAACTTATCACTTCATCTAAAACAACAACATGTTTATTAGATCCTATACCAACTGAACTACTGAAAGAAGTGTTACCTGTAGTGGAAGAGCCTCTTCTCAATATTATTAACTCATCTTTATCTTTAGGTCATGTTCCAAGAACGTTCAAGCTGGCAGTTATAAAACCTCTTATTAAGAAACCACAATTAGATCCAAATAACCTAGCAAATTACAGACCCATTTCGAATCTTCCATTTATGTCAAAAATATTAGAAAAAGTTGTGTCCGCTCAACTCGGCTCTTTCTTGCAAGAAAACGACATCTATGAAAAGTTTCAGTCTGGATTCAGGCCACATCATAGCACTGAAACTGCGCTTGTTAGAATCACAAATGATTTACTTTTAGCTTCGGACCAAGGCTGTCTCTCAGTACTAGTTTTACTTGATCTTAGTGCTGCGTTCGATACTATAGATCACACAATACTCTTAGATCGACTACAAAATTACACTGGTGTTCAAGGACAAGCATTAAGCTGGTTCAGGTCATACTTATCTGACCGCTACCATTTCGTCTACTTAAATGGAGAAAAATCGATTATAACTTCGGCAAACTATGGAGTGCCGCAGGGATCTGTGTTAGGCCCTTTATTATTCTCAATATATATGCTGCCACTTGGTAATATTCTAAGGAAACATGGAATTAGTTTCCATTGTTATGCTGATGACACTCAAATATATATTTCCTCACGGCCAGATGAATACGCTAAATTATCCAAATTGACAGATTGTGTTAAAGATATAAAAGATTGGATGACGCATAATTTTCTTTTATTAAATCCAGACAAGACAGAGGTAATACTTATCGGTTCTAAAAACCATCCACAAAACCTTTCACAGCACGACTTTAACACAGTAGGATGCCCTTTTACTCTATCCGCTACAGTAAAAGACCTGGGTGTTACATTAGACTGCAACCTGTCTTTTGAAAAGCATATTTCATATGTTACAAAAACAGCCTTTTTCCACCTTAGAAACATTGCTAAGCTACGTAATATGCTATCAGTCTCTGATGCAGAAAAGTTAGTTCATGCATTCATGACCTCGAGACTAGATTACTGTAATGCTTTATTAGCTGGTTGTCCTGCTTCTTCAATAAACAAGCTACAGTTAGTCCAAAATGCAGCCGCTAGAGTTCTTACTAGATCAAGAAAATATGATCATATAACACCGATTTTATCATCACTTCATTGGTTACCTATAAAGTTCCGTATTAATTACAAGGTATTGCTTTTGACCTATAAAGCTCTAAATGGTTTAGCTCCAGCCTATTTAACGGATCTTCTATCGCCTTACAATCCATCGCGCTCTTTAAGATCACTAGATTCGAGGTTTCTGGTCATTCCTAGGATATCCAGATCCACCAAAGGAGGCAGAGCATTTTCACATTTAGCTCCGAAGCTCTGGAATAGCCTTCCTGATATTGTTCGTTGCTCAGACTCGCTCTCCCAGTTTAAAACTAGACTGAAGACGCATCTATTTAGCCAGGCATTCATATAAATTTTTTATCTTACAGTTACTGTAAATTCGGCCTCTAGTTCATAAACGCCAGAGGAGAACTGGCCCCCGACTGAGCCTGGGTTCTCCCAAGGTTTTTTTTTCTCCATTGGGTCATCTGATGGGGTGTTAGGACACCATTAGGTCACTGGATGGAGTTTTTCGGTTCCTTGCCACTGTTGCCTTAGGCTTGCTCAGTTGGGGATATTCAAATTAATTAACCAATCATACCATTGATCAGCTCTACCAAACTTGGATGTCTTTTTTTCCAGTAATAAACAAACATTAAGTTGTTTTGATTGATACTGTGAAGCAGCTTTGATACAATCTGTATTGTGAAAAGCGCTATATAAATATATTTGACTTGACTTGACTTGACTGCACACGCTCACATCACTCTCCACAAACACACGGCACACGCTCACATCACGCTCCTCACACACTGCAAACGCTCACATCACTCTCCACACACACACTGCACACGCTCACATCACTCTCCTCACACACACTGCACACGCTCACATCACGCTCCTCACACACTGCACACGCTCACATCACTCTCCACACACACACGGCACACGCTCACATCACGCTCCTCACACACTGCACACGCTCACATCACTCTCCACACACACACCGCACACGCTCACATCACTCTCCACACACACACTGCACACGCTCACATCACGCTCCTCACACACTGCACACGCTCACATAACTCTCCACACACACACTGCACACGCTCACATTACGCTCCGCACACACTGCACACGCTCACATCACTCTCCTCACATACACTGCACACGCTCACATCACTCTCCTCACACACACTACACACGCTCACATCACTCTCCACACACACACTGCACACTCTCACATCACTCTCCACACACACACTGCACACGCTCACATCACTCTCCTCACACACACTGCACACGCTCACATCACACTCCACACACACTGCACACGCTCACATCACTCTCCACACACACACTGCACACTCTCACATCACTCTCCACACACACACTGCACACGCTCACATCACTCTCCTCACACACACTACACACGCTCACATCACGCTCCTCACACATTGCACACGCTCACATAACTCTCCACACACACATTGCACACGCTCACATAACTCTCCACACACACACTGCACACGCTCACATTACGCTCCGCACACACTGCACACGCTCACATCACTCTCCTCACATACACTGCACACGCTCACATCACTCTCCTCACACTACACATGCTCACATCACTCTCCACACACACACTGCACACTCTCACATCACTCTCCACACACACACTGCACACGCTCACATCACTCTCCTCACACACACTGCACACGCTCACATCACACTCCACACACAGTGCACACGCTCACATCACTCTCCTCACACACACTGCACAAGCTCACATCACGCTCCTCACACATTGCACACGCTCACATCACTCTTCACACACACACTACACACGCTCACATCACGCTCCTCACACACTGCACACGCTCACATCACTCTCCACACACACACGCTCACATCACGCTCCTCACACACTGCACACGCTCACATCACTCTCCACACACACTGCACACGCTCACATCAAGCTCCTCACACACTGCACACGCTCACATCACTCTCCACACACACACTGCACACGCTCACATCACTCTCCACACACACACTGCACACGCTCACATCACGCTCCACACACACTGCACACGCTCACATCACTCTCCTCACATACACTGCACACGCTCACATCACTCTCCTCACACACACTACACATGCTCACATCACTCTCCACACACACACTGCACTCACATCACTCTCCACACACTCACTGCACACGCTCACATAACTCTCCTCACAAACACTGCACACACTCACATCAAGCTCCACACACACTGCACATGCTCACATCACTCTCCTCAAACACACTGCACACGCTCACATCACGCTCCTCACACATTGCACACGCTCACATCACTTTCAACACACACACTGCACACGCTCCCATCACTCTCCACATCACTCTCCACACATACACTGCACACGCTCACATCACTCTCCACACACACACTGCTCCACACACACACTGCACACGCTCACATCACTCTCCACACACACACTGCACACGCTCACTCTTCACACACACACTGCACACTCTCACATCATTCTCCACACACACACTGCACACGCTCACATCACGCTCCTCACACACTGCACATGCTCACATCACTCTCCACACTCTCCACACACACTGCACACGCTCACATCACACTCCTCAAACACTGCACACGCTCACATCATTCTCTACACACACTGCACACGCTCACATCACGCTCCTCACACACTACACACGCTCACATCACTCTCCTCACACACACTGCACACGCTCACATCACTCTCCTCACACATTGCACATGCTCACATCACTCTCTACACACACACTGCACACGCTCACATCACTCTCCACACACTGCACACGCTCACATCACTCTCCACACACACTGCACACACTCACATCACTCTCCACACACACACTGCACACACTCACATCACTCTCCACACACACACACTGCACACACTCACATCACTCTCCACACACACACTGCACACGCTCACATCACGCTCCTCACACTGCACACGCTCACATCACCCTCCACACACACACTGCACACGCTCACATAACTCTCCACACACACACTGCACACGCTCACATCACTCTCCTCACACACACTACACACGCTCACATCACTCTCCACACACACACTGCACACTCTCACATCACTCTCACACACACACTGCACACGCTCACATCACTCTCCTCACACACACTACACACGCTCACATCACGCTCCTCACACACTGCACACGCTCACATCACTCTCCACAAACACACGGCACACGCTCACATCACGCTCCTCACACACTGCAAACGCTCACATCACTCTCCACACACACACTGCACACGCTCACATCACTCTCCTCACACACACTGCACACGCTCACATCACGCTCCTCACACACTGCACACGCTCACATCACTCTCCACACACACACGGCACACGCTCACATCACGCTCCTCACACACTGCACACGCTCACATCACTCTCCACACACACACTGCACACTCTCACATCACTCTCACACACACACTGCACACGCTCACATCACTCTCCTCACACACACTGCACACGCTCACATCACGCTCACACACTGCACACGCTCACATCACTCTCCACAAACACACGGCACACGCTCACATCACGCTCCTCACACACTGCAAACGCTCACATCACTCTCCACACACACACGCTCACATCACTCTCCTCACACACACTGCACACGCTCACATCACGCTCCTCACACACTGCACACGCTCACATCACTCTCCACACACACACGGCACACGCTCACATCACGCTCCTCACACACTGCACACGCTCACATAACTCTCCACACACACACTGCACACGCTCACATCACTCTCCACACACACTTTGCACACGCTCACATAACTCTCCACACACACACTGCACACGCTCACATTACGCTCCGCACACACACTACACACGCTCACATCACTCTCCACACACACACTGCACACTCTCACATCACTCTCACACACACACTGCACACGCTCACATCACGCTCCTCACACACTGCACACGCTCACATCACTCTCCACAAACACACGGCACACGCTCACATCACGCTCCTCACACACTGCAAACGCTCACATCACTCTCCACACACACACTGCACACATTCACATCACGCTCCTCACACACTGCACACGCTCACATCACTCTCCACACACACACGGCACACGCTCACATCACGCTCCTCACACACTGCACACGCTCACATCACTCTCCACACACACACCGCACACGCTCACATAACTCTCCACACACACACTGCACACGCTCACATCACTCTCCACACACACATTGCACACGCTCACATAACTCTCCACACACACACTGCACACGCTCACATTACGCTCCGCACACACTGCACACGCTCACATCACTCTCCTCACATACACTGCACACGCTCACATCACTCTCCTCACACACACTACACACGCTCACATCACTCTCCACACACACACTGCACACGCTCACATCACTCTCCACACACACACTGCACACGCTCACATCACTCTCCTCACACACACTGCACACGCTCACATCACACTCCACACACACTGCACACGCTCACATCACTCTCCACACACACACTGCACACTCTCACATCACTCTCCACACACACACTGCACACGCTCACATCACTCTCCTCACACACACTGCACACGCTCACATCACGCTCCTCACACATTGCACACGCTCACATCACTCTCCACACACACACGCTCACATCACGCTCCTCACACACTGCACACGCTCACATCACTCTCCACACACACTGCACACGCTTACATCACACTCCTCACACACTGCACACGCTCACATCATTCTCTACACACACTGCACATGCTCACATCACGCTCCTCACACACTACACACGCTCACATCACGCTCCTCACACACTGCACACGCTCACATCACTCTCCACACACACACTGCACACGCTCACATAACTCTCCACACACACACTGCACACGCTCACATCACGCTCTGCACACACTCACATCACTCTTCTCACATACACTGCACACGCTCACATCACTCTCCTCACACACACTACACATGCTCACATCACTCTCCACACACACACTGCACACTCTCACATCACTCTCCACACACACACTGCACACGCTCACATCACTCTCCTCACACACACTGCACACGCTCATATCAAGCTCCACACACACTGCACACGCTCTCATCACTCTCCACAAACACACTGCACACGCTCACATCACGCTCCTCACACATTGCACACGCTCACATCACTTTCCACACACACACTGCACACGCTCACATCACTCTCCACACACACACTGCACACGCTCACATCACTCTCCACACACACACTGCTCCACACACACACTGCACACGCTCACATCACTCTCCACACACACACTGCACACGCTCACATCACGCTCGTCACACACTGCACACGCTCACATCACTCTCCACACACACACTGCACACGCTCATATCACTCTCCACACACACACTGCACACGCTCACTTCACGCTCCTCACACACTGCACACGCTCACATAATTCTCTACAAACACTGCACACGCTCACATCACGCTCCTCACACACTACACACGCTCACATCACTCTCCTCACACACACTGCACACGCTCACATCACTCTCCACACACACTGCACACACTCACATCACTCTCCACACACACACTGCACACGCTCACATCACTCTCCACACACACACTGCACACGCTCACACACACACTGCACACGCTCACATCACTCTCCACACACACACTGCACACGCTCACATCACTCTCCACACACACACTGCACACGCTCACATCACGCTCCTCACACACTGCACACGCTCACATCATTCTCTACACACACTGCACACGCTCACATCACGCTCCTCACACACTACACACGCTCACATCACTCTCCTCACACACACTGCACACGCTCACATCACTCTCCACACACACACTGCACACGCTCACATCACTCTCCACACACACACTGCACACGCTCACATCACGCTCCTCACACACTGCACACGCTCACATCATTCTCTACACACACTGCACACGCTCACATCACGCTCCTCACACACTACACACGCTCACATCATTCTCTACACACACTGCACACGCTCACATCATTCTCTACACACACTGCACACGCTCACATCATTCTCTACACCCACTGCACACGCTCACATCACGCTCCTTACACACTGCACATGCTCACATCACTCTCCACACACACACTGCACACGCTCACAACACTCTCCACACACACTGCACACACTCACATCACTCTCCACACACACACACTGCACACGCTCACATCACTCTCCACACACACACTGCACACGCTCACACACACACTGCACACGCTCACATCACTCTCAACACACACACTGCACACGCTCACATCACTCTCCACACACACACTGCACACGCTCATATCACTCTCCACACACACACTGCACACGCTCACTTCACGCTCCTCACACACTGCACACGCTCACATCAGTCTCCACACACACTGCACACGCTCACATCACACTCCTCACACACTGCACACGCTCACATAATTCTCTACACACACTGCACACGCTCACATCACGCTCCTCACACACTACACACGCTCACATCACTCTCCTCACACACACTGCACACGCTCACATCACTCTCCTCACACATTGCACATGCTCACATCACTCTCCACACACACACTGCACACGCTCACATCACTCTCCACACACACTGCACACACTCACATCACTCTCCACACACACACTGCACACGCTCACATCACTCTCCACACACACACTGCACACGCTCACACACACACTGCACACGCTCACATCACTCTCCACACACACACTGCACACGCTCACATCACGCTCCTCACACACTGCACACGCTCACATCATTCTCTACACACACTGCACACGCTCACATCACGCTCCTCACACACTACACACGCTCACATCACTCTCCTCACACACACTGCACACGCTCACATCATTCTCTACACACACTGCACACGCTCACATCATTCTCTACACACACTGCACACGCTCACATCATTCTCTACACACACTGCACACGCTCACATCACGCTCCTCACACACTGCACATGCTCACATCACTCTCCACACACACACTGCACACGCTCACATCACTCTCCACACACACTGCACACACTCACATCACTCTCCACACACACACTGCACACGCTCACATCACTCTCCACACACACACTGCACACGCTCACACACACACTGCACACGCTCACATCACTCTCAACACACACACTGCACACGCTCACATCACGCTCCTCACACACTGCACACGCTCACATCATTCTCTACACACACTGCACACACTCACATCACTCTCCACACACACACTGCACACGCTCACATCACTCTCCACACACACACTGCACACGCTCACACACACACTGCACACGCTCACATCACTCTCCACACACACACTGCACACGCTCACATCACTCTTCACACACACACACTGCTCACGCTCACATCACGCTCCTCACACACTGCACACGCTCACATCACTCTCCACACACACACTGCACACGCTCACATCACACTCCTCACACACTGCACACGCTCACATCACTCTCCACACACACACTGCACACGCTCACATCACTCTCCTCACACACACTGCACACGCTCACATCACTCTCCACACACACTGCACACGCTCACATCACTCTTCACACACACACACTGCTCACGCTCACATCACGCTCCTCACACACTGCACACGCTCACATCACTCTCCACACACACTGCACACGCTCACATCACGCTCCTCACACACTGCACACGCTCACATCACTCTCCACACACACACTGCACACGCTCACATCACTCTCCACACACACTGCACACACTCACATCACTCTCCACACACACACTGCACACGCTCACATCACTCTCCACACACACACTGCACACGCTCACACACACACTGCACACGCTCACATCATTCTCTACACACACTGCACACGCTCACATCACGCTCCTCACACACTACACACGCTCACATCACTCTCCTCACACACACTGCACACGCTCACATCACTCTCCTCACACACTGCACATGCTCACATAACGCTCCACACACACACTGCACACGCTCACATCACTCTCCACACACACTGCACACACTCACATCACTCTCCACACACACACTGCACACGCTCACACACACACTGCACACGCTCACATCACTCTCCACACACACACTGCACACGCTCACATCACGGTACTCACACACTGCACACACTCACATCACTCTCCACACACACACACTGCACTCGCTCACATCACTCTCCACACACACACTGCACACGCTCACACACACACTGCACACGCTCACATCACTCTCCACACACACACTGCACACGCTCACATCACGCTCCTCACACACACTGCACACGCTCACATCACGCTCCTCACACACACTGCACACGCTCACATCACGCTCCTCACACACACTGCACACGCTCACATCACGCTCCTCACACACTGCACACGCTCACATCACGCTCCTCACACACTGCACACGCTCACATCACACTCCTCACACACACTGCACACGCTCAAATCACGATCCTCACACACTGCACACTCTCACATGACGCCCCTCAATCACTGCACACGCTCACATCACACTCCTCACACACACTGCACACGCTCACATCACGCTCCTCACACACTGCACACCCTCACATCACTCTTCACACACACACTGCACACGCTCACATCACGCTCCTCACACACTGCACACGCTCACATCACTCTCCTCACATACACTGCACACGCTCACATCACTCTCCTCACACACACTGGACACGCTCACATCACGCTCCTCACACACTGCACACGCTCACATCACTCTTCACACACACTGCATACTCTCACATCATGCTCCTCACACACTGCACACACTCACATCACACTCCTCACACACTACACACGCTCACATCACTCTCCTCACACACACTGCACACGCTCACATCACTCTCCTCACACACTGCACATGCTCACATCACTCTCCACACACACACTGCACACGCTCACATCACTCTCCACACACACTGCACACACTCACATCACTCTCCACACACACATTGCACACGCTCACATCACTCTCCACACACACACTGCACACGCTCACACACACACTGCACACGCTCACATCACTCTCCACACACACACTGCACACGCTCACATCACGCTCCTCACACACTGCACACGCTCATATCATTCTCTACACACACTGCACACACTCACATCACTCTCCACACATACACTGCACTCGCTCACATCACTCTCCACACACACACTGCACACGCTCACATCACTCTCCACACACACACTGCACACGCTCACATCACTCTCCACACACACTGCACACACTCACATCACTCTCCACACACACAGTGCACACGCTCACATCACTCTCCACACACACACTGCACACGCTCACACACACACTGCACACGCTCACATCACTCTCCACACACACACTGCACACGCTCATGTAACATATACGAAAGAGGGTATATGTGTTTATATAGCAAATAAATCTGGCTATAGAAGGAATAATTAATGATTGGGCTACAGAAGACAAAAGTTCGTCTCAGGGAGGTGTTGAAAGTGTAAATAACTACACAGAACAGGATGATTTCAATTTGGTGTTGGTACCATGTATTACGTGAAACACAAAGACAGAACAACAATGACAATACCAATAATGTTTCCAATCTGCAGAAAGGTTCAGTAGTTCATAAGAAAAACACAAAATATAATTCAGAAAACTGGAGAATACTCAGATTAAAAGTAATCCACAACACACTCTAGAACTCTATCTTGGGTTCAACAGGAATAGTCCGTGGGACGCAAATAGTCCATGAGCCAAAGTTTAAAGAATGGCTGTGTGTGTGACTATGAGTGTGTGTGTGTGTGACAATGAGAGTGGAGGGGGTGAGCAGACTACAACAGCCTCCTACCAACCCCACAAGGCGATGATGTTACTGGGCAGGTTCTGTTCCAGGTAATAATGGCTCGCCATCAACTGGCCCGCAACTGGTCGCACCTGGCCTGTATTAAATAAACAGGACCCATGATTTAGTCACTACTCATAATATAATTTATCTACTAGCTAGTTTTATATTCTATATCTTGTGTACACAATAGTATTCAAAATACTACATAAATAATTGTCAAATATGTTAATTGACAACAACAAATTTGTACAAAAATACTCAAATGCATGAAATTAAACACCCATAATTATTAGGATCATTTACAACATTCCATACAATACAATTGATAATCTTGTCATTCAGAATATAAATAAACCATTTAAATACTTAAAACCATAGCATTAACAAAGTGCTAGGTTTACATAATTCATCAGAACTCCATAGGAGCAAATGGGAACTAGTACTACCAGCCACCGCGACCCATAGAAATACATTCAAAGAACAATGCTATCAGCATTAAACCAGGAGAAATGTCACTATAATAGATAGCATGACTAATGCTATTAGCATTAAGCTAGCGGAGAATCCCAGTAAAATACATAGGGATGCCAATGCCAATAGCAACATGCTACCGGACACAGCAACAAACAGACTCACCAATCCCCGCAGATAATCGACACACCGCGGCACCAGTCAGCTTCTAAAATAACGGTAGTGGATACTACAAATACAAAAACGCATGCTAGAGTCAACCAAGCATTTAAGATGTAAAAAAAACATTGTTTGTGTAGAGACATACCGAGTTCAGCTGCTCCGGTGCCTTCCCCCTCACACTATGATTGGGGAACTCACCGTAGCTTCTAAATATGCGCTTGAGTGCTCTGATTGGTTGAAAGCGCTCGCTGAAACTATCATGTGACTCCTATACAAAAATGTGAATGAAGGGTGTTCAGGTGACTGAAAAAAAAACGGGACCATGGAATTTTTTCCCTGGGTTACACTCACATCACTCTCCACACACACACACTGCACACGCTCACATCACGCTCCTCACACACTGCACACGCTCACATCACTCTCCACACACACACCGCACACGCTCACATCACTCTCCACACACACACTGCACACGCTCACATCACGCTCCTCACACACTGCACACGCTCACATAACTCTCCACACACACACTGCACACGCTCACATCACTCTCCACACACACATTGCACACGCTCACATAACTCTCCACACACACACTGCACACGCTCACATTACGCTCCGCACACACTGCACACGCTCACATCACTCTCCTCACACACACTGCACACGCTCACATCACACTCCACACACACTGCACACGCTCACATCACTCTCCTCACACACACTGCACAAGCTCACATCACGCTCCTCACACATTGCACACGCTCACATCACTCTCCACACACACACTACACACGCTCACATCACGCTCCTCACACACTGCACACGCTCACATCACTCTCCACACACACACACTCACATCACGCTCCTCACACACTGCACACGCTCACATCACTCTCCAAACACACTGCACACGCTCACATCAAGCTCCTCACACACTGCACACGCTCACATCACTCTCCACACACACACTGCACACGCTCACATCACTCTCCACACACACACGCTCACATAACTCTCCACACACACACTGCACACGCTCACATCACGCTCCACACACACTGCACACGCTCACATCACTCTCCTCACATACACTGCACACGCTCACATCACTCTCCTCACACACACTACACATGCTCACATCACTCTCCACACACACACTGCACACTCTCACATCACTCTCCACACACACACTGCACACGCTCACATCACTCTCCTCACACACACTGCACACGCTCACATCACACTCCACACACACTGCACACGCTCACATCACTCTCCTCACACACACTGCACAAGCTCACATCACGCTCCTCACACATTGCACACGCTCACATCACGCTCCTCACACACTGCACACGCTCACATCACTCTCCACACACACACGCTCACATCACGCTCCTCACACACTGCACACGCTCACATCACTCTCCAAACACACTGCACACGCTCACATCAAGCTCCTCACACACTGCACACGCTCACATCACTCTCCACACACACACTGCACACGCTCACATAACTCTCCACACACACACTGCACACGCTCACATCACACTCCTCAAACACTGCACACGCTCACATCATTCTCCTCAAACACTGCACACGCTCACATCATTCTCTACACACACTGCACACGTTCACATCACGCTCCTCACACACTACACACGCTCACATCACTCTCCTCACACACACTGCACACGCTCACATCACTCTCCTCACACATTGCACATGCTCACATCACTCTCTACACACACACTGCACACGCTCACATCACTCTCCACACACTGCACACGCTCACATCACTCTCCACACACACACTGCACACACTCACATCACTCTCCACACACACACTGCACACGCTCACATCACGCTCCTCACACTGCACACGCTCACATCACCCTCCACACACACACTGCACACGCTCACATAACTCTCCACACACACACTGCACACGCTCACATCACTCTCCTCACACACACTACACACGCTCACATCACTCTCCACACACACACTGCACACTCTCACATCACTCTCACACACACACTGCACACGCTCACATCACTCTCCTCACACACACTACACACGCTCACATCACGCTCCTCACACACTGCACACGCTCACATCACTCTCCACAAACACACGGCACACGCTCACATCACGCTCCTCACACACTGCAAACGCTCACATCACTCTCCACACACACACTGCACACGCTCACATCACTCTCCTCACACACACTGCACACGCTCACATCACGCTCCTCACACACTGCACACGCTCACATCACTCTCCACACACACACGGCACACGCTCACATCACGCTCCTCACACACTGCACACGCTCACATCACTCTCCACACACACACTGCACACTCTCACATCACTCTCACACACACACTGCACACGCTCACATCACTCTCCTCACACACACTGCACACGCTCACATCACTCTCCTCACACACTGCACACGCTCACATCACTCTCCACAAACACACGGCACACGCTCACATCACGCTCCTCACACACTGCAAACGCTCACATCACTCTCCACACACACACTGCACACGCTCACATCACTCTCCTCACACACACTGCACACGCTCACATCACGCTCCTCACACACTGCACACGCTCACATCACTCTCCACACACACACGGCACACGCTCACATCACGCTCCTCACACACTGCACACGCTCACATCACTCTCCACACACACACCGCACACGCTCACATCACTCTCCACACACACACTGCACACACTCACATCACGCTCCTCACACACTGCACACGCTCACATAACTCTCCACACACACACTGCACACGCTCACATCACTCTCCACACACACATTGCACACGCTCACATAACTCTCCACACACACACTGCACACGCTCACATTACGCTCCGCACACACTGCACACGCTCACATCACTCTCCTCACATACACTGCACACGCTCACATCACTCTCCTCACACACACTACACACGCTCACATCACTCTCCACACACACACTGCACACTCTCACATCACTCTCACACACACACTGCACACGCTCACATCACTCTCCTCACACACACTGCACACGCTCACATCACGCTCCTCACACACTGCACACGCTCACATCACTCTCCACAAACACACGGCACACGCTCACATCACGCTCCTCACACACTGCAAACGCTCACATCACTCTCCACACACACACTGCACACGCTCACATCACTCTCCTCACACACACTGCACACGCTCACATCACGCTCCTCACACACTGCACACGCTCACATCACTCTCCACACACACACGGCACACGCTCACATCACGCTCCTCACACACTGCACACGCTCACATCACTCTCCACACACACACCGCACACGCTCACATCACTCTCCACACACACTGCACACGCTCACATCACGCTCCTCACACACTGCACACGCTCACATAACTCTCCACACACACACTGCACACGCTCACATCACTCTCCACACACACATTGCACACGCTCACATAACTCTCCACACACACACTGCACACGCTCACATTACGCTCCGCACACACTGCACACGCTCACATCACTCTCCTCACATACACTGCACACGCTCACATCACTCTCCTCACACACACTACACACGCTCACATCACTCTCCACACACACACTGCACACTCTCACATCACTCTCCACACACACACTGCACACGCTCACATCACTCTCCTCACACACACTTTACACGCTCACATCACACTCCACACACACTGCACACGCTCACATCACTCTCCACACACACACTGCACACTCTCACATCACTCTCCACACACACACTGCACACGCTCACATCACTCTCCTCACACACACTGCACACGCTCACATCACGCTCCTCACACATTGCACACGCTCACATCACTCTCCACACACACACGCTCACATCACGCTCCTCACACACTGCACACGCTCACATCACTCTCCACACACACTGCACACGCTTACATCACACTCCTCACACACTGCACACGCTCACATCATTCTCTACACACACTGCACACGCTCACATCACGCTCCTCACACACTACACACGCTCACATCACGCTCCTCACACACTGCACACGCTCACATCACTCTCCACACACACACTGCACACGCTCACATAACTCTCCACACACACACTGCACACGCTCACATCACGCTCTGCACACACTCACATCACTCTTCTCACATACACTGCACACGCTCACATCACTCTCCTCACACACACTACACATGCTCACATCACTCTCCACACACACACTGCACACTCTCACATCACTCTCCACACACACACTGCACACGCTCACATCACTCTCCTCACACACACTGCACACGCTCACATCAAGCTCCACACACACTGCACACGCTCTCATCACTCTCCACAAACACACTGCACACGCTCACATCACGCTCCTCACACATTGCACACGCTCACATCACTTTCCACACACACACTGCACACGCTCCCATCACTCTCCACACATACACTGCACACGCTCACATCACTCTCCACACACACACTGCTCCACACACACACTGCACACGCTCACATCACTCTCCACACACACACTGCACACGCTCACATCACGCTCCTCACACACTGCACACGCTCACATCACTCTCCACACACACACTGCACACGCTCATATCACTCTCCACACACACACTGCACACGCTCACTTCACGCTCCTCACACACTGCACACGCTCACATAATTCTCTACACACACTGCACACGCTCACATCACGCTCCTCACACACTACACACGCTCACATCACTCTCCTCACACACACTGCACACGCTCACATCACTCTCCACACACACTGCACACACTCACATCACTCTCCACACACACACTGCACACGCTCACATCACTCTCCACACACACACTGCACACGCTCACACACACACTGCACACGCTCACATCACTCTCCACACACACACTGCACACGCTCACATCACTCTCCACACACACACTGCACACGCTCACATCACGCTCCTCACACACTGCACACGCTCACATCATTCTCTACACACACTGCACACGCTCACATCACGCTCCTCACACACTACACACGCTCACATCACTCTCCTCACACACACTGCACACGCTCACATCATTCTCTACACACACTGCACACGCTCACATCATTCTCTACACACACTGCACACGCTCACATCATTCTCTACACACACTGCACACGCTCACATCACGCTCCTCACACACTGCACATGCTCACATCACTCTCCACACACACACTGCACACGCTCACATCACTCTCCACACACACTGCACACACTCACATCACTCTCCACACACACACACACACTGCACACGCTCACATCACTCTCCACACACACACTGCACACGCTCACACGCACACTGCACACGCTCACATCACTCTCAACACACACACTGCACACGCTCACATCACTCTCCACACACACACTGCACACGCTCATATCACTCTCCACACACACACTGCACACGCTCACTTCACGCTCCTCACACACTGCACACGCTCACATCAGTCTCCACACACACTGCACACGCTCACATCACACTCCTCACACACTGCACACGCTCACATAATTCTCTACACACACTGCACACGCTCACATCACTCTCCTCACACACTACACACGCTCACATCACTCTCCTCACACACACTGCACACGCTCACATCACTCTCCTCACACATTGCACATGCTCACATCACTCTCCACACACACACTGCACACGCTCACATCACTCTCCACACACACTGCACACGCTCACATCACTCTCCACACACACACTGCACACGCTCACACACACACTGCACACGCTCACATCACTCTCCACACACACACTGCACACGCTCACATCACGCTCCTCACACACTGCACACGCTCACATCATTCTCTACACACACTGCACACGCTCACATCACGCTCCTCACACACTACACACGCTCACATCACTCTCCTCACACACACTGCACACGCTCACATCACGCTCCTCACACACTGCACACACTCACATCACTCTCCACACACACACTGCACACGCTCACATCACTCTCCACACACACACTGCACACGCTCACACACACACTGCACACGCTCACATCACTCTCCACACACACACTGCACACGCTCACATCACTCTCCACACACACACTGCACACGCTCACATCACGCTCCTCACACACTGCACACGCTCACATCATTCTCTACACACACTGCACACGCTCACATCACGCTCCTCACACACTACACACGCTCACATCACTCTCCTCACACACACTGCACACGCTCACATCATTCTCTACACACACTGCACACGCTCACATCATTCTCTACACACACTGCACACGCTCACATCATTCTCTACACACACTGCACACGCTCACATCACGCTCCTCACACACTGCACATGCTCACATCACTCTCCACACACACACTGCACACGCTCACATCACTCTCCACACACACTGCACACACTCACATCACTCTCCACACACACACACACTGCACACGCTCACATCACTCTCCACACACACACTGCACACGCTCACACGCACACTGCACACGCTCACATCACTCTCAACACACACACTGCACACGCTCACATCACTCTCCACACACACACTGCACACGCTCATATCACTCTCCACACACACACTGCACACGCTCACTTCACGCTCCTCACACACTGCACACGCTCACATCAGTCTCCACACACACTGCACACGCTCACATCACACTCCTCACACACTGCACACGCTCACATAATTCTCTACACACACTGCACACGCTCACATCACTCTCCTCACACACTACACACGCTCACATCACTCTCCTCACACACACTGCACACGCTCACATCACTCTCCTCACACATTGCACATGCTCACATCACTCTCCACACACACACTGCACACGCTCACATCACTCTCCACACACACTGCACACACTCACATCACTCTCCACACACACACTGCACACGCTCACATCACTCTCCACACACACACTGCACACGCTCACACACACACTGCACACGCTCACATCACTCTCCACACACACACTGCACACGCTCACATCACGCTCCTCACACACTGCACACGCTCACATCATTCTCTACACACACTGCACACGCTCACATCACGCTCCTCACACACTACACACGCTCACATCACTCTCCTCACACACACTGCACACGCTCACATCATTCTCTACACACACTGCACACGCTCACATCATTCTCTACACACACTGCACACGCTCACATCATTCTCTACACACACTGCACACGCTCACATCATTCTCTACACACACTGCACACGCTCACATCATTCTCTACACACACTGCACACGCTCACATCACGCTCCTCACACACTGCACATGCTCACATCACTCTCCACACACACACTGCACACGCTCACATCACTCTCCACACACACTGCACACACTCACATCACTCTCCACACACACACTGCACACGCTCACATCACTCTCCACACACACACTGCACACGCTCACACACACACTGCACACGCTCACATCACTCTCAACACACACACTGCACACGCTCACATCACGCTCCTCACACACTGCACACGCTCACATCATTCTCTACACACACTGCACACACTGGCATCACTCTCCACACACACACTGCACACGCTCACATCACTCTCCACACACACACTGCACACGCTCACACACACACTGCACACGCTCACATCACTCTCCACACACACACTGCACACGCTCACATCACTCTTCACACACACACACTGCTCACGCTCACATCACGCTCCTCACACACTGCACACGCTCACATCACTCTCCACACACACACTGCACACGCTCACATCACACTCCTCACACACTGCACACGCTCACATCACTCTCCACACACACACATCACTCTCCTCACACATTGCACATGCTCACATCACTCTCCACACACACACTGCACACGCTCACATCACTCTCCACACACACTGCACACGCTCACATCACTCTTCACACACACACACTGCTCACGCTCACATCACGCTCCTCACACACTGCACACGCTCACATCACTCTCCACACACACACTGCACACGCTCACATCACGCTCCTCACACACTGCACACGCTCACATCACTCTCCACACACACACTGCACACGCTCACATCACTCTCCACACACACTGCACACACTCACATCACTCTCCACACACACACTGCACACGCTCACATCACTCTCCACACACACACTGCACACGCTCACACACACACTGCACATGCTCACATCATTCTCTACACACACTGCACACGCTCACATCACGCTCCTCACACATTACACACGCTCACATCACTCTCCTCACACACACTGCACACGGTCACATCACTCTCCTCACACACTGCACATGCTCACATAACTCTCCACACACACACTGCACACGCTCACATCACTCTCCACACACACTGCACACACTCACATCACTCTCCACACACACACTGCACACGCTCACACACACACTGCACACGCTCACATCACTCTCCACACACACACTGCACACGCTCACATCACGGTACTCACACACTGCACACGCTCACATCATTCTCTACACACACTGCACACACTCACATCACTCTCCACACACACACTGCACTCGCTCACATCACTCTCCACACACACACTGCACACGCTCACACACACACTGCACACGCTCACATCACTCTCCACACACACACTGCACACGCTCACATCACGCTCCTCACACACACTGCACACGCTCACATCACGCTCCTCACACACACTGCACACGCTCACATCACGCTCCTCACACACTGCACACGCTCACATCACGCTCCTCACACACTGCACACGCTCACATCACACTCCTCACACACACTGCACACGCTCAAATCACGATCCTCACACACTGCACACTCTCACATGACGCCCCTCAATCACTGCACACGCTCACATCACACTCCTCACACACACTGCACACGCTCACATCACGCTCCTCACACACTGCACACTCTCACATCACGCTCCTCACACACTGCACACCCTCACATCACTCTTCACACACACACTGCACACGCTCACATCACGCTCCTCACACACTGCACACGCTCACATCACTCTCCTCACATACACTGCACACGCTCACATCACTCTCCTCACACACACTGGACACGCTCACATCACGCTCCTCACACACTGCACACGCTCACATCACTCTTCACACACACTGCATACTCTCACATCATGCTCCTCACACACTGCACACACTCACATCACACTCCTCACACACTACACACGCTCACATCACTCTCCTCACACACACTGCACACGCTCACATCACTCTCCTCACACACTGCACATGCTCACATCACTCTCCACACACACACTGCACACGCTCACATCACTCTCCACACACACTGCACACACTCACATCACTCTCCACACACACATTTCACACGCTCACATCACTCTCCACACACACACTGCACACGCTCACACACACACTGCACACGCTCACATCACTCTCCACACACACACTGCACACGCTCACATCACGCTCCTCACACACTGCACACGCTCACATCATTCTCTACACACACTGCACACACTCACATCACTCTCCACACACACAGTGCACACGCTCACATCACTCTCCACACACACACTGCACACGCTCACACACACACTGCACACGCTCACATCACTCTCCACACACACACTGCACACGCTCATGTAACATATACGAAAGAGGGTATATGTGTTTATATAGCAAATAAATCTGGCTATAGAAGGAATAATTAATGATTGGGCTACAGAAGACAAAAGTTCGTCTCAGGGAGGTGTTGAAAGTGTAAATAACTACACAGAACAGGATGATTTCAATTTGGTGTTGGTACCATGTATTACGTGAAACACAAAGACAGAACAACAATGACAATACCAATAATGTTTCCAATCTGCAGAAAGGTTCAGTAGTTCATAAGAAAAACACAAAATATAATTCAGAAAACTGGAGAATACTCAGATTAAAAGTAATCCACAACACACTCTAGAACTCTATCTTGGGTTCAACAGGAATAGTCCGTGGGACGCAAATAGTCCATGAGCCAAAGTTTAAAGAATGGCTGTGTGTGTGACTATGAGTGTGTGTGTGTGTGACAATGAGAGTGGAGGGGGTGAGCAGACTACAACAGCCTCCTACCAACCCCACAAGGCGATGATGTTACTGGGCAGGTTCTGTTCCAGGTAATAATGGCTCGCCATCAACTGGCCCGCAACTGGTCGCACCTGGCCTGTATTAAATAAACAGGACCCATGATTTAGTCACTACTCATAATATAATTTATCTACTAGCTAGTTTTATATTCTATATCTTGTGTACACAATAGTATTCAAAATACTACATAAATAATTGTCAAATATGTTAATTGACAACAACAAATTTGTACAAAAATACTCAAATGCATGAAATTAAACACCCATAATTATTAGGATCATTTACAACATTCCATACAATACAATTGATAATCTTGTCATTCAGAATATAAATAAACCATTTAAATACTTAAAACCATAGCATTAACAAAGTGCTAGGTTTACATAATTCATCAGAACTCCATAGGAGCAAATGGGAACTAGTACTACCAGCCACCGCGACCCATAGAAATACATTCAAAGAACAATGCTATCAGCATTAAACCAGGAGAAATGTCACTATAATAGATAGCATGACTAATGCTATTAGCATTAAGCTAGCGGAGAATCCCAGTAAAATACATAGGGATGCCAATGCCAATAGCAACATGCTACCGGACACAGCAACAAACAGACTCACCAATCCCCGCAGATAATCGACACACCGCGGCACCAGTCAGCTTCTAAAATAACGGTAGTGGATACTACAAATACAAAAACGCATGCTAGAGTCAACCAAGCATTTAAGATGTAAAAAAAACATTGTTTGTGTAGAGACATACCGAGTTCAGCTGCTCCGGTGCCTTCCCCCTCACACTATGATTGGGGAACTCACCGTAGCTTCTAAATATGCGCTTGAGTGCTCTGATTGGTTGAAAGCGCTCGCTGAAACTATCATGTGACTCCTATACAAAAATGTGAATGAAGGGTGTTCAGGTGACTGAAAAAAAAACGGGACCATGGAATTTTTTCCCTGGGTTACACTCACATCACTCTCCACACACACACACTGCACACGCTCACATCACGCTCCTCACACACTGCACACGGTCACATCACTCTCCACACACACACACTGCACACGCTCACATCACTCTCCACACACACACTGCACACGCTCACATCACTGTCCTCACATACATTGCACACGCTCACATCACGCTCCTCACACACACTGCACACGCTCACATCACGCTCCTCACACACACTGCACACGCTCACATCACACTCCTCACACACATTACACACGCTCACATCACGCTCCTCACACACTGCACACGCTCACATCACGCTCCTCACACACTGCACACGCTCACATCACACTCCTCACACACTGCACACTCTCACATGACGCCCCTCACACACTGCACACGCTCACATCACGCTCCTCACACACTGCACACGCTCACATCACACTCCTCACACACTGCACACTCTCACATGACGCCCCTCAATCACTGCACATGCACACATCACTCTCCACACACACTGCACACGCTCACATCACACTCCTCACATCACACTCCTCACACACACTGCACACGCTCACATCACACTCCTCACACACTGCACACGCTCACATCACTCCTCACACACACTGCACACGCTCACATCACTCTCCTCACACTGCACACACTCCTCACACTGCACACACTGCACACGCTCACATCACACTCCTCAGACTGCACACACTCCTCACGCTGCACACGCTCACGTCACGCTCCCCACACTGCACATCACATCACGCTTCTCACTGCATGTGTGTGTGTCTGCAGACAGCAGCGCAGCAGGAGGACGCTTAACATCTCTAAAGAACGAGAAGAAGAAATCAGAAAGATTCTGCGAGCAAACCTGCAGAAGACGCGACAGAGAGTGAGACACACGACATACTGATTGCATGTGTTCTGTCCACAGCCAGTGTGAATGTTCTGTGTAGAATACCTGGGTGACATGGTACAAGTGTTGTACAAGTGTCAGGTAGGCTGCTGTATCCCATAATACAATGCACTCAACCTTGAAGCGGCAGTAATTTCAACATCATCTTGACTCATTTGGTCAGAATGACAATTTTTTTTTTTTTTATGCCAGATTTAGATTCATTTTTTTTTCAATTTTATTGGCATGACAAATAATTGTGCATTTGTGTTACTAAAGCTCTCGCTGAATTAAATGTGCATTATGAGGTCACCTGATGTAGTATATTGTTTGAAATGTTTATGCTTGTATAATGTGTTTTACACTATTTTTTCTAAAGAAGCAGCAGGTGATATTAAGTGTGTACTGCATTGTGTGAGTTTAGCAGTGTGCTAGGATTCTGTGCTTCAGTGCTTGGAAATGCAGCACACATTTATTCAGATAAAAGCACTGAGATGTGTGTGTGTCTTGCTCCGTTCACTGCAGTCTTATTTACTGGACTGTGTAAGTGACTTTGTGTGTGTGTGTGTGTTTGTGTGTGTGTGTGGTTAGCTGCGCTCGTACAGCAGACACACACTGATGCCTGACGCTGCAGAAGACGACTGGAGCGAGGCGCGGATCAGGAAACAGCGCGTGGAAATAGAGAGGCGGGTGAGTAAGAAAAGAAAGAAAGAAAGTTATGCTTTCATTTATTTGTCTGTATTTAAACGCTCAAGCCAAAGGAAAAGCCAGTAATTTAGAGTGTCACTTTTCCAGATGAGCCACTTTCTGACGGTTCCTGCTAATCGCTCCGAGTCTCCTGCAGTGCGGAGAGGCCTCTTCGAGTCAGGTGACCTTCTCAGGTGTTTCCAGGGTCACTCAAGTCAGGTGACCTTCTTAGGTGTTTCCAGGGTCACTCGAGTCAGGTGACCTTCTCAGGTGTTTCCAGGGTCACTCGAGTCAGGTGACCTTCTCAGGGGTTTCCAGGGTCACTCGAGTCAGGTGACCTTCTCAGATGTTTCCAAGGTCACTCGAGTCAGGTGACCTTCTCAGGTGTTTCCAGGGTCACTCGAGTCAGGTGACCTTCTCAGGTGTTTCCAGGGTCACTTGAGTCTGGTGACCTTCTCAGGTGTTTCCAGGGTCACTCGAGTCTTGTGACCTTCTTAGGTGTTTCCAGGGACACTCGAATCTGGTGACCTTCTCAGGTGTTTCCAGTGTCACTCGAGTCTGGTGACCTTCTTAGGTGTTTCCAGGGTCACTTGAGTCTGGTGACCTTCTCAGGTGTTTCCAGGGTCACTCGAGTCAGGTGACCTTCTCAGGTGTTTCCAGGGTCACTTGAGTCTGGTGACCTTCTCAGGTGTTTCCAGGGTCACTCGAGTCTTGTGACCTTCTTAGGTGTTTCCAGGGACACTCGAATCTGGTGACCTTCTCAGGTGTTTCCAGTGTCACTCGAGTCTGGTGACCTTCTTAGGTGTTTCCAGGGTCACTCGAGTCTGGTGACCTTCTCAGGTCTTTCCAAGGTCACTCGAGTCAGGTGACCTTCTCAGGTCTTTCCAAGGTCATTCAGTAACAGAATGATGCATGACGTGTTTGAAATGTTGTCTTCCAGATAGCCGAGGTCAGACGGCCAGGCCGAGTATCCTAGTGTCGGTCCCCGGAGACACTGAGAAGCCCGATGGATCCAGAAGCCAGAACACAGACGGATCCGCTCAGATCCAGAACCAGGACAGCCGAAGACACAAGCTGAGCGTGACGTTTGCTCTGGGTGTGGAAGAGCAGAACCTGCCTCTGTGTTTGAGTGATCCGGGTCCACATAACCTGCTGGAGGAGGAAGAGCTGTTTTATCAGAAAGACTAAGGATGCTTGTTTGTTTGTATTTTATATGTGTTTTATGCAGTGGAAAATTAATAAACTATTATTTCTAGTGATCTGATTGCATATGTCGTACGTGTCACGCTTGTCCTGTTTTAGTATCCTGGTACCAGACAATTGGTATTATCTGCGTTTTACATGCGTATCGCATGACTCTTGTGTTCAGATCTTCAGGTTAGGCTAGGTTAGGTTAGGCAAGTTTGCTGTCCTGAAGAGTTTGGCTCTAACCCTGAAAACCCCCTCACCTGCCTGTAGCCTTAGTAATCCTGAAGACATTGATCAGCTTGTTCAGGTGTGTTAGATTAGGGTTGGAGCTGAACTCGGCAGGACAGCGGGTTATGGTTATGGTTATGGTTAGGGTTAGGGTTAGGGTTACGGTTAGGGTTATGCAGGCGAATGAAGAGGAGAAGGAAGGCAGCTGTTTGTTTGGTACAACACAGCCAAGTCCCAGTGGCTTGTTTTGATTCTTCCCATAGCTAACCCTCATGTTTTTGTGATGTGCTCACAGGCATTTCTGACCTCCGGAGGACCTGCTTTCAGTGATCCACTCACTAAACGTTTTCATCTGTATTTATTGCTAGCTAAAATGGCCAATGTACACTTCAAACCTGTGAATTTATGTTGCTTTTGCTCTTAAAACATTAATAGATTTTGACTTTTTTTAGCAGATGGACAAGAAGCATGACTTGATCCTCACATGTTCATCCTTCACTAGCGTTCAAACGCATCCCATGATGCACCTGGAGTGAGCAGGAGAAGCTCAAATATAAGAGAGTTTCTACAAAGAACATTTGGTGCTTCAATGAATGAAAATCTCTATGAAGAGTCACATGATGCTTTGTGGGTTTTTGATTATTTAAATCTGAAAGATTTAGGCTACGTTTACACATAGCCGGGTATTTAGAGAAACGTTGAGTTATGCATATAACTACTGTTCCCAGAAGGAGGGAAATGAGGTACAACACATTACTATGGCATATTGCGCTCTAGTGCCATCTGCTGAAGACACCTTTATTCACGCCTGAAAGGCCAATGACTCATGACTATCTGGGCGGGGATACCTGCCCACAGCATATAAATGCAGTCGAATGCGTCATTCCCTTTGTTCAGTCCAGCTCTTCACCGGGACCCCGACTGTGCGGGGCCCAGAGGTGTTGTACCTCATTTCCCTCCTTCTGGGAACAGTAGTTAAATGCATAACTCAACGTTCCCATTCAGTCGGTCAACTCGGTACAGCACATTACTATGGGACCTATATTCACGCCCCGCCAAGTCGCTGAACTAAACGTAAGGGACCAGCACCGCCACATGATCCCTTTTTCAAGAGAGTGACGGCCCTTGGACCAAAGCCCCTGCAGTAAGCACGGACCGAGCCACCGTTAAGGCAGTGACATCTAGTCGGTAAAACCGAACAAATGTGTGCGGGGATGCCCAACTGGCTACCGCACAAATGTCGTCTACTGACACTCCTCTAAACAACGCCCATGATGTTGCCATGCCTCTTGTAGAATGCGCCCGCACTCCAGCCGGTAGAGCTAACCCTTTACTTTTGTATGCAAATGAAATTGCCTCCACTATCCAATGTGAAAGACGCTGTTTAGACAGCGGTTTCCCCCAAACTGGCTTGGCAAAACACACAAAAAGTTGGTCGGATGAACGCACAGCCTGCGTTTGCTCAATATACCTGCGCAAAACTTGCACAGGACATAACGCATGGAGTCTCTCGTCCTCCTCTGAATCAATCGAGAGATTTGACAGAGCTGGCAGCTCGAAGGATAGCGCACTATATGCCCCTGACATGACTTTTGGTGTATACGCCGCGTTTGGACGCAACACTACTTTAGACCCATCCAGTGCAAACTGAATGCATGAGGGATGTACTGACAGCGCATGGAGATCACCAACGCGTTTTTCTGATGCCAGCGCCAGCAACAGGGCTGTTTTGTAAGACAGCATTTTTAGACCCAATGATTCTAAGGGCTCAAATGGGGGTCCACACATAGCCTCCAAAACCAGTCAGATCCCATGATGGTACCATCGACTTTGTGACGGGTTTTCAGCCGTCTCGCTCCTTTAAGGAACCATACGGCTAGCAAGTGCGCGCTCGGCGCGGCTCCATTAATAGCCTCGTGACAGGCCGAATGGCCGCTAAGTACACTTTTAGAGTGGAATGTGAGCGACCTTCCTCGAACAATTCCTGGAGAAAAGTCAATATTCCTGCAATCGGGTATTGACATGGCGATATTGACTTTTGTCGGCACCACTGTTCAAATATGCGCCATTTCGACGTGTAAAGCCCCCTCGTTGAAAGTGCCCTAGCACTCTGTATCGTGGCCACAACATTGATTGGGAAACCTGCTGCTATTAGATTTTCCCTCTCAGTGGGTAGGCCCATAGATGCCACAATTCCGGTCGAGGATGTAGAATCTGACCTCCTGCTTGGGACAGCAGGTCCCTGCATTGGGGAAAACACCACGGTGTCCCTGACAGCAATGCATGATGCCTGTGTATCACGTTTTCGTTGGCCAGCACGAGGCCACTAAAATTAGTGACAGACCCTCCTGGCGTACTCTGTCCATAGTGGGGTGTATCAGGTCTACCGGCGGAAACGCATACAGCAGAGTTTTGGGCCATAAATGAGACAGCGCGACCACCCTCAGCGGGGCGCTGCTGTCTGTTATCGAAAAGAACAGCGGGCAGTGCATGTTTTCCCTGGACGCAAAAAGATCGACCTCGGCCCTGCCGAAACGATCCCAAATCTGTGCCACTATTCTCGGGTGCAAACGCCATTCCCTGACCTGCGGTCCTCCCCTGGATAGCAGGTCTGCTCCGCCATTCAGGCGGCCCGGCACATGCACTGCCCTGAGCGACACTAAGTGTTCGCTGGCCCATATTAGGAGTGTCTGAGTCAGTTGCAGCAATGGAAGAGAGCGGGTGCCCCCTTGTCTGTACGACATTACTGTCGTGTTGTCTGTTCTGACTAACACATGTTTGCTGCGTAGACGCTGCACAAAGTGTTTCAGTGCCAGAAAAACTGCCTGCAACTCCAAGTAATTTATATGACGCTCCTTCAGTGCTGACGGCCATTCCCCTTTTACGGAGTTCCCCTGACATAGAGCTCCCCATCCATCTAGTGACGCATCTGTCGTCACTACTATACGTGACGTGACTCTGCCTAGGGGAATCCTTTCTGTCAACAGACCCGGGGATCCCCAGGGAACCAGAGCCCGAACGCACGTTGGCGTTATCGTCACTTGTCTATTTAAATGCCTTGTAACATTCAGACCAGAGCTCAGCGCCCATCTCTGGAATGCCCGCATAAAGAGGAGACCCAGCCGAACGACTGCTATTATTGAGGCCATCAACCCCAGAAGCCTCAACACTGTATGAAAACGTACTCGCCTTCCCAGTCGAAAAAGACCCAGGCAGCTGCGAAAATTTTCGGCTCTTTGAAGTGACAGCATAGCAGTCTCAGTCTAAACCGAGATATGGAATCCGCTGACATGGAACCAGGGAGCTCTTCTTGAGATTTATTAAAAATCCCAGAGCTCGTAGATGGGACACAAGGGCTTGTGTTTGCAAAACTGCTTGATCCCTGTTGTCCGTGGCCAGGAGTAGATCGTCCAAATAGGTGAATACCCTCATGCCTTGATGACGCAGTGGAGTCAGTGCCGCTTCTGCACACTTCGTGAATGTGCGCGGCGCTAGGGACAACCCGAACGGCAGGACCAGAAACTCGTATGCAGTCCCCTCAAAGGAGAACCTCAGAAATTTTCTGTGATTGAGAAATTGTGACATGAAAGTACGCATCGGTCAAATCCACCGATGTGTACCATTCCCGGGGACGCAGGGAGGATAGCAGATGACGTACTGTCAGCATTTTGAACTTGTAACGTCGGAGGTGCTTGTTTAACTGTCGTAAATCCAGAATCGGGCGCAAGCCCCCATTTTTCTTTGGGAGGAGGAAGTAACGGCTGTAAAACCCTTCCTCTATTTTTCCCTGTGGAACCACCTGAATTGCAGCTTTGCTGAGAAGAACACGAATTTCTTCTCTTAATACTGGGGAAACCTCCCCCGATACTGAAGTCGTAATTACCCCGCCGAAACAGGGGGGGGGCGTGAGAGGAACTACAGCCAATAGCCACACTGAATCGTGCAAAGAATCCATGGCGTTGGTGCGCATGCACGCCACCGGTCCAGGTTGACAGCGAGGATCCCCGGCATGACTGGGGAAACCACCACCTCTCTTACTGAGCATTGCTGGATATCGCATATCTCTGCATTTACCCCTTTTGACAATATATGGTTCATTTTCAGTGATTCTAAAACATTTTGATTGTTCTGACAAATCAATACATGAGGCATTGTATGATTGTTTTGACAAATCAACACATGAGGCTTTGTATGCTGAACACAACTTTTCTTTATTGAAATTGAACTTAAAGCTGAACCCGCTCTTTTGCAGGGTTTCTTTTTCACTGAGAGAAGAAGGCGGCTGCCTCCGGGCCGATGATCCCCCCCGACTGCGAGCTAGGAACTTGGCCGTCCCCTCCTTCCTGTGGAGAAAAATGTCCCTTTCTCTGGGGGCGTTCTCAAAACGCGCTTGAAACGCGTCGAGACCCGTTGTGGAGATCGGTGCGCCGAGGAACGCATTCCGATCACGTTCCGGCAAGTTCGCCAGAGTCAACCATAGATGATGCTGAGCCACCACTGTACTGGTCATCGCATGACCCAAGGATACTAACGCGCAACGTGTTGTACGCAGTATGTAGTCAGCCGTGGATCGCACCTCCCCCATGAGCTCGTCAACCGGTCTTCCCTCTGACACAGCCTCGCTGAGTTCACCCAAGCAAATAGCCTGATAAGTTTGTAGCAAGGACATAGTGCTCAAGGCTCTAGCTCTGCCGGCCTGATCACCATAAATCCTGCTAAGTTGTCTGTACGAGAACTTACACGGTCCTGACGGAAGAGTGGGGATGCCTGCGATACCGCTGTTTTGCATTGGAGCCAGGTATGTTGCAAGCGAATGCTCCATTGGAGGGGCTGACATTAATCCTGCTTCTTGTGCTCCTTCGAGGTCGGTGAACTTACCCATCCCTGGCACCGGAGAAAGAGGAGACATGGGTTTTGACCATGAAGCTGTAAGCTCTGCCAAACAGTCGGGGTAAAGCGGCAGATGCGTCCTTACCACCGTTTGTACCTGCGACAAATAGAACCCACCGAAGCGCAAGTTTTTCTGAACCGGGGGAGGGGCTGGCCACTCCACCGACAGCTTTGCTGCTGCCCTCTGATATAGCTCAATGAAGGGCTCCTCCATGAACTCACTTCCACCCATCGCCCCAGAAGGTGAGGGGGAAGACGGGACCTGCCCCGGCTGGAAGTTATCATCAAAGAATTCCTCGTCCGCTTCAAGCGAGACAGAGTCCTCCTCTCGACACTCCAGAACCTGATTAAACCCGAGGCTATCCCGGGAACATCGTCAAAATCATCCATGACTTCCCCGGCTTCCATACGGCCGCCCCAAGTCCCTGTGACTTCTTCAAAGACGGCTAGTGCCGAATCGGGAACAGCACCTGAGGACAGAAGCGGACCGTGCCTGTCCGCTGTACCATCGAGCACTCGCTCAACAAATGCTACATGCCGCTCAAGTGTAGAGCGACAAAGCTGCCGGCAGTGTATACATGCTGTGGGGTTGGAGAGAGCCAGCTTGGCGTGGACAATCCCCAAACACACCGGACAGTGCTTGTGAGTATCTTTTTCGGACAACAAGTAGCCACATGTCATTGGACATGGGCGAGAATTCTTATTTTTAGCCATTTTTCTGCGAGAAAAAGATGTATTAGCTTTTTTTGTTAAAAATGCTAAACTTTATGCTTTTCACACTTTTCTCTGCTTTTCGACAGGAATCACCACCGTGGATTTTTCCTACGAAACTGTGGCGTGATGGCGTTCTAGCAGCACAGTGAAGAGATGAAGAACAAAGGGAATGACGCATTCGACTGCATTTATATACTGTGGGCAGGTAGCCCCGCCCACGTCGTCATGCGTCATTGGCCTTTCAGGGGTGAATAAAGGTGTCTTCAGCAGATGGCGCTAGAGTGTGATATCCCATAGTAATGTGTTGTACCGAGTTGACCGACTGAATGGAAACTAATATTTCCCCCCCCCTCCGTTTTCAATAATAACATCGTGCACACAACCCGCATAAATACGCCGCGAGCGCCATCATAACTATGCCAAACCTATGGGCGGCAGTGTAGGGAGAAGGATAAAGCCATGCAAGCCAATCAGAATCGACAAGAGAGAACCTAAAACCCCGTTTCTCCCAGTTGACACGGCAACACATAACCAGCGTTTTCAGAAATCTCCACTTTGGAGGGAGTTTTTAGAAATAATCGTTTTCTGTGATAAAAACTGGGTTTTCGTGTAAATGAGAGGCCAAATCGCAGGGAAATTTCTGCGTTTTCCCTTCGTGTAAACGGGGCCTTATTCACTTCGCCTCATAACATTCTTTACCTGTTTTGAAAAGAATCCAAACATGTTTTGTTTATCACACACCACAGGTTTGGTAACAACAGCCGTCCACACGTGACATCTTGTGTTATTAAAGCTTATCATCGGTTTCTGAGAGACTTTATACTGAGACTTCAGTCTGACTCGTTTGTTATCATTGTCTTTGTTTATTTACTGTTCAAAAGCTTTTTTCACAAGTTCACACGTACATGAAATCTAAAGTTGTATTATGCGTATTTGACTTGCTGTCCGGGGGAGGGCTCCGAGCTCGGAATTTTGACCGAACCCAGAGTACTCCCCCCTATACTGGGGTAGACCCAGCCTAGTGTGAGGTGATGGGGTGGTGGAGGGATGCTGAGACACTTGTCGTGAGACAGGAGGTGAGGAAAAGCTTTAATTATACCGTCTTCTTCTTGAGCTGATTGGCTGATTACCTGAACATGCTCCTCCCGAACTTTGTTACATAAAACTTCATTTATTTTAAGAAATCAATACTTTCATCAAGGATAAATATAAATTGATCAAAAGTGACAGTAAAGACATTTATAATGTGAAAGTTTAACATTCTATTCAACAAAGAATTTTGAAAAATAAAATGGATATCAGTTTCCTCTGAAATCAACATTGATAATCATAGAGGTTTTTTGAGCAAATCATATTATACTGATTTCTAAAGGATCATGTGACACTGAAGACTGGAGTAATGATGCTGAAAATTCAGCTTTGTTTACAGAAATAAATTACACTTTACTATATATTCACATAGAAAACGTCTACGGTTACGTATGTAACCCTCGTTCCCTGAGTAGGGAACGGAGACGTTACGTCGGATGACGACGAATGGGGTTTCGCTTAGAAAGCCTATCAACTTCGAGTATTACAAAATGAGCCAATGGCAAAGAAATGCCATGGGTCTGCGGAATTTGCATGACGTAACTCCGCCCCACCTCGTGGGTATAAAAGGAGGAAGTCTGCAACAGCAGTTTATGTTTCTTCGCTGAGGAGCCAAGACTGAGCTCAGGCGATCCCCGTGGTACAGCGGAAAGTGGCAGGCAGACGTAACGTCTCCGTTCCCTACTCAGGGAACGAGGGTTACATACGTAACCGTAGACGTTCCCTTTCGTTGTCACTACGAGTTACGTCGGATGACGACGAATGGGGTTACCAGTTTAATCACGCCACCTTCTCAGCTGTCTTCCAGTGCCCTGCGTAAACAGAGATCCCTGTCATAGACGGACGAAGGACTCCATTTAACACAGGAATACCAAGGTACACTGGGAAGCATATCCCAAGCTAGGGGAAGTATGCAATTAATGCCAACCCAGAGGGGGGGGGACTTAGAGAATACACATATGACCCGAAGGAAACATATGGAGAACACTGGGGTGTCCAGCCACAGGTGGACTCTTTCAACCCCAGGGGTGGCAAGGTGGCTTGCCAAGGGAAAGACACATGCTCAGAGAGGCTTACAATGGAAATACACATGTGGGGGTCGCTCAGGGGAGGGACCATGCACACGGGAGGCACCTAGCCGACGCGCAGGCAAGAGACACTGGCGCCGACGTCAGGAGTGCTGGAGGAGCTCAGGGCTTTCGGGGAAGCTCACCTGAGGAGAATATCGCACGTATCCAGTCCGTGGAGTGGAATGGCGAGCAAGCGAAGACACCTGAGCGGGTCCGGTACTAGCTAGTTGAAGCGAGTACATGAGAGGACACTGGCTCCACTCGGAGATTATAGAATCTGGCGAATGTGTTAGGTGTCGCCCAGCCTGCAGCTCTGCAGATGTCTGTTAGCGAGGCGCCATGCGCTAGAGCCCAAGAGGATGCCACACTCCGGGTGGAGTGGGCCGTCACACCAAGGGGGCACGGTCGGCCTTGCTGCTGGTATGCCAAGGCAATGGCGTCCACTATCCAGTGAGACAACCTTTGCTTGGAGAGAGCCTTTCCCTTCAGCTTCCCACCATAACAGACAAAGAGCTGGTCTGAGGTCCTGAAACACTGCGTCCTGTCTACATAGGCGCGAAGAGCGCATCCTGGACAGAGCAGTGCCACGGCTGGGTCTGCCTCCTCCGGGGGCAGCGCTTGCAGGTTCACCACCTGGTCCCGAAAGGGAGTGGTAGGAACCTTGGGCACATATCCGGGCCGGGGTCTCAGGATCACGTGAGAGAAAGCCGGTCCGAATTCCAGGCACGCTTCGTCGACGGAGAATGCGTGCAGGTCCCCTACCCTCTTGATGGAGGCCAGTGCAACCAGGAGCGCTGTCTTCATTGACAGGAACTTAAGCTCGACTGATTGCAGGGTCTCAAAGGGAGCACTCTTCAGGGCAGTTAGAACCACTGAGAGGTCCCAAGAGGGAACGAGAGGAGGGCAAGGAGGATTTAGTCTCCTCGCTCCTCTCAGGAACCTGATGACCAGGTCGTGCTTCCCTACCGACTTACCTTCGACGGGGTCATGATGTGCGGCAATAGCGGCAACATAGACCTTAAGGGTGGAGGGAGACAGCGTTCGCTCCAACCCTTGCTGAAGGAAGGAAAGCACAACGCTGATCGAGCATCTCAGGGGGTCTTCTCGGTGAGAAGAGCACCAGTCGACGAAGAGGTTCCACTTCAACGCATAGACGTGTCTCGTGGACGACGCTCTAGCGGAAGTGATGGTAGCCGCCACCGCTGGTGGAAGGGTACTCAAACCTACCTCGAGCCGTCCAGGAGCCACACGTGGAGGCTCCAGAGATCGGGGCGAGGGTGCCACAGGGTGCCCCGTCCCTGGGAAAGAAGGTCCTTCCTCAGAGGAATGGGCCAGGGGGGTGCTGTCGCGAGGAGTACGAGTTCGGGGAACCAGGTCCGGTTGGGCCAATACGGCACGACCAGAATGACCTGCTCCTCGTCCTCCCTGACCTTGCGCAAGGTCTGCGCAAGAAGGCTCACTGGGGGAAATGCATATTTGCGGCCCGGCGGCCAGCTGTGCGCCAGTGCATCCGTGCCGAGCGTGCCCTCGGTCAGGGAAAAATACAGGGCGCAATGGGTCGAGTCGTGAGAGGCAAACAGATCTATCTGTGCGTCCCCGAACTGGTCCCAAATCAGCTGGACCGACTGGGGATGGAGTCGCCATTCTCCAGGGAGGGGCTGAAGCCGTGAGAGCTCGTCGGCTGCACAGTTCAGCGCTCCGGGAATGAAAATGGCTCGAAGCGACCTCAGATGCTTCTGACTCCATAGGAGGAGGTGGCGGGCGAGTTGTGACATACGGCGGGAGCGTAGACCACCTTGATGGTTGATGTACGCAACAGTGGCGGTATTGTCTGAACGGACTAGCACGTGTAGACCCCGGAGCAACGCCCGGAAGCGGTGCAGGGCAAGACGTACTGCCAACAACTCGAGGCAATTGACATGCCATAGCCGCTGGGGTCCTGTCCAGGAGCCCGCAGCAGCATGTCCATTGCACATGGCGCCCCAGCCCGTGGTGGAGGCATCTGTTGAGACAACAACATGCCGGGAAGCTCGTTCCAGGGGGACACCCGCCCTGGAAAACTGAGGTTTGACTACGGGGTGAGGAACTGACGGCAGGTCGGAGTAACTGGTACTCGGAGCGTGCCTTGTTGCCATGCCCACCTCGGGACTCGGTCGCGAAGCCAAAGCTGAAGCGGTCTCATATGAAGCAATCCGAGCGGCGTGACCGCGGCTGCAGATGCCCCAGGAGCCTCTGAAAAAGTTTCAGTGGAACCGCACTCTTGCCCTCGAGTTGTCTCAGGCAAGTCAGCAGTGACTGCGCGCGCTCGCTCGTAAGCTGCGCGGACATGGCGACCGAGTCGATGTCCATACCGAGAGAAGAGATCCTCTGCACGGGGCAAAGTTTGCTCTTCTCCCAGTTGACCCGAAGGCCCAGACGAGCTAGGTGCCGGAGCACTAGGTCCCTGTGTTCGCAAACCTGATCTCGAGAGTGAGCTAGGATCAGCCAGTCGTCGATATAACTCAGGATGCGAACCCCGTGCTCCCGAAGGGGAACAAGGGCAGCCTCAACGACCTTCGTGAAGATGCGAGGAGACAGGGCTGGCCCGAAGGGGAGAACCGCGTACTGGTATGCCTGCCCCTCGAAAGCAAACCGTAGGAACGGTCTGTGGCGAGGAAGAATGGAGACATGAAAGTAGGCGTCCTTCAGGTCGATAACGGCCCTCCACCGGGGAAAGGAGTGGTCCTGCTACCAACTCCTGGAAAGAACTGAGTCCCATCTCTGGGGAGCCCCTCTCAAGAGCGCCACCTAACCCGGCGTGTAGCGGGGGGCGGGGCTGGAGAGGGCTGTGGCGTCCGACCGCGGCCTCCAGAGCCGGCCCGGGTGAACGGGCAGGGTGGGAGCCGCGGGAGGGCGCCTTCGGTGGTGGGCAGACCGAGGGATCTGAGCGGACGGCGGGGCCGTCGGGACAGAATCAACGTCAGTCTGCTCATGGGCGGCCGAGAGCTGTTGGGCCAGCCCTCAACCGCACCACCGAAGAGGCCGACCTGGGATATGGGAATGTCGGACAGACGGGTCCGCGCGACATCCAGCACATCAAACAGGTATAGCCATCGAATGGTGAGCATCACCTGACCCAGGGAGCGTACGGCCACTTTCGTCGCTCGGAGAGCAAGGTTAGTGGCGGCGCGCAGCTCAGTGAAGAGCCCTGGGTCAGTCCCGCCCTCGTGCAGGACCATGAGCATCTGGGTCAGGTAGACCAGCAGAATGACCATGGCATGCAGTGAGGCGGCTGCCAGTCCCGTGGCGCTATAGGATCTCGCCACAAGCGTAGACGAAAAACTACAGGCCACGGACGGGTGCTTAGGATTGCGCCGAGAAGAAGCACTCTGAGGACACATAGCATCGCAACAGAGCGTTCAGCCGGGGGAACCCCAGTGTACCCATGGGCAGCGGCCCCATCGAGGGGAGGAAAGGCGGATGAGATCAGCGAGTGGTCTCTGATCTCATCATGCACGTCCGGGAAGAATGGTATTGGGGTTTGCCGTGGACGAGGGTCGGCGGCCTCACCCAAAAACCAATCGTCCCGGGAAAGCATGGCCGTCATCTCCGGATCCGACTCGACGAGTCGTCACTTCCAGGAAAATCAAACCCACCTAGTGAAGCTGCTACAAACATAATATCATCCTCTGTAGCTTCAAATGAAACACACGGGCCACCAGAGGGTAGACCCGTGGGAATCACCTGTTCACTAGCGGGCACCGTCATTGAAGAGGGGGGCTGGGGTCGCGGACACATTGTCGGCTTCTTGTTCCAGACCATAACCCTCAGGTCACCCTGGCCACCAGCCGAAGAACGGGGGGTGGATGAGGGGACTCTCACTCATGTGAGTTCACAGAGTCTCGACCTTAATGACGCGATGATCATGTTTCCACGGAGAAAACATGAGTCATCCACGAGCGCTGCTCTAGCATGATCAAGCCCAAACATACTATACAACGCTCGTGCCCATCAGAGTCCGATACCAAGCTGCCGCACCATTCATTTTTTTTTTTTTTTTTTTTTTGAAATGCACGGGCGAGCCGTCTTTAAAAAGACATGCCGCGTGCGAGCTCTTTTAGTGAGAGAAAACTCAAGTGTTGAAGCACCCGGGGAGACACGCACCGACTGGCAGACCACTGCAACAGATCAGCAGGAAGCACGCGCTTGCCGTAGATCGCCGTCACACCAACACTCAAGGTACTCGTTTGTAAAGCTGACAATTCAGAGATGGCTTGTGGAGAGAAGAATACACTTGGCTCTGAAGCGAAAACATAAACTGCTGTTGCAGACTTCCTCCTTTTATACCCACGAGGTGGGGCGGAGTTACGTCATGCAAATTCCGCAGACCCATGGCATTTCTTTGCCATTGGCTCGTTTTGTAATACTCGAAGTTGATAGGCTTTCTAAGCGAAACCCCATTCGTCGTCATCCGACGTAACTCGGAGTGACAACGAAAGGGAACAGCTGATTTACATTGAAATAATATTTCACTGTTTTTACTGTATTTTTGATCAAATAAATGCAGCTTTAGTGAGCAGAAGAGACTCTTTCAGAAACAATAAATACCTTACAGACCCCAAACTTTTATTTTAATTCAATGTAACAGACTGACATTGACTTTGGCCTTAAGGAATATGGATGGACGTGTGTTTTATAGGAATTTCTGGACATATATGCTTTATTTCATAATAACTGGCATGTTTGATCTTTAATGTGCATGTAAAGCCCAGAGAGACTAATTTGAGACTCAAACATGAAGCTCCTGAGACATAATTAAGGAAACCATCGCAAACAGACTCACACATGATCATCAGAATCAGATCTCGGATCTACAGTCAAAGAAAGGAATCATGGACTTTAGTGGAAGCTGGAAACTGTGTGAACAGGAGAATCCAGAGGCGTTTCTCAGAGCCATATGTGAGTTTGACATATAACCTTTATTCAATACATTAATTTTCAGAATGCCAGTCTTCTGTTTTTCTTTTAATTTGAACGTTTCTAAAGTTGTTGTTCCTATGTAATGAAAGTGAGGTGCGACGTGTTTTTATGAACGCAGCGGCTCCAGAGATTTACATTAAAATGATGAAAGAAGTGAAACCTCTGACAACGATTGAGCAGAACGGAGATGAATTCAGCATCTGTGTGAAAACGGCCCTCAGGAGCAACACAAACACCTTCACCATCGGCACTGAGAGCGAGTTCAACACCATGGACGGCAAGAAGATCAAGGTCATTCAGTCACTTTTACAGTCGCTAGGACACATTTATCATAACTCTTCAGTCATGACTGAAATCAAGTCATTCTTCCTGAAAAAGAGAATGTAAACGTGTGTAAATTACCCTGTATATATAGTGTTTTGCTGGTGTTTGTGTCCGATTGTGAGATGAATTGATGTAAATGTATTTATTGAATGTATTTTGTGCTGAAACATGATAAATCATCCTCAGTTTATCTCTGATGTTGTGATCGCTGTTTGAAGCATTTGATAAAGTGACTTTAATATCGAGAAACGAGTCCGAATGACTAAAAAACTGTTTTATTTAAGCAAACAGTAATTGGAAGAGAAAGTAGTTAATTAGTCTGTAGAGAGTCTGTAGAACTACTGTCTGTGGTTACCTATCAACAACTGGCCTGCGTCACACCTGTGTGTGTGTGTGGGTGTGTGTGTGTGTGTGTGTTCACAGATATAATACAGACTCTGTATGTGTTCATATATCCATAAATCAGCTATTTTGCAGTCATATCAATCACCTCATCAGATTTGATTAGTTGTTCTTGTGGTTTCAGGCAACAGCTCGACTCATCGATGGAAAGATCGTGATTGAATCAGATAAATTCACACACGTGAGAGAGATCCAGGGCGAGGAGATGATCGAGGTCAGAAGAGAATCATGTACTCCTGTATTTCAGCACAGAGTTGGTGTCATCTCTCTTTCTCTCTGGTTTCAGACACTCACCGCTGGAAGTGCGACTCTCGTCCGGAGAAGCCGCCGCGTTTAACCCAACCAGATGAACTATTGGATTCTAAACTTTCCACAGTTTAACCTTTTTACTGTCTGTTTTGAGAAAATTATTATTTAAAAAATCTTCTTCTAAGTCATTGAAATAAACAAATTTTTGTGCTTTGTTTTCATTCTGACCTTTTATGAAAAAAATTATTGACCCCAACCCGTTTGTTATTAAAATATTGTGTAATAATGTGTGATTCAAAGACATAATCTGGGTTCCTGTTAATAAACTGAGGGAGGATCAGAGTCACACTTTCTGTTTTTACCTTTCATCCAAACTGTGGCTTTCAGTTAGTTGAGAAAACAGCTAAAGGGTTAAACATATTTCCAATCTTCAGTCTTATATGAACTTTTGTAGTCACAGATGTCTTAAAATGGACAGTATAGGGGACAGTTTGATGATTGAACTGTTGTCCTGCTTTATTACTGTATATATATTAATAAATAAAGCATAGATGTGTTTCATTGAAAGTCAATTTGCGGGTTCAGTACTGGAGTGTGTCTATAGGGATGCAGTACTGGAGTGTGTCTATAGGGATCTCCCAGTCACGTGACCCCTAGCCGCGTGTCATCCATTTTGACGGAATACATCTGTCAGCTACTCAATGGCAATGGATCTATTATTAGGGGTGGGCCACACCTAATAATAGATCCATTGCCGTGGGTAATATATATTATTAGTGTATTATAATACTAATAATATAATTACATAAAAACGTTTTGACATTGGGCTACAGTTTGTTAGGTAAATGCATTTACCAGTAACGTTACTGACTCTGAAGCTAACTGAGCAGTTCCACGGCTCTCTTCTCTACTCTTTACTACTACTTTAATACTGTTTCTAGCTAATGTTGGTATGTTTTTTTTTCACTGCTACAAAAAAAACGTAGAAAAATGTAGTCAACCCATACACAGTTAGAACCTTGAAAAAAATGCACAATAGTTCTATCATAAAGGGCGACAGCTAAACGTTTGATTAACAAATGATTTTCTGTTTAAAGCAAAAAATAAATATACATATATATATATATATATATATATATATATACATATATATATCGAAAAATTGGGAGCCTGATGTGTCCGGCTAAGACAAGCTTATGTTATGCTGAATGGTAGTGCAAACAAACATTGCGGATTTCTATGGCAACAGTGGATTTAAAACATTTGATCCCGAACTCCGAGAAATCATTCATTAGCCTTCGAGGGGACAACTTACCTGATCCTAAATGAAGACTGCAAAGCTGTGCTGAGTCGGACTGTGTTGAGTTGTGTAGGGACTGGGCGAGGTGAATCTGAATAACTAAATACATCCTAGCTAAAATCCCAAAGCCTTCAGGCCCAAAAAGCCTGGATGTAAATTAACATATACACACACACACTCACAACCACACACGCATCCCCCACAAGTGAAGCCCGCTCAGGACAGAGCGTGGTGTCCAGTTACGAGACATTTTTATGACTGACTGGAATGTCCCAAAGAAGGATTCTAAAGAGAAAGAAACTTCTCTTTTTAAAAGACATTTAACCAGATATATTCAATGTGTTTTTATGTGTGTCCATTTGCCCATGTCACATTGGAATGACTATGATTTTATCGTAGCTTAAAGTGAATTATAAATTTCTTCATTATGCATTTTAAATATAACTGTCTATTCCCATAACTTGTACACATAGTTCTGGACACCTCCAGAATGCTTTCGGTGTGATCAATCAGAATACGTACAGTAATACCCAGTAAAATATTGTTTACTATGTTTTCCATCTTTGGAGTGAAAAGAGACCAAAACTAACATCACTGGAGTTCTTAGATAACAGCGTTTATGACCCAAAGGAATGTTCACAGAACTGTGGCTCTCTCTGAATTCTAACCAAGGAGGAAAAATGAATCCTGTGTTCATATATATATATGCTATTATATATCCACTTGAGAATTGTATGAACAATGTATCTAAGTTCCCTATTTCATGAGTTGCCTTTTTGTGGTTTGGTCCATGTTTCTCGACAACTCTAATGGGATAATGTTTCAAACTTTGCCAACTAATGTTTAACCAAATCCATTTGTGGCAAGTTTGGTCTCGATAAACTCCAATTTTCATTCCCCATTTGTCAATTGACATTACATTTTGCTAAACTTTGTGACACATTAGTATTATAAGAATTGTGAAGATTCTTCTCTTAAACACCCAATGAAACTAGAGATTTAAATGCCTGGTTATAACACAAAGGGTCATAAAATCTTCCTCCAAAGGGACAGCTCCTGATTGGACCCGCTTCCAAAAGAAGGCGGAAACGTCAGGTCTTCAAAATCAGAATACGTACAGTAATACCCAGTAAAATATTGTTTACTATGTTTTCCATCTTTGGAGTGAAAAGAGACCAAAACTAACATCAATGGAGTTCTTAGATAACAGCGTTTATGACCCAAAGGAATGTTCACAGAACTGTGGCTCTCTCTGAATTCTAACCAAGGAGGAGAAATGAATCCTGTATTCATATATATATATATGCTATTATATACTCAACTTGAGAATTGTATGAACAATGTATCTAAGTTCCCTATTTCATGAGTTGCCTTTTTGTGGTTTGGTCCATGTTTCTCGACAACTCTAATGGGATAATGTTTCAAACTTTGCCAACTAATGTTTAGCCAAATCCATTTGTGGCAAGTTTGGTCTCGAAAAACTCCAATTTTCATTCCCCATTTGTTAATTGACATTACATTTTGCTAAACTTTGTGACACATTAGTATTATAAGAATTGTGAAGATTCTTCTCTTAAACACCCAATGAAACTAGAGATTTAAATGCCTGGTTATAACACAAAGGGTCATAAAATCTTCCTCCAAAGGGACAGCTCCTGATTGGACCCGCTTCCAAAAGAAGGCGGAAATGTCAGGTCTTCAAAAGGACTGAATACCACTTTAGCCCTTTCTTGGTTTTCCATCCTGCCGCAAACACTGTCTCGGGTGATACGGGGAAACCCCCCCTCCCCCCTCCATGGGGGCCAAGAGGCCTTCCAGCAGGTCTGGATCCCAACCAGATCCGGCCTCATGGAAAAGAGAGGACACTCTCTCACAAAGAACCAAAGACAATCTCAGGAGTTTTGGAACAAAGACTCCAACCAACAACGACTCCAATCACTTGTGATGCTCCTGGGTGCTCGGCGTGGCCTCAAAAGAGTCCCAGGCCTTGACAAAACCAATCATGCGTTCCTGGAGAAAGAGAACGCTCAACCAACTTCCACTTGACACTGCCGGAACCATCAACGACTTCAATTTTCAACAACTTCAAGAATTGTTCCCATTACAAATGCAAGTATTCAATTCAATGAAATGTGAAAATGAAATTCTGATGGTTCTTCTCATAGACCCTCTTCCGGTTTCCAATTTCATCCTATCACTAACCGATTTATGTATTCATGTGTGTATGTTGTTTAGTTTATTTATATTAATATAAATATCTATATTTAGTTAATAAAACTTGTACATGATATGTATTTGGTTCTGCTTTTTTTGTAATACAATGTCACTTTATGATCACGGTTTTTGCTACTGGCTCAACGTGCGGTATATGCGAAGAAATAATTATTCTTCTGTGGCCATGGAAGATACCCTTTTCTTAGAATAAATTAATAATCAAAAGAGTTCGTTGGACGAACTGATTAATTTATTGTAATATTAATTCAGCCACATCAAGTTAATCCAATTAACTGACCCAAATATTTATAATTAATAATAACAAGATATTATTGATTATTAATATTTCCAAAAAGCTGAGTTCCTTACAGTTGGAAGCCAAACAGTAACACCGGCATCAGCGTTTTGCCTGTTTATTGCCGCCAACCACTTGTTTCTCCGTTTTGTTTCTTTTGGGATACGGTATAAAGATATTCCTTTTGTATGATCACGTATCTGATCGCATCCAACTGCACAGCATCGCTCGGGCATGATAGAAATATTTCACGAGTAGCTGTATTATCACTGGCGGTTTAGCATTTTCTATTCCGTCAAAATGGCTGCTCCAAATGGCTTGACGTCACGCGGGACGTCCCTATAGGGATGCAGTGTCTATAGGGATGCAGTACTGGAGTGTGTCTATAGGGGTGCAGTACTGGAGTGTGTCTATAGGGGTGCAGTACTGGACTGTGTCTATAGGGGTGCAGTACTGGACTGTGTCTATAGGGGTGTGCAGTACTGGACTGTGTCTATAGGGATGCAGTACTGGAGTGTGTCTATAGGGGTGCAGTACTGGAGTGTCAAGTCAAGTCAAGTCAAATATATTTATATAGCGCTTTTCACAATACAGATTGTATCAAAGCTGCTTCACAGTATCAATCAAAACTACTTAACAATGTTTGTTTATTACTGGAAAAAAAGACATCCAAGTTTGGTAGAGCTGATCAATGGTATGATTGGTTAATTAATTTGAATATCCCCAACTGAGCAAGCCAAAGGCAACAGTGGCAAGGAACCGAAAAACTCCATCCAGTGACCTAATGGTGTCCCAATCAGATGACCCAATGGAGAAAAAAAAAAACCTTGGGAGAACCCAGGCTCAGTCGGGGGCCAGTTCTCCTCTGGCGTTTATGAACTAGAGGCCGAATTTACAGTAACTGTAAGATAAAACATTTATATGAATGCCTGGCTAAATAGATGCGTCTTCAATCTAGTTTTAAACTGGGAGAGAGCGAGTCTGAGCAACGAACAATATCAGGAAGGCTATTCCAGAGCTTCGGAGCTAAATGTGAAAATGCTCTGCCTCCTTTGGTGGATCTGGATATCCTAGGAATGACCAGAAGCCTCGAATTTAGTGATCTTAAAGAGCGCAATGGATTGTAAGGCGATAGAAGATCCGTTAAATAGACTGGAGCTAAACCATTTAGAGCTTTATAAGTCAAAAGCAATATCTTGTAATTAATACGGAACTTTATAGGTAACCAATGAAGTGATGATAAAATCGGTGTTATATGATCATATTTTCTTGATCTAGTAAGAACTCTAGCGGCTGCATTTTGGACTAACTGTAGCTTGTTTATTAAAGATGCAGGACAACCAGCTAATAAAGCATTACAGTAATCTAGTCTCGAGGTCATGAATGCATGAACTAACTTTTCTGCATCAGAGACTGATAGCATATTACGTAGTTTAGCAATGTTTCTAAGGTGGAAAAAGGCTGTTTTTGTAACATATGAAATATGCTTTTCAAAAGACAGGTTGCAGTCTAATGTAACACCCAGGTCTTTTACTGTAGCGGATAAAGTAACAGGGCATCCTACTATGTTAAAGTCGTGCTGTGAAAGGTTTTGTGGACGGTTTTTAGAACCGATAAGTATTACCTCTGTCTTGTCTGGATTTAATAAAAGAAAATTACGCGTCATCCAATCTTTTATATCTTTAACACAATCTGTCAATTTGGATAATTTAGCGTATTCATCTGGCCGTGATGAAATATATATTTGAGTGTCATCAGCATAACAATGGAAACTAATTCCATGTTTCCTTAGAATATTACCAAGTGGCATCATACATATTGAGAATAATAAAGGGCCTAACACAGATCCCTGCGGCACTCCATAGTTTGCCGAAGTTATGATCGATTTTTCTCCAAGTAGATGAAATGTTAGCAGTCAGATAAGTATGACCTGAACCAGCTTAATGCTTGTCCTTGAACACCAGTGTAATTTTGTAGTCGATCTAAGAGTATTGTGTGATCTATAGTATCGAACGCAGCACTAAGATCAAGTAAAAATAACTGAGATACAGCCTTGGTCCGAAGCTAAAAGTAAATCATTTGTGATTCTAACAAGCGCAGTTTCAGTGCTATGATGTGGCCTGAATCCAGACTGAAACTTTTCATAGATGTCGTTCTCTTGCAAGAAAGAGCCGAGTTGAGCGGACACAACTTTTTCTAATATTTTTGACATAAATGGAAGATTCGAAATGGGTCTTTAATTTGCTAGGTTATTTGGATCTAATTGTGGTTTCTTAATAAGAGGTTTTATAACTGCCAGCTTGAACGTTCTTGGAACATGACCTAAAGATAAAGATGAGTTAATAATATTGAGAAGAGGCTCTTCCACTATAGGTAACACTTCTTTCAGTAGTTCAGTTGGTATACGATCTAATAAACATGTTGTTGTTTTAGATGAAGTGATAAGTTTATTTAACTCTTTTTGTTCTATGGTTGTAAAGCATTGTAATTGTTCTTGCGGGGTGATAATTGCGGCTGAATTATAAGGCGCGAGCAAAGATTGAACGTTTACGATTTTGATTTCAATTTTTCATGAAACTAAGTTCATGAAATCATTACTACTAAACTGTAACGAGGTATTTTGTTCCCGACGACGTCTGTTTATTTGTTAGTCTAGCCACGGTATTAAATTAAAACCTTGGATTATTTCGGTTGTTTTCTATTAATTTGGTGCTCAGCCCTGGCCGTTTTAAGGGCCTTTTTATAACGTGACATACTGTCTTTCCACGCGATTCTAAAGACCTCTAAATTAGTTTTTTTCCATTTACGCTCTAAATTACGGGTTTCTCTCTTTAAAACATACGTAGTATTATTGTACCATGGTGCTATACTTTTTTCTCTGACCTTTTTTAATCTAATGGGTGCAACAATATCCAATGTTCTAGAGAGAATGGTGCTCATAGTGCTAGTTAGTTCGTCTAGTTCATCTGTTTGTTTGGGTTCAGGCAGCAGCTGAGACGAATCAGATAAGCTATTTGAGAAATGATCTATGGTGGATGGACGAATTGTTCTACCTGGTCGATAACGTGGCGCTGTCACATGTCTGTCCTGTCTTGTGATGCACATGGGTGTTTGTTATGTTGAGCCATGTGCTCTTGTCATTGTTTGATCCCTCCCCCTTGTTATCTGATTATTGGTTTATTTGCTCCACCTGTCTGTCTCGTTACCCTCCTTTGTTTGCCTCTCTATTCAGTCTTCCTGTGTTTGCTGTCCTGTGCTCGTTCGTTGTGTTGTATTCTGTGCCTGTTCCTGCCCTGCCTTGTCTGTTTTTGGATTTAGATTTGGTTTGTTTATTTTATGTTTTGTCTTATTAAAATACTTCTGCTCTGCACCTGAATCCACGGAATTATTCCCGGTCCACCCGTGACAGAACGAACGAGCCTATGTGGATTCAGCGGAGCGAACTGTGTCCGGCTGAGAGAGAGAATGGGATTTATCTTTTTAAATATTTCTCTCTGTGTGCCCAGAGGAATGAGGAGAGGAGGGCAGCAGAGTCTTCCTCACTGGTCTCTTCGGGAATTGGATCATCGTCGTTGAGTCCGTCCAGCGTGGGGATTCCGTCTATGGTTTTGACCAACCTCGAGTCTGCACAGATCCGTCAGAAGGGACGGAGAAGGGGGAGACACGTCCCGTCTGCCCAGCCAGAGACTGTTCACGTTCCATCTGCCCAGTCAGAGACTGTTCACGTTCCGTCTGCCCAGTCAGAGATTGTTCACGTCACGTCTGCCCAGTCAGAGACAGTTCATGTCCCGTCTGCCCAGTCAGAGACAGTTCACGTCCCGTCTGCCCAGTCAGAGACAGTTCACATTCCGTCTGCCCAGCGAGAGACTGTACACGTTCCGTCTGCCCAGTCAGAGACAGTTCACGTCACGTCTGCCCAGCGAGAGACTGTACACGTTCCGTCTGCCCAGTCAGAGACTGTTCACGTCCCGTCTGCCCAGTCAGAGATTGTTCACGTCACGTCTGCCCAGTCAGAGATTGTTCACGTCACGTCTGCCCAGTCAGAGACTGTTCACGTCAAGTCTGCCCAGTCAAAGACTGTTCACGTCACGTCTGCCCAGCGAGAGACTGTTCACGTCACGTCTGCCCAGCGAGAGACTGTTCACGTCACGTCTGCCCAGTCAGAGACTGTTCACGTCACGTCTGCCCAGCGAGAGACTGTTCACGTCACGTCTGCCCAGCGAGAGACTGTTCACGTCACGTCTGCCCAGTCAGAGACTGCTCACGTCCCGTCTGTCCAGTCTGGGACAGAGCAAGATATGCCCATTCACTTGGCCGCCAAGGCTGTGCTAGACTATCTGGAGCGTCTGGCTCGGATCCTGGACATGCCGGTGGCTGTTCCAGAGTCGGAGGCAGAGCCAGTGGCTGTTCCAGAGTCGGAGGCAGAGCCAGTGCCTGTTCCAGAGCCGAAGGCGGAGCCAATGTCTGTTCCAGACCCAGTGTTTGTTTCTGTGTTTGTGTCTGTCCTTGTGACCATTTCTGTTCTAGTGACTGTTCCTGAGCCGGTGTTTGCAGTTCCTGAGCAGGTGGCTGCTGCTCCAGAGCCGGAGACAGAGCCAGTGCCTGTTCCAGAGCCAATGCCTGTTCCAGAGCCGGAGGCAGAGCCGGAGGCAGAGCCAATGCCTGTTCCAGAGCCGGAGGCAGAGCCAATGCCTGTTCCAGAGCCGGAGGCAGAGCCAATGCCTGTTCCAAAGCCGGAGTCTGTTCCAGTGCCAGAGCCGGTGTCTGTTCCTGAGCCGGTGTCTGTTCCTGAGCCGGTGTCTGTTCCTGAGCCGGTGTCTGGTCCCGAGCCGGTGTCTGGTCCTGAGAGGGTCTTCACCGCCCTAGCCGCCCGAGGGCTCTTCACCGCCCTGGCCGCCCGAGGGGTCTTCACTGCCCTGGCCGCCCGAACGGTCTTCACCGCCCTGGCCGCCCGAACGGTCTTCACCGCCCTGGCCGCCCGAGGGGTCTTCACCACCCTGGCCGCCCGAGGGGTCTTCACCGCCCTGGCCGCCCGAGTGGTCTTCACCGCCCTGGCCGCCCGAGGGGTCTTCACCGCCCTGGCCGCCCGAGGGGTCTTCACCGCCCTGGCCGCCCGATGGACTCTGTGTTTTGCCCTGGTCTGTTCCTCCCGTTCCGTCCTGGTCTGTCCCTCCGGTCCCGTCCTGGTCTGTCCCTCCTGCCCCCCCAACCCCCCCCCTCCCCTGGCCTGTCCCTCCTGTTCCACCCTGGTCTGATGGAGCGTCTGGTAGCCGCTCCGTAGGGAGGGGGTTATGTCACATGTCTGTCCTGTCTTGTGATGCACATGGGTGTTTGTTAGGTTGAGCCATGTGCTCTTGTCATTGTTTGATCCCTCCCCCTTGTTATCTGATTATTGGTTTATTTGCTCCACCTGTCTGTCTCGTTACTCTCCTTTGTTTGCCTCTCTATTTAGTCTTCCTGTGTTTGCTGTCCTGTGCTCGTTCGTTGTATTTGTTACGCGTGTTGTATTCTGTGCCTGTTCTTCAAGTTTAAGTTCAAGTTCATTTATTTATATAGCACATTTAAACAGCCACTTAGACAGACCAAAGTGCTTTACAGAACACACAAATAAGAAAAGTAAAAACAGCAAAACAACCGATAAAACACATAAAAAGCAGCAAAGCTACGAGTAGCCTTGTCAGAGACTCAATTGTAAAATAGTAAAAAAATCAAAAAAAGAGATCAATATGCTAAAGAGAACAAGTGGGTTTTTACCAAAGACTTAAAGATAGAAAGGTTGGGGGCCGTTCGGATCCCTAGGGGCAGGGTGTTCCACAGACGAGGCCCTGCCACTGCAAAAGCATGCTCCCCTCTACGCTTAAGTCTGACAAGAGGGACTACCAGCAGAGCCTGGTCGCAGTGGTGTAGTCTACGTGATACGCAGGTATACGCTGTATACCCACTAGAAAATGTCAAGGATTTCCGTATGCCCACTAGGAAATGTCAAAGATCTCCGTATACCCACTTTAAAAAGCGTGAGGATTCGTAACAACATCGTTTTGTGAAAGAACTTTCATTCATAAATTCACCCCGCCGTGACGTCTGTGTTTGCGCAGCGACACGGATCAAATCGCGGAATCCAGCAAAAATGTAACTTAGCCTACTGTAAAGCGGAACGTCACGCAATTTGGCCATTTTTGAATGAATAACTCAAAAGTAATGATACAATGAATCAAATCTCGATATGTACTAAGTGTCTATGAATATTAAACCTCAAGAAGACTGCTATTGAAATAAACTCTGAATGTTCTGCGTGTTTCTATGAATGAGCGCTCATGTGTGCTCTGCTACACACTGACGCGCGCGTGACACTCGTGGTGTTTTCAGCGTCTATGAGGAGGACATGCACACATTTGAACTTCATTGCAGAGCTTTTATGAGAGTCACTTCACAATTTTACCATTTCATTTGATAAAACTATCGTCATTCATTCGTATCATATACACACTCACAAACTTTAAAGTCTTCATGACAACCTGTCAAAATCAAAGTTTTGTATAACTTGAAGAAAATATAACAGAAATATATTACTATTGCACAGTAGAGTATATGTCAAGTAGGCCTAATAATAATAATAATAATAATAATAGTTTATTAAAACACAGAAGCTCAAATGTCTTTAATTTACAACCCACCAAAATAAAAGTTTGTAGAGATAAATAAAGTAACTCGAGGGAATTATGAAACAAACCTAACCCTAACCCTAACCCTAACCCTAACCCTAACCCTTAGCTGGTATATCACAGTATACTCACTACAAAAAACTAGACTACACCACTGCCTGGTCGTGAGACCTTAGGCTTCTGGACGGAGTATAGGGATGAATAAGTTCGGAAAGATAGACTGGAGCTAAGTGATGTAAAGATTTGAAAACAAATAGAAGGATTTTAAAATCTATTCTCTGCCGGACTGGCAGCCAGTGAAACGATTTAAGAATTGGAGAGATATGGTCATATTTGCGACAGTTGAGAATAAGTCTAGCCGCAGCATTTTGGACCAACTGAAGACGGGCAATTTGAGAAACTGATATCCCACAATAAAGTGAATTGCAGTAGTCTAGCCTACACGTGATGAATGCATGAACTGCCATTTCCAAAGTTATCAGAGTAAGAAAGCCTTTGATTTTAGATAGTAAACAAAGTTGGTAGAAACCGGAGCTGATGACAGCTGATATGTGTTTGTCAAATTTTAAAGACTGGTCAACAAGTACACCTAAGTTCCGCACTCCTGTAGACTTAAAGGGAGATAGGCTCCCCAAGTCTGGGCTTATACACTGGGACCTTTCACTCGGGCTGAAAACAATGACCTCGGTCTTATCATCATTTAGAGAGGAAGGAAGAGAGGAAGTTTTGAGCCAGCCATGCCTTCACCTCCTCTAGGCATAGCAGAAGAGAGTTTAACGCTGCAGGATCATTTCTCTTGAATGGAATGTAAATTTGGGTGTCGTCCGCATACAAATGAAATGATACACTGTGTTTCCTTAAGATAGCGCCCAACGGTAGTATGTAGAGAGAAAATAAAGAGGAAGCTAAAATGGAGCCCTGTGGAAGACCACAGGTTAGAGGGGCCATGGAGCTGGAGAAATTACCCATCTTAACTAAAAACTTTCTGTCAGAAAGGTACGACCGAAACCATGACAAGACAGAAGCTTTTAGGCCCACCCCAGTCTCAAGTCTAGTCAACAGAGTAGGGTGGTCAACAGTGTCAAAAGCTGCCGAAAGGTCTAAGAGAACTAGAACCACAGAATCACCAGAATCAGTGGAGATAAAAATGTCGTTTAGCACTCACAGAAGGGCGGACTCAGTGCTGTGGGTAGTCCTGAACCCAGATTGAAAAGCCTCATAGATACAGTTATTTAAAAGAAAGTGCTGGAGTTTATTAAACACGATTTTCTCCAATAACTTGGAAATGAAAGGCAAGACAGAGATAGGTCGGTAATTTTGTAAAATAGAGGGATCCAGTGAAGGCTTCTTGAGCAAAGGAGTGACCGTAGCCACTTTGAGATTAACTGGAACAGAGCCCGTATTGAGACACTTGTTAAAAAGAGATACCAAGCCTGGACCCACAGAGTCGATGATTAACTTTAGAAATTTCGGCTGAATGATATAATTTGGACAAAATGAAGGTTTGAGCTTGGCGCTCACATCCTTTAGTGTCTGGAGGTTGATAGGATCAAAAACCTCCCAAACACAATTAGTAGGTGACACGAATGGGGGGAGAGTTAAGTCAGGGCAGACACTAAGTCTTAATTTAGTGATTTTGTTAACAAAAAATCTCTGGAAATCTTCACATAGAGCATCCGAGGCGACAGACAATTTAGAAGAAGGATTTATAACAGACTGAATGACTGAAAACAAGACCTTTGGGTTAGAGTGGTTGGATTCAATTAAGTTAGAGAAATATGCAGCTTTAGCTGACTTAGCAGCCTTCTGGTATGCTGTAAGAGCGTCTTTGAACAAATGGAAGGAGACAATTTGCCTGTCTCGTTTCCATTTGCGTTCGGCCGTTCTACAAATTTGTCTTTGGTGACGAGTGTCAGAGTTTTGCCACAGATCAGATTTTGGTTTGGATTTGTGAGGCTTGAGAGGAGCAGTCACGTTAGCTACCTTAAGCCAGGCAGAATTTAAAAGGCTGAAATGTTGGTCCGCATCCAGGTCAGATAGTGGTTGGTCCAGGTCCAAGTGTAAGCATAGTTCAGCAAAGCACAGGTCGAAGTTAATGCTGAACTGTGGAGAGTAGACCAGCGACATAACAGGTGCAATAGTGGGTTGAGAGAGCTCCGGAAGAGACAGTGAGAATAGAATAGGCTTGTGATCAGGGAGCAGAAAATCTGAGAATACAATACCAGTGACATCGATCCCGTAAGATAACACAAGGTCCAATGTATGGCCCTGAATGTGCGTGGAGTTTTTGACCCACTGCAGTAGATTAAAAGCATCTATTAAGTCAAGAAACTCCTGCGACAAGGAATTTGAATGACAGCAGACATGAATATTAAAATCTCCCACCAAAAGGAAGCGATCATAGTTTGTGGCAATATTGCCAATGAACTCAGTAAATTGCTGTATAAAACCATTAGTGGAGTGTGGAGGACGATATATCACCCCTAGGCAGATGGGACCATTCCAGTCTAGGTGGAGAAGCTGAGATTCAAAGCTGGGGAAAGCCGTTGCAGTGACTAGCCGGCAGCGTGAGGAGAAAGAGTTATTTAAAACATTATAATCCCACCCCCACTACCACTCGGACGAGGAGAGTTAAAAAATGTACAGTTTGCTGGAACCAGATGTGAGAAGGGAGTTAAGTCACCGACCTTTATCCAGGATTCTGTGATGAACATAAAATCCAAGTTGTGTGAGGAGTAGAAGTCGTTTAATAAAAAGGTCTTATTCACCGCAGAGCGTGCGTTGATTAGTGCCAGTTTGGGTGGAGGAATAATCACATGAGATGACGGCGCCTTTCTCAATGAGCGCCGATTTCTGTGATTAACTCCGTTCTGCCGGGAGCAGAGGCCAACACTGCGGAGATCAGCCCGAGTGACAGGACTCAGATGTAGGGGGAAAACACCCTGCCCTGCCTTGTCTGTTTTTGGATTTAGATTTGGTTTGTTTATTTTATGTTTTGTCTTATTAAAATACTTCTGCTCTGCACCTGAATCCATGGAATTATTCCCGGTCCACCCGTGACAGGCGCAGCATGACATATTACAGCAGTCCGTAATATGCAAGTTACCATGTAATGGTCAGTGACATCATCACTTTGTGGAATGATATCTATATCGGTTGGATCGGTTCCATATGATATAATTAAATCGAGTGTACGATTAAGACGATGAGTTGGTCCGGTGACGTTTTGCTTGACCCCGAAGGAGTTTAATAAATCTGTAAACGCAGCCCCTAACGCATCATTTAAATTATCTACGTGTATGTTAAAATCTCCAACAATTAATGCTTTATCGACGTTGACCAAAAGATCTGATAGAAAGTCAGCAAACTCCTTTAGGAAATTGGCGTAAGGCCCTGGAGGTCTATATACGGTAGCCAATGCTAGAGATAATAGGGATTTTTTTCTTACATCTAAGAGCGTAACATTTAGCACAAGTACTTCAAACGAATTAAACCTATGACGAGTTTTCTGAGCAACATTGAGGATATCTCTGTAGACTGTTGCAACACCGCCGCCACGACCGATCAGACGGGGCTCATGCTTATAACAGTATCCTGGCAGAGTAGACTCATTTAGACCGAAATAATAATTTGGTTTAAGCCAGGTTTCAGTAAGGCACAGAACATCGAAATTATTATCTGTGACCATTTAATTTACAATAACCGCCTTAGGTGTGAGCGATCTAATGTTTAGAAGACCTAGCTTTAGAAATTGTTTTTGTTCACTAATAGCGAGATTTTTTGTTTTAATAACAATTAGATTTTTTCTAGATCCCGCAGTAGATTTATTATTTGATCTTAGTAAACGAGGAATAGACACAGTTTCTATGCAATGTTCTACACTAGTATTAATATCAATTCAATTGGTGCAGTAGAGACTGTGATTTGGATTTTTGGTTACTAGTCAAACGGTATTTAACATCTTGGAGATGTTATCCGACAGAAGATCTGCCCCGATTCTACTTGGATGTAAGCCATCAGCGCGGAAGAGCCTTGTTCGCTCCCAAAACAGATTCCAATTATTTACAAAGAGCAGTTTCTGCTCATTGCACCATGACAATAACCATTCATTTAGCGCAAATAATCTACTGAACTTTTCATGCCCTCGTCGGTACGTAGGAAGCGGTCCAGACACAATAATCGATGTTTTAGGCGATATGCTGCGTACCGTATCGATAAGGCTCCTGAAGTCTTGCTTCAGAACCTCCATCTGTCGCAGCCTAATGTCGTCAGCTCCCGCGTGCAGCACAACAGCTCCGACGCGCTCGTCACCGTTCAAGATCTCAGTTACCCGTGCAGTGATACTGAGAACACGAGCACCAGGAAAGCAGTGACTGTGCACCTTACTTTTACCTAACGTAGCGTGGACGTGTCGGACGGTCGAATCGCCGATGATCACAGCATCGTGTTCCGTTTCACGAAGAGGGGAGAAGCGGTTCTGAGTGGAGATCTCGAAAACCGGGAGGGGCAAAAAAATGTTGTCCTGGCTCACGGCTTCCGCGGAACCACCCAGGCTTCGTGGTGGTGTGTTGGAGCCGGATTGAATGAAATCATGGCTGATCGTGACCTGGACGCTCGAGACCAATGCTGAGAAACGCATGGAGTAGACGAGGTCGGCGCCAGCGGGTTACTAACGTTAATCACTGATCCGTGTGCATCAGCGCGTGATGTTTCAAGAGCTAAACGCCGGTCTCTCAGCTCAGCTTGTCTCTCTAGAAGGTCACGGATCTGCTTTTCTACAGCTTCTAATTCAGACTGCACCGCGAGCAAATCAGATTTGTTCTCATCTGCACCAAAAGGTAGATAACATACATCTGATATATTCGCCATTTTAACAGATCAGAATCAGAATCAGAATCAATTTTATTGCCAAGTAGTGTTGTGCACATACAAAGAATTTGCTTTGGTACTAAGGTGTTACCGAGGCTGCTATAATCAGCGCCAACTTGAGAAAAATACAGCATGACATGAGGAGAGGTGAGGAGAAAAAAAGGCGACCCCCAGACTATGCTCCTGTAAGGAGAACAGTCTGGGAACAGGAAAAAACACCTCAGCAACATTAGCACATAAACAGTACACTCTACAAACAAGACATTGCAACATGGTTGGGAGTGGGGGATGGAGATAGTCCAGCCAAGGCAAGCAGCATCCGGTCCTGCAGCCATTATGGCGCTGGTCACAGACCCGCCTGTCAGACTGGGGGTACGAAGCGGCGAAGGCGTGGGATGGGGTGTGGGGCAGGTGCATATCTGTGTATCTGTAAGTTCGTGTGTGTGTAGGCCTGGAGAGAGTCGCTAAGCCAGCACCATAATCTAGGAGCCTCAATCCGCAGGATTGTCATAGCGATACACAGCAAGTTGCCATGGAGACAACCTTGATCATGTCCCAGGCAGAGTCAACAATCACCAGGTGTCTGTGGAGTCGGGGAAGGAACGCAAGAGCGGCTCACTGCAGTGCTCTTCCGGGAGAGTTGTTGTTCCAACAGCGGCCTTGGCCAAGGCCAGTGCTGGTAGTGGGGTGCCGAAACAGATAAGATTGTGATTGTTTGGTCTTGGGGCGAGTAGCCGTATTCAATTTATACAGGCTATTCTCCTGGTCCATTTTGGTCTCTGAAACGATCCATTTGCCTTTGCAAAGCTGTGAGCTTCTCCATGATGTTATCCATATTGTGGTTCATAGACCCAGTCTGAGTGCTGACAGCTCTGCCCACCGCTTCAATCATGACGGGCAGCCTTGTGGGGCTTTGGACAGCTGTCACCGTCTTCTTAATTCCTCGATAAACCAGGGCAATGCCTAATCCAATCAGCAGAAGACCTGTTATCATGGTGCCGAATAGGTAGATATCTTCAATGTCCTCCACGGAAAGAGCCGCCAGACACACGACCCGCCATCTCTCCCACGCGTCCATCGTGTAGCCAGCTGCGAACGTTCCGGCAGGGCAGTCAGGTTCCCCCGAACCCAAGCTTCTCGTCGAGAAGATGGTGTCAATTGCGTTGAGAGACCAGTTGATCAAATCATGAGTAATTATTAGTTAAACGATGGTTCAAAACAGAATAAAAGAAAGAAATACGGAAAAGCAGAAAGAAATACGAACCTAATACGAGGCTTAGACAGCCGCGACGCAAACAAACAAACTCACAGCAGGCAACAAAGCTGACAAAAGCAGTCGATCGCAGGGCGAGCAGCAGTGAAGCGGTGTCTCGCTCTACGACCAACAGTCAATGTTCAACCGTATTTGCGCAAACAAATAAACGCAAACAAACAAACCCTCAGCAGGGAACGAGGCTGACAAAAGCAGTCGATCGCAGGGCGAGCAGCAGTGAAGCGGTGTCTCGCTCTACAACCAACAGTCAATGTTCAACCGTATTTGCTCAAACAAACAAACGCAAACAAACAAACTCACAGCAGGCAACGAGACTGACAAAAGCAGTCGATTGCAGGGCGAACAGCAGTGAAGCGGTGTCTCGCTCTACGACCAACAACCAGTGTTCCAACAGTATTTGCGGTTCCAGCCGTTTAATGGCTTGAGACGCGTCTGGCCAACAGTCAGAGTTGTAATTATGAGTTAAATGATGGTTCAGAACAGAATAAAGAGAGGAATACGGAAAAACAGAAGGAAATACGAAGCTAATACGAGGCTTAGACAGCCACGACGCAAACAAACTCACAGCTCACAGCAGGCAGCGAGGCGGACGAAAGCAATCGAGCAATCGAGCAATCGAGTGTGTCTATAGAGATGCAGTACTGGAGTGTGTCTATAGGGGTGCAATACTGGAGTGTGTCTATAGGGGTTCAGTACTGGAGTGTGTCTATAGGGATGCAGTACTGGAGTGTGTCTATAGGGGTGTGCAGTACTGGAGTGCGTCTATAGGGATGCAGTGTCTATAGGGGTTCAGTACTGGAGTGTGTCTATAGGGGTGCAGTACTGGAGTGTGTCTATAGGGGTTCAGTACTGGAGTGTGTCTATAGGGATGCAGTACTGGAGTGTGTCTATAGGAATGCAGTACTGGAGTGTGTCTATAGGGGTGCAGTACTGGAGTGTGTCTATAGGGATGCAGTACTGGAGTGTGTCTATAGGGGTGCAGTACTGGAGTGTGTCTATAGGGGTGAAGTACTGGAGTGTGTCTATAGGGATGCAGTGTACTGGAGTGTGTCTATAGGGATGCAGTACTGGAGTGTGTCTATAGGGGTGTGCAGTACTGGAGTGCGTCTATAGGGATGCAGTGTCTATAGGGGTTCAGTACTGGAGTGTGTCTATAGGGGTGCAGTACTGGAGTGTGTCTATAGGGGTGCAGTACTGGAGTGTGTCTATAGGGGTGCAGTACTGGAGTGTGTCTATAGGGATGCAGTACTGGAGTGTGTCTATAGGGGTGCAGTACTGGAGTGTGTCTATAGGGGTGAAGTACTGGAGTGTGTCTATAGGGATGCAGTGTCTATAGGGGTGCAGTACTGGAGTGTGCCTATAGGGGTGCAGTACTGGAGTGTGTCTATAGGGGTGCAGTACTGGAGTGTGTCTATAGGGTGTGCAGTACTGGAGTGTGTCTATAGGGGTGCAGTACTGGAGTGTGTCTATAGGGATGCAGTACTGGAGTGTGTCTATAGGGGTGTGCAGTACTGGAGTGTGTCTATAGGGGTGCAGTACTGGAGTGTGTCTATAGGGGTGCAGTACAGGAGTGTGTCTATAGGGATGCAGTACTGGGCTGCTTTCCAGTCCACTTTTAGAAAACTTTTAGACATGCACTTGTGAACTTCCCTGAGCACTTCCCCTTGGGGGAATCCCTACCGCTATTTTGAAGTGCGTTCCACTTCGTGAAGTGGACGAGGGAGGTTTATATAGACAGACCCTCATTCCCTCGATTTTGACAGAGGGAGCGAGTCTACTTCATATGTACAATACAATACAATACAATATTTATTTATAAGGCACATTTAAAAACAACCAAGGCTGACCAAAGTGCCGTACAGGATGGAATAAAACAAAATAATAATAAAAACTACCAACAAAGGAAAACACAACAATAGATAAACCATAATTACCAAAATTAAGCAGTATTAAAGGCCAAGGAAAATAAATATGTCTTTAAAGAAAATTTGAAGGAGGAAACAGACGAGGCTAATCTAATGTGGAGAGGTAGGCTGTTCCAAAGTTTAGGGCCCGCAGTTGCGAAGGCGCGATCACCTCGCTTTTTAAGTCTAGATCTGGGCACGATGAGTAGACATTGATCGCTAGATCTCAGACTTCTAGAGGGAGTGCACGGGCGAAGTAGATCAGTAAGGTACTGAGGGGCCAAATTGTTGAGTGCTCTATAAACAAATAATACAATTTTAAAATCAATTCTAAAGTTGACAGGTAGCCAGTGCAGTGATGATAAAACCGGGGTGATCGACTCGTACTTACGGGTCCCAGTGAGAAGTCTAGCAGCTGCGTTTTGCACTAGCTGTAGACGGGAGAGGGAAGACTGAGAGACACCAACATAAAGAGAATTACAATAGTCTAAACGTGATGTAACAAAAGCATGGATCACTGTTTGGAAGTTACTCTTGGTTAAAAAAGGTTTCACTTTAGAAAGTTGGCGAAGATGAAAAAAGCACGATCTTACAACAGCACTGATCTGTTTATCAAATTTTAGGTTGTGATCGAACAGAAAGCCCAGATTTCTAGCGCATTGAGTTTCACAAGGTGCAAGTGGACCACGGTCAGCATCAAGAACACAGTTTTCCCTGGGCCCAAATAAAATGATTTCGGTTTTATTTTCATTTAAATTTAGAAAATTACTTGACAGCCAAAGCTTAAGTTCATTTAAACAGGCCAACAGGGATTGTAAACCATTTTTGTCGTTATGTTTTAACGGAAAGGAGATCTGAGTATCATCAGCGTGTAAATGAAAGGATACTCCGTGTTTATTAAAAATGGAGGCCAGAGGTAGCATATACAGGATAAACAATACCGGGCCGAGGATTGATCCCTGTGGGACTCCACAATTTAGAGGTAGACTAGAGGAGGACTGATGACCAATACGAACACTAAAACATCTGTTGGTCAGATAGGAACGAAACCACTGTAAGACTGCGCCACGAAAGCCTATAGATATCTCCAGACGTCGCAACAGGATCTCATGGTCAATACCATGTATGTACACTTCAGGCAGTTCCATATACCACAATGCAACACGATTGTGACATCACCGCAGATCTCGTCTAATCACCACCACCACAAACAACTCTATGATATATTAATTATAATTTTTTTAAATTTAAAACAACCCAAACACACCTATATACATTAGGATGCTGCATTAAACAAGTTCTTAAAGGGAAAAAAAATAATAAAAATAATAAATCAACTCCATAGTTGATTCCAAGTGATCAAGGGCTTATCGTTCCAGTTCAGCCCATGGCAGTTTCCGCCAGTAGTGGGCACTCGTGCAACGTAAGCAATGACGCACATCCGAGTGAATGAGACGGAGGGAAGTTAGCGAGTGAAGGGCATGACAATTTTGGACCGGAACGCAGCCCTGGAGTGTCAAGTCAAGTCACCTTCATTTATATAGCGTTTTTAACAATATGGACTGTTTCAAAGCAGCTTTACAGTGATAATAGGAAATTAAAGTAACAGAGATTGTTTTGGCTTTACAGCAGCTCTAGAATAAAGTTATTGTCCAGCTAAAGTTAGTTTTGATTGATTCACTTCCGTTGCAACGATCATTAGTTATTAACTTAGGGGCCGCTAACACGACACCGTTCTAACAGAAAATTCTGCCGCTCTTTTGCATAAAACAGTGCCTGGTGGCTCTGAGAATTTTTATCGCTTCCGCGTAGCCGGTTGAACCGTGATTATCCTGACAACGTTTTATCAGTACAGAGGTAAAGGGAAGGAGGCCTTCACAAGGGAGAGACTAGTGAAGGCCTAGTTTAAACTACTGTTTACTCCAAATTCTGACTCTACCATCTGAATGTCTCAACAGAAATCGAGACTCATCAGACCAGGCAACATTTTTCCAGTCTTCAACTGTCCAATTTTGGTGAGCTCTTGCAAATTGTAGCCTCTTTTCCCTATTTGTAGTGGAGATGAGTGGTACCCGGTGGGGTCTTCTGCTGTTGTAGCCCATCCGCCTCAAGGTTGTGCGTGTTGTGGCTTCACAAATGCTTTGCTGCATACCTCGGTTGTAACGAGTGGTTATTTCAGTCAAAGTTGCTCTTCTATCAGCTTGAATCAGTCGGCCCATTCTCCTCTGACCTCTAGCATCAACAAGGCATTTTCGCCCACAGGACTGCCGCATACTGGATGTTTTTCCCTTTTCACACCATTCTTAGTAAACCCTAGAAATGGTTGTGCGTGAAAATCCCAGTAACTGAGCAGATTGTGAAATACTCAGACCGGCCCGTCTGGCACCAACAACCATGCCACGCTCAAAATTGCTTAAATCTCCTTTCTTTCCCATTCTGACATTCAGTTTGGAGTTCAGGAGATTGTCTTGACCAGGACCACACCCCTAAATGCATTGAAGCAACTGCTATGTGATTGGTTGATTAGATAATTGCATTAATGAGAAATTGAACAGGTGTTTCTAATAATCCTTTAGGTGAGTGTATATTTAATCATGGGAAATGTTTGTATTATAAAAAAAACTTCAAATGTATGATTTTGGTGGTAGTTTGTTCTGACTAGGTTGCGAGTTGTTAGCTAGCTAAGTGGCTCAGCTGGTAGTTTGCCAGATGTTAGCCACGGCTCACGGCTAGCTGTCATTAATCTGGATTAGGCCTGTCGCGATAGTCAATAAATCAATTAATTGCACGATAAAAAAAATGAACTCGATAATTTTTCCGGCCGCGATAATTTTCATTTGCATGCTTGTTTGTTTTCCTCATCTCTCTCTCTCTCTCTCTCTCTCTCTCTCTCTCTCTCTCTCTTTCTACCAAAGAGACTGGATGACAACTCTGTTTAAGACATAACCGACATATTTTACGTGAATACTCTCCAAAACGGACATTTAAACATAATGTTGTGTGTATTTGTCCATTCAGACACGAAACGGAGCTCAATTCATTACTCGTGCGCTGTATAGGGCTCTATGGCTGCACGCTTCGTGTCGGATGTGTGCGCACAGAAAGATGAGACATGATACAATATGAGAAATTCATACAATATGAGACATTTCTTCTATCCTTTTCTTTTGGTATAGAATAAAATACCAGTGCGCGGTTCCTCTTTCGGCTGTTGTTGCTGACAACTGCACAACATATCGCAGGCTTTACTGAGACCGTCGGTCGTCAAGATGGCGGCTCAAAGCTACAGTCATGTGACCCGAACGAATAGAAGTCTATAATGTGTTATGTGTATGCTAAGCCAAAGAGATGTGTTTTTATTCTAGATTTGAACTGACAGACTGTGTCTGCTTCCCGGACCATGTTAGGAAGATGTCTATAAGGGTGCAGTACTGGAGTGTGTCTATAGGGGTGCAGTAATGGAGTGTGTCTATAAGGGTGCAGTACTGGAGTGTGTCTATAGGGGTGCAGTAATGGAGTGTGTCTATAAGGGTGCAGTACTGGAGTGTGTCTATAGGGGGGTGTCTAACACTGCGGGTGTTTCCGGTCAGTGAAGCCGAAGCGCAGCTGCTGTTAGTGTTTTCAGGCCTCGCTGCTGCTGAAGTGAAAGCGACACGGAACCGCGTGGAGTGGAGAAGAATTCAATCAGGAATCGTTCTTGAAAGTGAATTATAATTGTCGGTAATAATCATACGAGACTTTAATCATTATTATCATGTCTCGGTACATGAGACCGCCGAACAGCTCACTGTTTGTTCGAAATATTTCCGACGAGTCCCGGTAAGTGAAACTTTTCTATTTATGCTATTATAAGACTCCATATTTCTGTCACATTTTCATCAATTAAGCTTCTGTCTGGTTAAACACGTTATTGCTCTCATTGATAATACTGTATATTTGATGTTAGAAGAAGGGGTTTATTGTTGTTGGCGCGTGAATGTTGGCGTGAGCGCGCACAGCTCACGCGCATTCTTCATCATTATTATCCCCTGTTAGTCTTTACAAATGTTTTTCAGCTCAGAGACTAATTATCTTTGATGTATACTTAATAATCATATGGTCGACATTAACTGCTATTATTGCATTTCAGTAATCAAAGTTAACAGAGTTATCATCCTGATACTACGATTTTAAATGCTGTTTATATCTTGACGTATTCAGTCATTAGTGCAATAAAAGCTGTTCATGACTAAAGCTACTAATGAAGCATGATGACCAGAAAACTCCTGAAATTACTACTTAACACGTTTCTTTAACTGGGTTTTTTTAAGGAATATTCCGGGACAATATTTGTGGCATGTTGATGATCACAATTAATTTTCGCTCCTTTTTTTTTAATTTAGTTAATAAAAACGCAACAGAAGTGAATGAATGGGGCAAATGACTAAAATGCTGAATATCAGTATTACAGACAAGTGCTAATAATATGTGGCTAGTGTGGAAAAATCGCCTACCAACCTTTTTTGTGTATTTTTACAACTTATTTTTTGGCCATAAACCTTAAAATGTTGCAATACAAAAGCTATAACAGAAGGATCAATAAAAGTGCTTTTGTAAAATCATCTTTGAAATCCTCCAGAAACTGCCCCGTTTTAAGTGTCTCAGCATAATCTTGTTTTACCTTTTCTTAAAGAAACTGAGGGAAGATCTGAAGCTTGTTTTTGTGTTAATCGACAGTATCCCGCTGCTTTACCTGCACCGCTTGGTGTGTGTGTGAGAGAGAGAGAGAGTGTGTGTTGTCTGACGGCGGTGAGTGTGTCAGTCGAGGGCGTTTGCACTTCCAGCAATAAGAACGTGTGTATTTCCCGGTGTTCAGGCCAGAGGACCTGCGCCGAGAGTTCGGCCGATACGGGCCCGTTGCCGACGTCTACATTCCTCTAGACTTCTATTCACGCCGACCCAGAGGATTTGCGTACATTCAATATCCTTTTCAGCCAGTGTGGAGCTGCAGCGTGCGTGTGTGTGTGTGTGTGTTTCTCTCCGCAGCTCGCTCCAGTCTAACCCTTATTTCTCTGTTGTCGCCCCAGACTGTGTAAAGCGTCCAGTCGTGGAGCCCGGCACAAACACAGAGTTAACAGACCCGTGTAGAGTAGGACTAAAGCCAAGCCACAGCAGCCAAGAAAGAAAGATCAAGCGATCGCTACTTACAGAGAGGCAAAGTGTCAAACCAAAAGCAAAATTAAAGATCGAAGAGACAGAGGAAAAGAGGAGGAGTGACAGAGAGAAAACAAAGTGCAGACAGAGACGAGCGGCGGCTAAAGAGTGTAAAGATCCAGGTAAAGGTGCCACCCGTATCCTCCATCATTCAGGACCTGCTTCTGCTCAGTGTGTGTGTGTGTGTGTGTGTGTGTGAGGAAGCTTCTGCTTAGTGTGTGTGTGTGTGTGTGAGGAAGCTTCTGCTCAGTGTGTGTGTGTGTGTGTGAGGAAGCTTCTGCTCAGTGTGTGTGTGTGAGGAAGCTTCTGCTCAGTGTGTGTGTGTGAGGAAGCTTCTGCTTAGTGTGTGTGTGTGTGAGGAAGCTTCTGCTCAGTGTGTGTGTGAGAGAGAGAGAGGATGCTCAGTGTGTCTGTGTGAGGATGCTCATGCTCAGTGTGTGTGTGTGTGTGTGAGAGAGAGGATCCTCAGTGTGTCTGTGTGAGGATGCTCATGCTCAGTGTGTGTGTGTGTGAGGAAGCTCATGCTCAGTGTGTGTGAGGAAGCTCATGCTCAGTGTGTGTGAGGAAGCTCATGCTCAGTGTGTGTGAGGAAGCTCATGCTCAGTGTGAGCTGTTGTAGTGTGTGTGAGGAAGCTCATGGTCCGTGTGTGAGGAAGCTCATGGTCCGTGTGTGTGTGAGGAAGCTCATGCTCAGTGTGCGCGGTGTAGTGTGTGTGAGGAACCTCGTGTGTGTGAGGAAGCTCATGGTCCGTGTGTGTGTGAGGAAGCTCATGCTCAATGTGTGTGTGAGGAAGCTCATGCTCAGTGTGCGCTGTGTAGTGTGCACTGTGCCGTTAGAGCCCTTAATTGCGCAGCACGTTTGAAGATGTCCGTGACGCGGAGGACGCCCTGCACAACCTGGACAGGAAGTGGGTTTGCGGACGGCAGATCGAGATCCAGTTCGCTCAGGGAGATCGCAAGAGTAAGTTCTGCTGGATCTGAGATGAGTGTGTGTGTGTGTGGAGTGTTTACAAGTGTCCTCTTGTGTTTCTCAGCGCCTGGTCAGATGAAGACAAAGGAGCGTCAGTCTCCGCGCAGCGAACGGGATGGCAGACGCAGACGCTCTCGCAGCCGCAGCGACAGACGCAGATCACGCAGCCAATCCTATGAGAGACGGCGCCGACGGTCCGAAAGCCCCCGAGAGTGAGTCACATGATCTGTCACGTGACCTATGTCGCGTGATTTCCGTCAAATGATTACGGTCGCCTGATCTCCGTCGCCTGATCACGGTCGTATTATTTCCGTCGCATGATTACGGTCGCATGTTCTCCGTCACATGATTACGGTCGCCTGATCTCCGTCGCCTGATCACGGTCGCATGATCACGGTCGCATTATTTCCGTCGCATGATTACGGTCGCATGGTCTCCGTCGCATGATTACGGTCGCATGACCTCCGTTGCATGATTACGGTCGCATGGTCTCTGTCGCATGATTACGGTCGCATGGTCTCCGTCACATGATTATGGTCGCATGATTACGGTCGCATGGTCTCCGTCACATGATTATGGTCGCATGATTACGGTCGCATGGTCTCCGTCGCATGATTACGGTCACATGATCTCCGTCACATGATTACGGTCGCATGACCTACGTTGCATGATTTTCTGTCGCATGATCTCCGTCACATGATTTCCGTCGCATGATTTCCGTCGCATGATTACGGTCGCATGGTCTCCGTCGCATGATTACGGTCGCATGATCTCCGTCGCATGATTACGGTCGCATGATCTCCGTCGCATGATTACGGTCGCATGATTACGGTCGCATGGTCTCCGTCACATGATTACGGTCGCATGATTACGGTCGGATGATTACGGTCGCATGGTCTCCGTCACATGATTATTGTGGCATGATTACGGTCGCATGGTCTCCGTCACATGATTACGGTCGCATGATTACGGTCGGATGATTACGGTCGCATGGTCTCCGTCGCATGATTACGGTCGCATGATTACGGTCGGATGATTACGGTCGCATGGTCTCCGTCACATGATTACGGTCGCATGATTACGGTCGGATGATTACGGTCGCATGGTCTCCGTCACATGATTATGGTCGCATGATTACGGTCGCATGGTCTCCGTCGCATGATTACGGTCACATGATCTCCGTCACATGATTACGGTCGCGTGACCTACGTTGCATGATCTTCTGTCGCATGATTATGGTCGCATGACCTCCGTCACATGATCTTCGTCGCATGATTACGGTCGCATGACCTCCGTCACATGATCTCCGGCGCATGATTACGGTCGCATGACCTCCGTTGCATGATCTTCTGTCGCATGATCTCCGCCGCATGATTACGGTCGCATGATCTCCGTCACATGATCTCCGTCGCATGATTACGGTCGCATGACTTCCGTCACATGATTGCGGTTGCATGATCTCCGTCACATGATTACGGTCGCATGATCTCCGTTGCATGACTGCGGTCGCATGATCTCCATTGCATGACTGCGGTCGCATGATTTCCGTCGCATGACTGCGGTCGCATGATCTCCGTCACATGATTATGGTCGCATGATTACGGTCGCATGACCTCTGTCGCATGAACTCTGTCGCATGACTACGGTCGCATGACCTCCGTCGCATGATCTTGTGTCACATGACCTACATGACCTCTGTGGAGAACTGTAGCTCTGTCTGCTCTGACGTGTGTTTCTCCCAGCAGCTCCAGAGGAAGGCCACACAGCAGACGCAGCCGCAGTCGGGAACACGACAGGTAAATCCACTAACTTTCAGAGCAGCTTCACTGTTGTTTCAAATTTTGGAGACGTTCCAAATTGTTTGACATAAATAAACATTTCAGGAAAATCTTATGGGGTTTCTAATCAAAAAATGACTTTGTTACGAAAAAGGGCATTGATTTCATCTTACCTGCAAACTAGTCGCTACAGCGAAATTCGCCGTGTTGAATGAAGGGGTGAAGTTACACTGTAAACTTCACAATAATAATGGGAACTAGGCTAATTAGACTGGAGTGAGACCGTAGACTCCTTTTGACGCTCTAATGTTGCATGATAGTCACACAGATCGCTTTAGCGTCTCAGTTCAAGCAAACGTAGGGGTGGGAATCTCTAGGCACCTCACGATTCGATTCGATTACGATTCAGAGGGCTGCGATTCGATGCTAAAACGATTATCGATTATCTGAATCTTTTTGTGTGTGTGTGTGAATATAAATACTTTGCTTTAAAAGTACAAAGTAATGACCAATAAAGAATTAACGTACAATATATTTTATTAACATTGCAAAGAACCAACAGGAAAATAAATGTGTGCCTGAACTAGCAGCATACTTATAGTAAATTAATAATATAACAACGACCAGCGTTCTGACGATTCATGCTACCCATCGAGATGTGCTACTTACTGGTTATGCGCATGTGCAGACTCATTTTCCTTCTGCTTACCACGCCCATAAATCTATGCATCCTTGCTGTGGAGACTTGTAGGAAACTTTGACAGGTCAAAGATGAATATTTGATGATAATTTTTACTTTTCACACCGTTTTAAAAATGAAAACAGTACAGTATACTGTACACTTAACTTCAAATTTTATTATAATTGTATTTCATATAATAATGTCATTTTTACTTGTTATATCAAATGTGATAATTGCTAGTTCATTTAAAATATCAAAATATGCTCCTCATACACTTACCCTAATTTAAATGAAATAACGATGTCATAATATTGTGAGATTTACACCATTATGGAAACAATAGAGAATGAATCAACATTCTCTGTGATCGATTCGCGCTTGGGTAACGTCAGCATTTTTCGACAAGGCAGCACAAAGCCGAGTGTTTTTCCTCCTCTGGGTGGAAACGTGTCATATGGCTTCACATATTTGTCGTGTTTCCGAAATATTTTAGTTTTATTCTACAAAGCTTACAACTAGTATGGCTCTTGTCCACCTCCTTTCCCCCTTCAACTTCATAGAAGCCAAAATATTTCCACACGTCAGCTTTTAACGAGGAGGGTGTTTGGATTTCGCGCTCAGGCTTCGCGTCTCTGTTATGTGCACACGCCACAGACGGTCCGGGAACTGCACTTCCGCGCTTCAGAGTTCCGTCTTTTGCGTTCCGTCAATATTACGTTATTATAAATATATCTAAAAAAAACACATTTTTTTTGAAAATCGATTTTTGTCATTTGTGAATCGATTCAGAATCGTCCACGTCCGCATCGCGATGCATATCTAAGAATCGATTTTTTCCCCCACCCCTAAGCAAACGGCAGATGAACCGATCACCTGTTCTGCTTTACAGCACGACAAAAATCATGAATGAACACAGGGCTCGACATTAACGCTTCTAAGCCTTGCGATTTAAAAACAAGTGATTTTTAAACCTAAAGTAGTATTTTTGGTATATGTGTGTTTGAAAGACGATTCCTGAGCAACACACACCTGAAATGCACAGAGCGCATAATACTTACGCCTTATTGGGCTTGAAAAGTTAAATACACACACACACACTGTGTCAAAATGCCCGTCGCTGCGAGGTTCCTCGTAAACAGTAGTTTATGTGCTAAGTGAATGTAAACAGTGGAGAAAGAAAACGTGTGTAACAGTATATTAGATCAGTGCATGCGGTCTAAAAGTGCCAACAGCCTAATAAACCTGCTGCCGTCTGTAATAATCTTGATCAAACACTCTTGATCAATAACTTTAATTTACATCGTGAAGACTATGCAGTGTTTTATATGTTTGATTGCTGTATATCAGGGTGTCAGAGTTCAGCTCAATCACACACACCTGAACCAGATAATCAAGCTCTTCAGAGTCTTCCAGACAGGCATGTTGAAGTCAGTTGGAGATTAACTGCTTTATACAATTCATGAAGTATTTCTTGTTTAGTGCTTGAAAGTTTTCAGGCAGGTCTATTTCAGCTGTGTCTTTGTTCTAGTTTTTCCCTTATTGCATTCTTTATTTGATATCTCACTGTTTACTTGTCTTCAGTGAGCTTGAGAGATTTTTTTTCTTTTTCTTTTTTACGTCAGTTAGGCTAGTATTAGATTTTTTTTTGGTAATATTGAAATTGATGACGAGATTTATAAAATTTCAATGGTATCAGTTTTTTATATAACCGTATTTAAAGCAAAAATAACTATCATTATACATATTTTTATTGCGATACAAAATAACTTGTATCATGATTTAAAGATTTGTCATATTGTGATAAATGTAATGCGCAGTAATCCCTGAATTTACTGTAATCCTGTTAATGCACTAATTCTGTGTTCTTCAGAAAGTGAAAGTTGTTCTCTATACTTGTACTGTTTTCTGTATCGCAGAACAATCTGAACTGTTTTATAACTGTGTTGTAGTTAGTGGATCAGGCACTTGCTGCATTTCTTGTTTGTTTATAATAGGTATATGCAAGTTATTTCAAGTTCATTCAAAACCACATTACGTTTCATGAAGTTGATTTTTATTTTTGTTCTTTAAAGTTCTTAAAAAACATTGAGTTTCCAGATGTTGAATCTCCCACACAGACATGTATTTATTCTGTAATCAGCTGAAAACCCTTGATCACACACACACCACACATCTCGCGTAAAAACTTATCAGGCGATATCGGTCGCCCACTAGCTGATAGGAATGATGTTGCAGGAGCAGAAACTGATCCACTGCTGTGTCTAATGCTCTTTACATGTAATGGTTCTTGTGTGTGTGTGTTGCACTGCGGTATTGTAATGGTCATGTGATCCCTCAGGCACCGGCTGTCTGCGCGTGAACACCACCGCTCTCGAGTCGACGAACGCTCCCGCAGCCCCTCTCACTCCAAGGCCCGGCCCGGACGCAGAGAGTCTGACACGGCTCGGTCCCGGTCCAAGTCCACCAGCCCACGCCAAGCCAACGATTTCCACACGGAGAACCAGGATTCTGCTCTGGGCAAGACACACACCCGCTCCCGGTCCCGCTCCCCGTCCCGCTCACGATCCCGCTCGCGCTCCTGGGCCGGGCGCAAGTCCTGGGGGCATTAGAGCCGGAGTCACAACTTATGAGTCCTCAATGGGTTGTTTTCTTTTTGTTTTCTCGGTTTAGTGTTTGGGATGCAGTGTGAAGTCGTACTGGAGGTCATAAACCTGCCAGTTTCAGCTGTCAGTCTATTTCTTTTAATAAGGGGAGAGAGAGTCAACCTACATCCAGTTTTAGCAAACGTTCACATGTCTGTTTATAGGCTGCCGGCAATGTTCATACTAGCATTGAAGTATTCAGCGAAAGACGTCTTTTGGGTTTAGTTCACAAGCGCAGCTGCATTTGAGACAGAATGAGAGATGTAAATGGCTTTCAATATTTTTGTATGAGATTTGTGTTAGTTGACCAGTAATGGCCATCCATTTAAAACGGTCTTCCATGAGTGTCTCGGATGTGTTTTTTACTTTTAAAATCTGCAGGCCTTTTACATGTAAGCTCAAAATGAAATAAATTTCTTGTGCATCAATTTGTTGTTGATCTCATTTTATCCTCAGAGTAATTTCCTTGAAAATCATGCAGCAAGATCTATTACTTACTAGCACATTGTGTTGTGTTTTTATGTCTAGATTGACTTGTAACTATGGATCCCCTCTTAAATGTGTGACGTCACACAACAGAGCGTTTAGCCTTCTGATTGAGGCTACGTTTACACATAGCCGGGTATTTGGAGAAATGAATATTTCCCACGCTCTCCGTTTTCAATAATAACATCGTGCACACAACCCGCATAAATACGCCGCGAGCGCCATCATAACTATGCCAAACCTATGGGCGGCAGTGTAGGGAGAAGGATAAAGCCATGCAAGCCAATCAGAATCGACAAGAGAGAACCTAAAACCCCGTTTCTCCCAGTTGACACGGCAACACATAACCGGCGTTTTCAGAAATCTCCACTTTGGCCGGAGTTTTTAGAAATAATTGTTTTCTGTGATAAAAACTGGGTTTTTGTGTAAATGAGAAGCCAAACCGCAGGGAAATATCTGCGTTTTCCCTTCGTTTAAACGGGGCCTGAGTTTCCAAAACCCTAAAATTAACTTTTTCTTATTGACTTCCAAATCTGTAGGGCTGTGTAACAAAATAGATATTTTGAAAAATGTCTTTAAAAAAAAAAAAAAGCTCTCTATTCAATGAGTCATAATATGTTCATGTTCTACTTTTAGAAAAACTACAATTTGGAATAACAGGAAGGGAATTATTTCTTGTCTAATCAAACAAGAAGTTGATCATAAAATGCTGATGCTTTGTTCTGTCCTTTGCTTTGAATAGTCATGTTCTCTACACGAGTGTCCTTTGATGACACGTGTCACATAAACTGGCTGATGACCACGTGACCTTCAGCATTACGTGATCGTAGTTTGCGTGGAACAGAACAACCACTTGCATATAAAAGCAGCAAATCAATGAGGCTGTTTTCACGACAACAAAACCCATCCCACGATCTATTGCCTCCCGAGCCTCTGATTGGCTGAGAGGTGCTGAAGCTCCACCCACTCACAACATCGCTGTGCTCTCTGGCCATTGATTCTTCAAAGATGGGTTTAAAAACATTGACAGACATCGGCTTGAGGGAAAATCTTGATTGGGATCAGAGAGCAGTTCATGTATGAAATCGGACATGACCGATTGATCATTAATGAGGATAAGTATCGACAAATGGAGAACTAGTTAATCTCACAGACTCACCCTATAACTGCACGCATGGGTTGCTGTTTTTGCTTTTACATGTTGTGGCAAGCAGAACCTGAGCGAGTCTCTTCAGTTAACAGCTGAATTTCATTAATAAACTAAGTGCTTTCTCCCAGTGTGGTGTGAGTTGCGTGACTGCAGTGTCTGTCTGTCCCAGTGAAGGGTTACTCAGTCCCTCAGTGTCCAAATGACCTGCAGGCCTCTACATCTGCACGGCACGCAACAAACCGCATCGATCACTTGTTCCAGGATATAAAGTCACCAGCGACCTACATTTGACAAACCAGTGTCTCTTTCAGCTAAAAGTGAAGCAGATGTATTTTGATCATGCCATTAGGTGGATTCAGTTTTTCTCATTTAATGTTTTTATATCTTTGAGAGAAGTGACTATTTCAAATGGTGAGTACTGCTAATTTTTTATCGTCTGTGAACTTTTATCAGTTTTCAGCTTCATATTAATAGACGTGCTTACAGATATCAGTAAGGTTACACAGACAGCACGTCAGCATGTTTCCGCGCTGTAACCCGTGTTAAACTACAGAATAGTATGTGTTGTTTGTGTGCGTGACTGAGCTGTTTCTCGGCCCGTCAGGAGGATGGGGGACTGGAACTTCTTGGGGGGAATTCTGGAGGAGGTCCACATCCACTCCACCATGGTGGGAAAGATCTGGCTCACCATCCTCTTCATCTTCCGCATGCTGGTTCTGGGCGTGGCGGCCGAGGACGTGTGGAACGACGAGCAGTCCGACTTCATCTGTAACACGGAGCAGCCCGGCTGCCACAACGTGTGCTACGACCGGGCCTTCCCCATCTCGCTGATCCGCTACTGGGTCCTTCAGGTCATCTTCGTGTCCTCGCCCTCGCTGGTCTACATGGGTCACGCCATATACCGGCTGCGCGTGCTGGAGAAGGAGCGGCACTGCAAGAGAGTGGCCCTGCGCCGGGAGCTGGAGGCGATGGACCTGGAGAAGCGAGTGGCCCTGCGCCGGGAGCTGGAGACGATGGACCTGGAGGTTCTGGAGCCCCGGCGTCGGGTCGAGCGGGAGCTCAGGCAGCTGGAGACCGGGAAGCTCAACAAGGCTCCACTGCGGGGGTCCCTGCTCAGGACATACGTGGCCCACATCATGACCCGGTCCGTGGTGGAGGTGGGCTTCATGCTGGGCCAGTACCTGCTGTACGGGCACCATCTGGAGCCGCTGTACAAGTGTGACCGGGAGCCGTGCCCCAACACCGTGGACTGCTTCGTCTCTCGGCCCACGGAGAAGAGCGTGTTCATGGTGTTCATGCAGGGCATCGCAGCAGTGTCCCTGTTCCTCAGCCTGATGGAGATCCTGCATCTCGCATACAAGAAACTGAAGACGGGAATCCTGGACTACTATCCTCAGCTGAAAGATGAGCTGGGAGATTATTATGGCAAGAAGAACTCAGTGGTGCATCAGGTGTGTGTGAGCCAGGGCCGTAAAGCCACCATCCCCACGGTCCTGGGCGGATTCGCTCCACTCCTGGAGAAACAGGGCAACGGCCCCACTTACCCCGCGCTCATCAACCCCCTGTGCGCCTTCGTCCCGGTCCAGGGCGAGCCGGGTCTGGACCTGCAGAGGGAGAACCGGGACCTCATTCTCAACAGCAACTCTAACAACACGAGCGGGACCCGCTCTCCGCTGGTGCTCGAGTCCGAGAGCTCAGTTCTGCCCGGCCCGACGGCGCTGCGCAAGCAGAGGAGAGTGAGCCCGGCCTGGAACTGCAGCACCGTGATGGAGGGCAACGGGTCGGACAGCGGAGACTCCAGTGCCGGGCCTGAGGCCGACCCGAGCATGAGGACTCGCTGCGGACGGGCCGTGTCCAGGTCCGACCTGAGGAGAGCCGGCAGAACACACACCCCCGACTCTGTGGCGGAGCTGAGCTCCGGGTCACGGCAACACAGTTCTGTGGAGAGTCCAAGCTTCTCTCCGGGCCGACAGAGAGCATCCCCGACCAGCAGCAGCAGCAGCAGACGAGCAGATCTGAAGATCTGAAGATCTCTCGATACTCTCTGAAGATCTGAAGATACTCTCGATACTCTCTGAAGATCTGAAGATACTCTCTGAAGATCTGAAGATCTCTCGATACTCTCTGAAGATCTGAAGATACTCTCGATACTCTCTGAAGATACTCTCTGAAGATACTCTCGATACTCTCTGAAGATCTGAAGATACTCTCTGAAGATCTGAAGATACTCTCGATACTCTCTGAAGATACTCTCTGAAGATACTCTCGATACTCTCTGAAGATACTCTCCTGTGTCTTTATTAACACTTTAGGCAGATCTGAAGATACCCACTGTGTGTTATTCTCCTTCGTCTTTATTAACACTATAGGTCACATGACAGGTTTCTGTCTCTCAAGTAAGATTTTGTTTTGCTTTGGTGAAGGGATAGTTCACCAAAATAAAAGATCATTCTGTCATCATGTAAATGTCTTAGTGTTATTTTGTTTTTGTCCATAAAAATTAGCCAATGGGAACCAAAATGGTTTGTGACACAGATTTGGAACAACATGAGAACGAGTGAATGATGACAATGGACTCTTTTTTTGGGTGAACTATCTCTTTAAATTCTAGTCTAACATTATTTTCTTCCTGGACCCATATAGTGGGTTTAAATGTTTAACTTAGAATGAGGACTCGTACCTGCATGTTCTTCTAAATGTAAATATGTTTTTAGCTGAAACCATCACTGATTGACAGACATATCTCAGTGTGAACAGTGATGTGTACAGTACAGAGGAACTCTCAGCAGAGCAGCGAATACATGCTGTGAGTTCGTATACTCTTAGTTTATAACCCCCTTGCTGAATTTATGCAAATATGAGAGAAAATGTCATACTGAACAAAAAAATGTATCATCCCTCAATTTTTTTAAATCATAATCATCTTGCAGATTGAGACTATCGAGACAAAGCTACAGAGGGATTATTTCCCACAATACAATGCAACTGTCTCCAAGTAGCCGTTTCGCCTTCAAAGACATTTGACAATTAAAATGTAAAAAATTCTATCAATATTCTTCCAAAATCAACACCCAGATCTCATATATAGAATTATGTTGTTCACTCAGGCTTGTTTTCGAGGAGGCTGTTGCACGAATGTAACTGTTAAACTTAGGATGCATAAGAGTGTTTTAGATTGTTTACAGATTTGTGAAGGACTGTAAAGATCACTGTAATAATAACGCATGTTCACGTACAGATACGGGCCTCTGAAGAACTGGACGTGTGTTTGAGCTCAGGATCATCTCGCTGGAACTGAAAAGATCCTCCACAAACTGTTTTAATTGTCTAAAAGAAGTCGATTCTGTATGTACAAGAAACATGTAAGAGCGTTATCTTATGTCCTGTACACGATTTACTATCAGTCACTAACAGTTTAAAGTAGTTTAAGGTGAACATTTTAAACACGGGACCGAAGACTCGAGATCATCTAAGAAACGTTCTGAAGCATAGTTTTTAATAAAGTTTTATATTAAAGCATCAAGGTTTCATTTAAAGTCTTTAAATACACATTTTAATATGTTCTTCAAGTGTATAACTAATGTTGCAAGTTAAACATAAATTGTATGTTTGTAGTTCATAAATCTCTACTAATATTATTTCAATATCCACAAATCAAGAACTGTGCAAAAAAATCTTTTTATTAAATATGAGGCACAAATTTGTTGAACATAAATTGTCACTTCTTAGACATTTTATTACAAAACAAACACTAAGGAACAAATATTTTTTTCTAATGCAAAGAAATAAATTTCAAAATGGCTACAAGGTTTTATTCTGTTGCTTCTTCCTGCGCCGGCTCGTACTGCAGGAGCTGTGGATGAAGTTCACAAAACAAGTCATTCTCTCTCACACACACACACACACACACACTATCATTTCACTACGAGCTGAAGCGCCTGTCAAACATTCATAACTCCAGTGAACACAAGGCTGACCCTGAGCTTCTGTGAATGTGGTAACTGTAATAATCTTACCCTGTTTCTCAGATCCTTGTTTTCTGCCAGGAGCTGCTCATATTTCTTTTGTAAGTCAGTCAGTTCCAGACGCAGAGTCTCAGAGTCGTCCTCCTCCGGTCCTGCAACGCCCAGGTGTTGCTTGATGAAGCTGAAGTTAGGGTTCGTTAAGGCTGCTAATTCCTCAACACATTCACACTGTAAACCACACTCACACCAGTCTTTGTTAAAACACATTAGTACACATTTGTCATTTAATTTGTCTTTAATTCACCACAAGCTTGGGCGTAACAGTCAGAAGTTATAAATATATTATTTATTCATAGCATTGCATTCACAAACTTATTCATAAATCAAATTTAAATTGAAATTAACTCTCTGTGCAGCATGATAAAATAAGGCATCTTTTATCAGCTGAATGTAAGTGCAGTTACTTCAAACAGTGGGATCTAGTTTTGCTTTACATTAGTCTAAACAGAATTAGCAAGATTCTGCAGATTCAAGCAGATTCTGGTCTGAGAACAGATTTGAACAGATTCCGGTCTCAGATCAGCAGATTTGAGCAGATTCTGGTCTCAGATCAGCAGATTTGAGCAGATTCTGGTCTCAAAACAGCAGATTTGAGCAGATTCTGGTCTGAGAACAGCACATTTGAGCAGATTCTGGTCTGAGATCAGCACATTTGAGCAGATTCTGGTCTGAGAACAGCACATTTGAGCAGATTCTGGTCTGAGAACAGCACATTTGAGCAGATTCTGGTCTGAGATCAGCACATTTGAGCAGATTCTGGTCTGAGAACAGCACATTTGAGCAGATTCTGGTCTGAGAACAGCACATTTGAGCAGATTCTGGTCTGAGAACAGCACATTTGAGCAGATTCTGGTCTGAGAACAGCACATTTGAGCAGATTCTGGTCTGAGAACAGCACATTTGAGCAGATTCTGGTCTGAGAACAGATTTGAGCAGATTCCGGTCTCAGATCAGCAGATTAGAGCAGATTCTGGTATGAGAACAGCAGATTTGAGCAGATTCTGGTATCAGATCAGCAGATTAGAGCAGATTCTGGTATGAGAACAGCAGATTTGAGCAGATTCTGGTCTGAGAACAGCAGATTTGAACAGATTCCGGTCTCAGATCAGCAGATTAGAGCAGATTCTGGTATCAGATCAGCAGATTTGAGCAGATTCTGGTCTGAGAACAGCAGATTTGAGCAGATTCTGGTATCAGATCAGCAGATTTGAGCACATTCTGGTATGAGAACAGCAGATTTGAGCAGATTCCGGTCTCAGATCAGCAGATTTGAGCAGATTCTGGAATCAGATCAGCAGATGTGAGCAGATTCTGGTCTGAGAACAGCAGATTCCGGTCTCAGATCAGCAGATTTGAGCAGATTCTGGTATCAGATCAGCAGATTTGAGCAGATTCTGGTATCAGATCAGCAGATTTGAGCAGATTCTGGTATCAGATCAGCAGATTTGAGCAGATTCTGGTATGAGAACAGCAGATTTGAGCAGATTCCAGTCTCAGATCAGCAGATTTGAGCAGATTCTGGTCTCAGATCAGCAGATTTGAGCAGATTCTGGTCTGAGAACAGCAGATTTGAGCAGATTCTGGTCTGAGATCAGCAGATTTGAGCAGATTCTGGTCTCAGATCAGCAGATTTGAGCAGATTCTGGTCTGAGAACAGATTTGAGCAGATTCCAGTCTCAGATCAGCAGATTTGAGCAGATTCTGGTCTCAGATCAGCAGATTTGAGCAGATTCTGGTCTGAGAACAGCAGATTTGAGCAGATTCTGGTCTGAGATCAGCAGATTTGAGCAGATTCTGGTCTCAGATCAGCAGATTTGAGCAGATTCTGGTCTGAGAACAGATTTGAGCAGATTCCAGTCTCAGATCAGCAGATTTGAGCAGATTCTGGTCTCAGATCAGCAGATTTGAGCAGATTCTGGTCTGAGAACAGCAGATTTGAGCAGATTCTGGTCTGAGATCAGCAGATTTGAGCAGATTCTGGTCTCAGATCAGCAGATTTGAGCAGATTCTGGTCTCAGATCAGCAGATTTGAGCAGATTCTGGTCTCAGATCAGCAGATTTGAGCAGATTCTGGTCTCAGATCAGCAGATTTGAGCAGATTCTGGTCTGAGAACAGCACAGAAGCGTTTGGTTTCAGTGGCAGTAAAGGATACTCCAAGGCATTGTTGGGTTTCTCAGTTTCCTCGTACAAAGCCACCAAGACTGAAATACAGAAGGTCAAATCAGCTGCATGCAAAATATGTTTGATTAATATTGATTTGATGAGTGATTTTACCATTGGTGAGACTGTCGAGGACCCCGGCCTTCTCCAGATATCTCCTGAACTGCTCTCGCTTCGACTCGGAGGCCTGCAAACATCACACAACAGAAGAACATTCAACTAAACTAGATACTGTTATTTCCACTGCAGAACAAAGTGTGTAACTTTCCCCAACCTCAAGCTAAAGTAGGTGAAACATTCACACACATACAGCTGTGAGTTTGAGAGGATTCACAGAAGACAGTTATTCACATACACATATTAGAGCAGTTGAATAACATTTAAAGTGTCTAAATATCACTTTGTTAGATTCTGTATCAAGTGTCTTGTATTTCAGTCAGTATTGTGTTTGTTAGTGGATGGTGTCGCTAGTTAATGAGATTCTGTTCAGCTGTGTGAACTTCATAAGAACCTACACTAAAACACCAGCGGCTTTAACGAAGAGAAAAGATCAAAACATACACTTTATCACACATTTATACTGTAAGTTTAAAGTTTAAGTTATTACACTTCGTCCATGAAAGATATATAGCTTTTAAAAGCTAAACAACAGCTCAAATGTTTTCTGTTCTAGTAAAACAGCATCTTTACATGGATAAATGTCGAGTTTTAATTACTCACTCTGTAATGCGCCATCGCGAAGGATAGTCACGAAATGTTTGTTCGCCAAATGCCTCAGACGGGCGACTCTTCCATGCGCATGCGCTAAGCAAAGGCGGAAACACAACACACACGGTCGCCCTGGCAGCGCTTAAAGGGACCGTCATCAACACTAACAGCTAAAGTCACTAAACTCTCAGTTTAACCCTTGAGCTGTGAGAACTAATGTGTTAATAACTGACATGAGTTAACACACATACCGGTATGAGGAAATGAGGCTTTGTGGTTGTATTGTCTATTCCATATTATTTTTTCATATGTTAATCATTTAATATAGTTATTGCATTTATTCATTGTTCATGTTTTTTTGCTGATATAACGTTACATGCGGGATTGATTAATTAACAGACTCACAGATATTCATTTTCATTTATGAATTTCATTTAGTTTGAAAACTAATTTCTCTCGACTGTGGTTACAGCATTTATAGTCTGAAAATCGATCTAAAATCATATAATTATCGTCATGATACATATTTTCCCTCTCATTTTCGTTGATAAAATGAATAGTGTTTTTTACTAGATTTAAAATTACACCGTTGATTAATTCACCACAGCATAAATAAACATTTACTTTCATAAATAAAATCATGTAATTTTTTTTTGTAGAAATAATAATAATGCTGGGATGCAGAAATACTACACAGAGCAGACTGCTATATTAAGCATGTTAGAAAAAGTAAATAAATACAATACTTCTTGGATTTAACAGATTTCTCTGTAGTCAAGTCAAGTCACCTTTATTTATATAGCGCTTTTTACAATACAAATTGTTTCAAAGGAGCTTCACAGAGATAACAGGAAAATAATGTTATAATAGTATTGTTAAATTCAAAATTAAATGTTAACAGTCCCCAACTAAGCAAGCCAAAACCCAATGGCGACAAAGGCGACACTAATTATACAAACACTAATTATATAAAACTATATTATCAGTTCATCATACTTGCATTTATTTCCATTGAAAGATATAAACCGATGAACTTAAAATATTAATTATCCTGTGTCTCCCTCTAGTGTTCAATATTAATGTCACAGTTTTTCACAGTCATTCAGACTCGTTTCTTGACCCTAAAATCACTTTATCAAACCGCGATCACAACATCAGTCTATGTGGGATAAACTGAGGATCATTGTCATTGTTTCAGCACAAAATACATTCAATAAATACATCTTTACATTTACATCAATTAATTTCACACTCGGACAAAAACACCAGCAAAACTCTATATATACAGGGCTGAAAAAAAAACAATAGCACTTCCTTGACCGAAACCAGAAGAAAAATAATTAACAAAAGAAAATGGGACCCTCCTCACTACAAGTTACAAATGACACTTTCAGTTTAACAAAAGAATAAGAAAAACTATCAAGTAGCTATCAAGAGAGTTGGGGCTAACACTAGGCAGGAGCACTATCACAGTTTTCACCATTTAACACTAGGTATCAGTTGGTTAACACAAAGTAACCTCAGCAATAATCTGGGGCTGCAGAAAAGGTCCAGGTGGCAGTGGAGAGAGAAATGTCTCAGTCTCTCTCCCTCTCTGTGCCTTTTTGATGGCTTTTATAACTGCTATCCTCCCTGGAGGAGCCAATGAGAGAAGTGTTAGTTGGCTATCAGTAAATGGGTAGCAGGAGTCAGCAATCAGGCAATCAGCAGCACAGAAGGAAAAACAAACAGCATTGTTTCGTCAAGAAAAAACGAGTATTCACTAGTGATGGGCAAATGAAGCTTTGGTGAAGCACTGAACCACTTAAGGCGGGCATGCACTGTCCGATCTTGAGCCGAATTCTGACAGTGCGACTCTTTTTCGGGTCGGGCCGTTTTTCAGCTTTGTCGTGCGTCGTTTGTCGTGCAGTGTTTGTGCAGTGTACGTGTAGTGTACAGGGAGAAACGAGAGGCGATTAACCTCTCCCGACCGGCAATCGGATGGTCGGATGAATTTCTGGCATGTCAGAAATTTTTGTCGCTCCTCGTGACTATATCGCAGAGTTGAAGCAGAGCTACGAACCGATTGCCCTAAACTCAGTGTTTTTTCCCTCACTGCGTCTGCGCGAAAACAAGTTTAGGCTAACCATTGCATCTGCAAAAAAAAAAAACAAAAAAAAAAACAAAAAAAAACAACGAAAAGAGGGAGATCTTTAAGTTCTGTAGTTCAAATTAGCTACAAATTACTGTTGCTCTCCTCCAGTTCGTGCTGTAAAATGGATTAACCATATATTACCCACGTCTTCCAAGCCACCCGCGATGTAGCGACACCGTGCCTCTTTTATTAATTTGTTAAACAATGTTTTTTGAAATAAAGCTGTTTTTAATTTTCATTGATGACTAATTATTGCAGTGTTCGGACATATTATAGACTGTTAATAATGAATTATAGGCTATGCCTATAATTCATTGTAATCGACCTAAATGTTTTAGACAATTTTCAATGAGGAGTAAGCTTCTATGTAATATTTTATTATCCTCACAGCGCGTTGGTTATGTGGTGATGTGTTGTTGTCTTGTAAATGCATTTGTTTATTGTGATGGTTATATTTATTTATTCTTTTACTGATTGATTAATTTCCTATTGTCTGTATTTAATTATTTCATTCATTTATGCATTAATTCATTGCTTGACTGAAAATTGAGATGTATTCACCTTGGCTGAATTTGTCTAGTGTGTTTTCATGCATATCTATGTCAAATGACAAAAAAAAACCATTTAGTTTGTTTTACTAAAATGTATCATTTTCAGGAAAAAAATAAATATAATTAAGTGTTAGTCAGCATTTATCATTATTATTGTGTGTTAGTGTTGGGGTGGGCTAGCAATGCAATTCATTCTAGGGTAATCTCACTTTTTAAGTAGTGATACTTAAATTTTTCAAGTATAAAATCAACAGTCTTCTCCAAAGGCGAGATCTTCGAGCAGCTGCCCGATGTCTCCTACAAACAGTGCAAACGCTGAGGAAAACCACACTAGGTAAAGTTGTGGAGTGACTGATGCTATGATGTGTTAGTGCACCTGTCGCTCATATCATTTTTTTTATTGCAGAACTTATAGTTACATACAAGATCAGGAAAAGAAACCATGGTTGTATCTTTAACAATAAACAATCATAATGACAAAAAAAAAAGACAAAAAAAGAAAGAAAACATAAATATCATGAGATTGCGTACATAATAGTATGAGAGTATATACACAGGGGAAAAAAGCACAATGACAAGGTTAATTATCTTTAAATAATCAACATAATACATAAAAAATGCATTTCTTTGTTATTTAGAAGCCTGAGGGATGAAACGGAAGTTAAATTCAACAAGAAAAAGAGGAAAACATAAAGGTATTTACGCCACTTTTGCTTCTGGGAGAAAATGTTTGGATTTAAAATAAAGAAATTAACAACATATTCAAACTCCCCTTTGATGGCTCTCACGGGTTTGTGCCCAGGAAACAACACAAAAACTCTCAGAAAGAGAATGAGAGCGAAGCACACTTTCCTTACCACTCTGCAAACAGCGGCCTTACTAATGTGCTTTGCATCCCCGATGTTACATAGAAAACTACCATTTAAAAATGACACCACTGAAATAAATATGCATGTGGATGTTAAAAAATCCTCTCCCAACGTAAAAGTAACTCCTCATGAATTAATGCTGTCACGATCCCATTTTGGTGTCTTTTTTGTAGGACTTTTAGGTTGAAGTAACTTTTCTCTTCTCATTGTTTCCGTGTTCTTTACCTGTTTCTGTGGCTGCGTTCCAAACCGCATACTTCCCTACTATTTAGTATGGGAAAAAGAGTAGGCGAGCGAAAAAGTATGTATGAATCCAAAAGAGTAGGCGAGAATTACCTGGGTGACGTACTAATTATCGCGAGATTCGGACTTAAGTGCGTTCGAATATGCCTACTTTCCTACTATATAGTAAGCGAAAACAGTACGTGAAGGAAGCAGTACGTTCGAAACATCAGTATTGATAAAGAGTAGGCGAGAAGTTCCCGGATGGCTTACTGCTTCCGGACAGATTTTCGAGTGCTCAATGGATACTCTTGTATCCCAGGAGGCCACGCGAGAGGATACGTCATTATCAAACATCGTAGAGATCGGCGACGCGGGTGCTTTCAAATGTGAGTAAACACGGTTCCTTGTGTTAAAATTGCATGTGTTGAACTACTGTAGAGTAAACTGTTGAATTGTTGAAGGTGTAAAGACGTTACACAGTATAGTATAGTTGTGATTTTGCTGTAAAAAACACGTTTTATTATATATAACGTTAGCTAACAGGGGAGCTTCAGTAAGGACACGTAAATTAAGTCTCTAACGTGGTTTACATAAACCATATACATCTTAAAGACTTTTATTTTAAATGTCTATTTACATCTGACAGGAAAATCTTCAGTAAGTATTGCAGAAGAGCACATCACAACATGAAATAGACTTCTGAGTGATGTATGTGTGCTATTATGTAGAACAAATCTGTAAAGTAACTAAACATAAGTTATCTATTTTATTTGTCCATTACCGTTGATAAATTGAGGAACATTTATGTTGGATAAAAAGTTAAAACAACCTCAACATGTAAATGTAGTGTTGTTAAGCTCATAAATCACAGAGGTAATGTGAATTTTGTCTGGATATTACAGGGACAGATGAACAGATGTGTGTTTATCCGGTGGAGAGATCATGAAGCTGAATTCTGCCATCAAAGGCTTTGAGTGACACTACAGAAATGAATAACAACAACTATTTTCAATATTAAGTTGTAGTTTATTTTAATTATTGTAATTTCAAACAGAGCTATTATAGCACTTTTCTGATTCTTGATTTCTGTGCATTTGCTGCAGATCTTTTATGGTGGAGCAGGACCTGCAAGGAAAGATGATGTGAAATTTGTGAAAAAAAAAAGCGTTTTTGTCTTCTAAATAATACTGAAATCAAATGACATTGTGCGGTTAAAATGACTGCTTTTGTGTTATGTTTGTGCATTTTTGTAGGATCTGAAATGTCAGCAGGCTGGTGTGAGCACTGAGGATGAGGAGTCCAGAGCTGAATCCTGGAGATGGTGCCATGGATGAGACCCTCCATCACTCCACCTACTCTTATTGCCTCAGATTGTGAAGCACAACACATCACGCAACAACCTCAGGCACGAAGGCACGGCTCACCTATAGCGGTCAGCTGATTCATCAGAATAAAGCTGCAGAATGGGATCCGCTGTGTTGAGACGGCAGAAGGATGTGGTTCAGCGCCTGTAGCCTACATACATGATTGTAGTTTGAATAAAGCTTTGTTTCATGTGTTGACTTATGCATTTGTTTATTGTGTGATGGTGACTTTCATTCATTCTTCTACTAATTTATTAATATTTCTCATTGTTGTCAGTAAATAAAATATAATTATTTAATTAATGCTTTATTTAATTGTTTAAATAATACTTTATTTAATTGATGCTTTATTTAATTGTTTACATATGTACATATGTTCACTATTACACATCTAGATTTCCATTACATGAGAGTAGATGTTAAAACTTCATGCTGATTTGTACTCGGCTTTCGCCAAGATAAGCACCAACTAAGACATAGCTTTACAGTAACCTATGCTTCTCCATCCATTTACGCTTCTTTCCATATGGTGATGTAAATCTCCTTCTGTCTAGTGTTAACACGCGTCAGCACACACAACAGCTGCAACCACAGTGCGGTCCCCCCATGACAACCGTCTGGATTGAGCCGAGTAGGGGACATCTCTAGGGTCTTCAAGTGGGCACCTTCCGTCCTCAGTGTTTCGTCGACTAGCCCACGACACCTCGAGAGGGCTCGACAGTGACTCTGGCGTCCCAGAGTCACCCCCCTCCGTCCCCCACTCAACTCAGCCCAGCTTACTGACCTCTACATCCCTCCTGCTGCTGAGATCTAACCACAATCTCACAATCTCTCCGCAACCCAACCATACGCGCCAACCCGTTTGACTAAGGCTGTCGAGCCCCACTGGTGCGTTAATATGCAGTTTCAGTGGCAACGGTTCCGTATGGCATACCACCTACCGCAAAACACAATATCTGCCCAACCACCCGTCATTCACGCAATATACACAGGAACGTAATGACTGTAAATACTATACAACCTATACAAATAAACCAACAGACTCTTCAAGTTTTCAAGAATTCTATGAAACCGTAGCATGGCGGCCTGTACACAGCCAGCTAGCATCTTTCCGTCTCAACCACAGCCAGTTGCTGCTCCTCTCTGCTGCTTCAGATAAGTTCTTTACTGTGCGACGCAACTCTTGGCCATTAGATATTACACATCTAGAGTGTATTCAATCATAGCTATGTCATATGACATTACATTTTGTTTGTTCTATTGAATTATATTTTCAGTAAAAAGTAATATAATTAAGTATTGGTCAGCATTTATCGTTGTTATTATTGTATGTTTTGGGGGTGGGATAGCAATGCAATTCATTCTGGGGTAATATTAATTTTTAATATTAATGATACTTAAATTTTTCGAGTATAAAATCAACAGTTTTCTCTAAAGGTGAATCTTCACACAGCTGCCCTTTGTGCAGACATTACAAACGCTGAGGAAACCCGTTCTAGGTAGGGCTGTCGAATTTTTTATTTTTTATTTTTTATTTTTTCAACCTTTATTTAACCAGAGATGCTCTCTGAGATTAAAAATCTCTTTCACAGGAGTGTCCTGGCCAAAATGTGCAGCAGTACAATCAGTTCCATCACAGATAATCACACAGACAGATTGAAAACACTTAAAAACAATTGCATAATGTTAGGTCAACTTCTATTCGCCGGATCACTGATTTAAAATGGTCTAGAGTCAGCAGATTTTCAAATTTTAATTTAGATTGGAGGAGATTCCAATCAAACGCCGCTGCGTACATAAAAGACTTCTTACCTAACTCAGTTCGAGTAAAAGGAACAGAGAGAGTATAGAAGTTTTGCGAACGAAGAGAATAATTCTTAATAATTTTCTGCTGCATGAAACAACAGAGATAGGAAGGCAACAACCCCAAGATAGCTTTGTAAATAATTAAGTACCCGTGCATTTTTCTTCTGGTAGACAGAGAAGGCCAACCTACTCTATGTTACAAAGTGCAGTGATGGGTTGAAGATTTACAATTTGATATAAACCTTAAAGCACCATGATAAACTGCATCTAAGGAAGAAAGAAGATAAGAAGGTGCAAACTGATATACAACATCACCATAATCAAGGACAGGGAGAAAAGTAGCAGAGACTAATTTCTTTTTTACATTAAAAGAGAAGCAAAACTTGTTCCTGTAATAAAACCCAAGCTTGATTTTCAGTTTATTCTTCAGTTGAGTGATATGAGTGATATGAATTACTGATGTTATAACTTGTGAGGTATATATATATATATATATATATATATATATATATATATATATATATATATATATATATATATATCATGGGTTTGCATACATCATAAGATTTTATAGACAGGAAAAAATAACCTACAGGGTTGAATATCTTCAAATATATTTTCTTAAATAATTAATTATAATACATTTAAAAAATGATTTTTTTGTAATTTATAGGCCTAGGGATGAAACGAGAGTTGAGCACTTTTGCTTGTGGATGAAAATGTTTGGATATAAAATAAAGAAATTAATAACATATTCAAGAGATGACAATTTTGGGATTTCGTAATAAAAATAAATAATATCGTTAAGTAAAAAAAGGGGGGTCACATTAGTAGGGTTAAATATAAGAACTTAAATCAACCCTAAATGTATTTACACAATAAATGTGTCACGGTTGGTAAATCCTATGTCTTCTTCTTGTCTCGTGTTTCTGTTGTTGTATGTGTGTGTGCTTATTAGAGGGGCGTGGCCGCTCATCAGCGCTCGTTCAGCAATCACTCATTACCTCTTCACCAGCTGCAGTCTATCCATTCCTGTGTATATAATCTCATCAACTTCTCATCTCCATTGTCAGATCGCTGTTTGTTGTTGTCCGGTATTTGATCCCTCGTTCGTTCCAGTCTTCCTTTATTGTTCCTGTCTGTTTCCTGTGGATGTTCTGGATTCGTCTTGTTGATCGTCACCTCTCTTCACCTCATGCACCTGTTACATCTGACCATCGAGTCCCTGCGTCACAAGCCTGTTGCCCTTTGGACTGTATCATTTATTCTTTCAATAAACTGTGTACTTGCACTTGCTTCCGAAGTTTATTCGTTACAGAACGATCTGACCCAAGATGGAAGCAGCGAGTGGCACTTCAGAAAGCTGGGAGGATTTTGTCAACCACAGCAGACAGCGAATGGAGAATCAAGAAAGAAACATCAACGACACAGCTCGCGCTGTTCAGGCGTTAGTGACGCAGGTGTCCGGGCTCACCCAGCAAGTCCAACAGCTGCGCATTCCCACTGCGCCGGTCCCACCGCCGATTCCCCAAATACCACCAGTGGACCCCTCCCAGTCGGAGCCCCGCTTACCAGCTCCGGAGACATACTCAGGTGAACCCAATTTTTGTCGAGCTTTTATAACTAGATACTCCATGCATTTCTCTCTACAACCTAGAACCTTCCGTGAGGAAAGAACCAAGGTGGCCTTTGTATTGACGCTGTTGACTGGGAGAGCGGCGCTATGGGGAACGGCGGTGTGGGAGAACCAGGATGACTGCTGCACCTCGTTCCAAGCGCTTTCCGTCGAAATGAAACATGTCTTCGACCGGGCATTGGCGGGCAGAGAAGCAGCCAGAATGCTGGCAGATTTACGGCAAGGTTTCCTACTGAGGTTTCTCGGGTTCGCCAATTTTTACCGGCGTTTTATTTGCAATTTCAGCCGACTAGCCGCGCCTCTGACCGCCTTGACCTCCCCATAACGACGTTCAGGTGGTCAGACGCAGCAGAAGCTGCGTTTGCCAAACTGAAGGGTTGCTTTGTTTCAGCCCCCATCCTGATAACCCCTGATCCATCACGTCAGTTCGTGGTGGAGGTCGATGCGTCAGAGGTGGGGTTAGGTGCAGTGTTATCCCAGCGCTCTCCTTCAGACGACAAGATGCACCCTTGCGCGTTTTTTTCCCATCGTTTATCCCCTGCCGAAAGTAATTATGACATTGGCAACAGAGAGTTGTTGGCGGTCAAGCTAGCATTGGTGGAGTGGCGCCACTGGTTAGAAGGGTCGGGGGTACCTTTTATCGTCTGGACCGACCACAAGAATTTGGAGTACATTCGTACAGCTAAAAGACTTAATTCCAGGCAGGCTCAGTGGACTCTTTTTTTCGGACGTTTTGATTTTACTCTCTCGTACCGCCCGGGTTCTAAAAACATCAAACCTGATTCTTTATCGCGCATTTTTGACCGTTCCGATCGCCCGTCTACTCCCGAGTGCATTTTACCAGAGACCCTATTTATCTCTACACTCACATGGGAGGTTGAATTGAAGGTCAAGAAGGCCTTAGAAGGGGTGACGCCTCCGACTCGTTGCCCATGGAACCGTTTGTTCGTGCCGGAGAGTTTACGGTCCAGCGTTATTCAGTGCGGACACTGTTCCAATGTGGCTTGTCATCCGGGAGTTAATCGTACTATGTTTTTAGTCAAGCAACGATTCTGGTGGCCCCTCATGGCTCGTGATGTTCACAATTTTGTATTGGCCTGCTCAGTTTGTGCCACGGGTAAAACTTCCAATCGACCTCCAGATGGGTTACTTCAACCGCTGTCTGTACCTTCGAGACCCTGGTCCCATATCACTCTAGATTTTATCACCGCCCTCCCACCCTCCCAGGGTCACACGGTAGTTTTGACCGTGGTGGACCGGTTCTCGAAGGCTGCCCATTTCATTCCCTTGCCCAAATTACCTTCAGCCAAGGAGACAGCGTTGATTGTCGTTGACCACGTCTTTCGGATTCATGGCCTCCCGACAGACGTGGTTTCTGACAGGGGACCCAAATTTGTGTCCAAATTTTGGCGAGAATTTTGTAAACTTCTGGGGGCGACTGTCAGTCTGTCCTCTGGGTTCCATCCCCAGAGCAATGGTCAGACTGAGCGAGCCAACCAGGATTTGGAGCGAACGTTGCGATGTTTAGTGTCCAAGAATCCTTCCTCTTGGAGTCAGCAACTGTCTGTGGTGGAGTACGCCCACAACACGTTGCCAGTGTCATCCACGGGCCTATCACCATTTGAGTGTAGCGTAGGTTACCAGCCACCTATTTTTCCTAGTCTGGAATCCGAAGTCGCGGTCCCCTCCGCCCACGCCTTCGTCCAGAGGTGTCACCGCACTTGAACTAGAGCCCTTGAGACTCTACTCCAGGTGGGGGCGCGCACCAAGGCCAAAGCCGATCGCCACCAGCGGAGGCCTCCCGTATACGTTTTCGGTTCTAAAGTGTGGCTTTCTACCAAGGACATTCCTCTCCGCTCCGTTTCGAATAAGCTCGCACCTAAATTCATTGGCCCGTTTTCTGTCACCAAGATCATTAGTCCGGTGACAGTCCACCTTAATCTTAAAATCATTGGCAACGCGATTTGTTTGGAACTATTGAGAGCTACACGAATCCCGTGATCGCGCGGCGGCGAGATCACTATGGTTGTTATTGTTGTTAATATTATTTTATAAAGTATGTAATGTAAGATAAAAGGAGTAACTTACGTGTGATGAAGCATTTTCTGCGACAGCTCCAGCTCTCCGACACACAGTGTAAACGTCAGCGTCTGAATTCACTCACTTCATTTTGTTCACTCCTTGCAGATATAGTGCACTCAAATGCCATACACCAAGGCTATTCAATTAGCTTCATTCGAGGGCCGGATTATTCAATTGAAAAGTTGAGGTGGGCCGGTGGGTTTAGCTTACTTATTGAAACATAACAGTATCAATAAGTAAGCTAAAGTAAACATAAAAGTATTGTATGGAAATGTGGTACCCAACAGTATGCAGATTTATAAGACCATAATAAATAACTTATTTACAGCTATGTACAAATATATTAATTATACTGGATTAAATTAAAATATACTGACAGTGAGACTTCGTAACCATTGGTAAAACCATGGCTACTCACTCCCAATAAAAAAAACCAATTAACAGGTAAAAACTATACACACAATTACTTATGTAATTCTCTACCCCCCCTAATAAATCTAATGCAATATAAATGACTATAACATAGTATTCAATATAAATATTCACAGTAAATGTTTGAAAGGGTGGTGATTAGGGATTTATAGTCTTGTAACTTCATTCATGGCACAATGTTTCTGCTATTTACCTCATCAGTCATGTTGGGAATTTTGAGGCTGTTTCATCCGATTTAAAACTAGTTAAAATCATTGAGTTATTTGTGGTTTGTAACAGAGAGATGTGTCAGATTGAAACGCTTCTCACTGGATGTCGCAACACTGTTTAATAATAGTGTCCGGGACCGGGAGTAAACGCAACTCCTTTAAGCTTGCGTTCCGTTATTCACTGGACCGTGCTGCGTAGTTCAAAGTAAACTAGTGAAACAACTGAAAACAGCGCTATTTGTTCTCTATTTGTTCTTACTGACCGAGAAACCGCTTCAGATGATTCAGTGACAGAACGGTCCGAACGAAGCCGAATCGTTTCAGACCGTTATGTAAGCGCGTTTGGCCAATTCATGGAAAGGAAATACTCGAACCAAAGAATGATTAATTCACGAATGATTGATATCGCTGGTTCAGTCGACAGTAATACGGGACACACATAATAACTGCTGAAATATTCGAACTGAAACCGTTTCTCAGGTCAGTCGGAGCGCTCATGGTACACACACAGTGCGTATAGCCGTAGGCCTACAGCTGCAGGCGCCACTATGGTCACGCGCATATCTAACCAAATTTCACCGCACCGCCAGGAAAAGAGGAGGAGGGAGGTTGAGGTGCCCTCGGGCCGGATGGAGATGATTGGCGGGCCGGACTTGGCCCGCGGGCCGCCAATTGAATAGCCCGGCCATACACTATAGCTATAGGGATTAGTGAATGAGTGAACGAGTGAGCGGTTTCGGACACAGCTACTGTGTCGCAACCGTCTATGTTCGCAACTCTCATTATAACTGCTCTGGTTCGCACTTAGTAGATAGCCCCAATTCAAGTTCAAAACAAAGCGCGCACGCTGTACTGTGATTGGTGGCTCGTTTGACCAGTTACGTTTTTATCCACTCATAAATAAAAAGGAACGACTGATTTTGAAAATGTAGTAGAGTAAAAGTAAGATATTTGACTTTGAAATGGAGTGGAGTTAAAGTAAAAGTCTCCCCAAATTTAGATACTTCAGTAAAGTACAGATATGCAAAAAAGCTACTTAAGTACAGTAACGAACTGTCCAGACGTACTGTCCACCACTGTTGATCAGACACCTGCAGGTGCATATTTACAACCAGAAGCTCAGGTTTTTGATGGGGGTGCCCCAAACTTGGGTTTTAGGCAAATGATGCAGCAGAGGTGTATTTAGCAATGTGGCTTTTAAAGTTTTGGGGATGGTTACATTATCATTTTAATGTCTGTTAGCTTGTTTACCAAGGCTCCCACATTTCTGCTGTACTGGGTTTTTTAAGAATTTTTTTTTAAACGGTCTCTTGAAGTTTCTGTTCTTGTACTGTTGCTGCTGTCGCATCATCCAAGTGGATGCTACACATTGGTGGTGGTTGAGGAGAGATCCCCCTTATATGATTGTACAGCGCTTTGGGTATACAGCAGTACATATGAAAGCATTATATAAATGCCTTATTCATTATGCGCCTGTCATTTGTTGTAAGTTTGCCTGTCAGCGTGTCTTGTGTTCATCTGCATTAGCATTTATTCAACCTTGAAATGTTTCCATACCTGTTATTCCTTCTCTTTATACTCCTTGTATATATGCCTGTCTCCCATTTGTCAATTTCAGTTGTATAGTGCTTCTCAATTATTTCAAAGTGGCTTTATACCACTTTATTTTGGCCTTTTGTGCTCCTTTTTGTATTTAGTATTAGAACATTGAAAATGTACCATTGTCCCCTTTTTGTGCCATTCTCTATTTTGTATTCAATATTATGCACATTTCGTATATCTGCCTCCTTTCCATTTAAGGTACTTATACACCTAGTTTAAATGCCATTTAAATGTGACTTTTCTTTTGAATTCCCTTATGTATGATTTTTGTGCCTTGTGTATTCATTTTTAAGCCACTCTGCATTTTAGCCTTTGTCCCTTGTATTTATGCACTTGTCCTTTTTTATGCCTTATTCCTTTTGTACTGTTTTTTTTATTATGCCACTTTGGTTTTATGCTTTTGTCCTATTTATTTTGCTTTGACTTATGCCCCTTTTCACTTATGCTACCAGCCTTCATGCACCTCTGGCCTTATTCCCCTTTGTATTGAAGTATGATCCTCAAACCTAGACGTGTCTGTTCTTTAGTATGCCAAGTCACACCTCGTCACTACCAGATCTCATTATGACTGGCTCCATTACTAACATAATTGAAGTTGAGGCTTTGACACTGGCTTTCAGGATTTTCACTGGAACTGCACCCTCTACATCAGTACACTTGTTCGAATGTAATTGCTGAGACGAGTACGTGCTAGTAGAAGCATGTCATGTTCCTTCTCTGAAATACTGCCACTTGTTTTATTTTTTAACTTTTAAAGCTGTATGTGACTTAAGTAATTTGTTTTTGTATAACACTATACTTATGAAATGGTTGCTTTTTGTATTCGTCCTCACCTCTTGTATTCCTCTTGAAGACTGGTTTGTTGTTTGTGTTTTTGCATTTGTTTCTTTAGCACTTATAACCCTTTTTTCTGACTGTTACTTTGCATTTAATGTCCTTACTCTTCATGCACTTCTCATTCATGCTCATTAGCCTTTATCCTGTTTTATGGCCCTGTACCCATTGACTTGACTTCCTATTTTTATTTGAAAAATCTTGTATTTAAGTACTGTATACACTGACTTGTTTTGACTGTTTTTTCCCCATTTATGCCCCAGGTTTTAATGACCTTTTATGCGCTTTGGTTTTTCTTTCTCTGACTGGTTTTTATATGTATTTGTACTCTTATTTTTGTTTTTGTATTAGTATGCCCTCTTATTTCTGCTTTGTAATTTTCTATGCCTTTGAAAATGTGACCATTTGTATGTGACATCAGGCACAATTTAGCCTGTTTGAAATTGGTCCTTCCTTGGTGGAATGGCCGCTCTGGTTATTTGGGTACTTCATTCATTTGCTTTGCCTAACCAGTAAAGAAACAGTTTGCATAAATACTGCTAAACCGTTGACCACTTTAGTTCTCCACACTTCCAGGAGGTCAATGTTTTAAAACAGATTTTATGTGGAGAAATTGACCGTTCGTCAATGCAGCTTCTGATCAACCAATGAAAACTTAAGTATACTAATAGTAGTAAAGCCACTGAAGCTCAGATGTATAGGTGTACCCTACACTCAGCAGGCAACCGATTCATTAGCAATATGTACACCAACAAAGTTCATGGATGGTTGAGCATTGGTGCATTTAAATTAACATTTATCAAGCTCTTAAAGTTTTCAGTCAAGCATGTTTCAGTTTTTACAAATGCTCTTTACATTTTAACAGTGCTTACCTCTGTTTGAGACTTTGAAGGAAAAATCAGTCTTGAATCACTTCTGTTCCAGTTGGTGTGGATGTTTGCTTTAATGTTCACTATTAAACTGGTCCGCATGCTTCATTGTGCTCCTTTGAATTTAAGCTGCTTAAATTAAAACCATTTTGAAACAATCTGCATTGTAAAAACGTTATATAAATGATGACTTAAGCCTATGCCTTTTGTCCTATGCATTTCCCTTTTTAATCTGCCATTTTGTAGTTTTGGTTTGTCTATGTTGTGGCTTAAATGTGCCTTTTTTTTTTGTCTTTGCAACTTTGTCCCTTTTTGAATCATCTGTGCCCTTTGTCTGTGTATATTTTTTTTTTTTTTTTTTTTTTTTTTTTTTTTTTACTTCTGGTTTGGTTTTTTGGTTTTTCTTTTCCCCTATATACCTCTTGTATTTATACTAATGCCCTATTTGTTTATCAGTCTAATGTAATTTTGCTGTTCAATGTAATGTTTTTTTTTTTAAATGAGCTTTGTCCCCTTGTAATATTTATCCTACTTTTTTTGTCTTGAATTCACACTTTTTTTTGTATTCATGCACATTTTTAGGCTGCCTATTTGTGCCCTCTTTATATTGGTGTCTATTAATTTTTTTTGTACAGTTATGCATCCTTTTTTTTTTTTAACCGTTTTGTGTGCCTTTTGTTATTTGTTTGGACTTCTGAAGCTTTTGTGCACCATTGTGGTGGTGTTTAAATTTGACTTTTGGCACGGTTCCTAATTTGCATTTGACTTTAAATTTTTTGTTTCTTAAATGGTATGCCACTTTGTTTGTACGTTTATAAACTAAAATTAAATAAGCATCACAAAGCACAAATAAAAAAGAAGTTAAAGTCTTGCACTTTATGCCCATTTCATTTGTTTCTTTTTTATTCATGGGCTTTTAAGCCATAATGCTCATTTCTTTTTTACTGCACTTATGTCCTTTTAATTATGATACCTGTGCCCTTATGCACATTTGTACTTTAAACATTTTTATACCAGTTTAATACAAACTTTACCAACTGCTTTAAACCCCAATGGTCATATAATTTAAAAAAGTACTTTATACTATTCAAACGACTTCTTATTTTATATGCGACTTTATATTTCTTCTTTTATTTTTTTTGTTAAGTCATTTGTGCTTTTTGGTCTGTCATTTGTGCTGTTTTTCCATTTCTGCATATTTTTTGTTACTTGTATAATTTTATTTTTCCCTTTTTGTCTCCTGTATACATGTCACTGTGCTGTATGTCTTTTTTCTTGTATTCATGCTGTATGCCATTGTGTCATTTTATGCATTAGTGCGTTGTATACTACACTTAGTCTGGACATTGTGCTTTAGCTGTATCGTTTACAATTTACCATCTGGTGAGGTGGAGGACTACATCACCACACAGCTACAGCCCTCCCAGCCCCCCTCCCTTTTTGAGGTGATCTCATCTACCCAGAGCCATTGCCCACTACAGTCCCATAATCACCCCTACTAGAGGTATTGTCTGCCCTGGAACCAGAGTCTGCTGCCAAGTCTGACCAGGTGTGTGAGCCAGTCCCTGTTTTCATCCCAGAAGGAGTTTTGGTGGAAGTGGCTGATTAACTTGAGTGACACAGAGTCAGTTCCTGTCCTTGTTTCTGCTCTTGAGCAACTTACTTCCCTGCGGTTCTCATCCAGCGGTTTAGACAGTCCAGTCTGATGTCCTTCCCACTCAGCATGAAGTCTGTCATTGATGCTCCTTCTACCTCCTCTACCCATGTCATCTAGTTAATCGGTCCTATGTCCGATGGCTCCTTTCAGCCCTTTGGCTCATCTTTCATTGGCTACCCTTTGCACCTTGGGTCTGCCTTTAGCTTCCAGTTCACAAGCTCCGCCTAAGTGTTGATCCTCTGGCTTCGTGCCAAGCTCTGGACTTATCCTCACGCTGTTGACGTATCAGCTCCACCTTGACCCGTCATCCCTCAAGCTGCATCGGGCTCCCTCGTCCCTCTTGCTCCACCTTGGTCAGTTATCACCCTTGTTGTCACAGAGTTGTGATTCTACGGCTATGCCTTATCCCTCCACCCCTTTTGTTCCACCAGACTCTTCCTTTTCCTTCTTTCCACAGCCCTACGATTCTGCATTGGCCATCCAGTGCTATCGTCTTGCCTTGGGTCTTCGGCTCGCACTAAGTCCCTGCCTCTAATGGCTTCATCTGAGTTGGTTGTCCCCCTGGTTCTGCCTGGCCAATTCACCAAAGATCAACTTATCCTTTCATCAACTGTGCTGTGACCCTACATCCTGGTGATCCTGTTGGGGCTTACTTCCGTTATCACTTCTGTGGTGGTTCCCTCTGTCAGCACCTGTCTTGATCACGCCCTTCTCCAGCTCCACATCATCTTTTGCCTCTTTATTCATACCACTTTCAACCTTGCACAGTTTTGTATTCCTGTTTAAGTGTACTTGTAATTTCATGCTCCCTTTTTTTTGGTCCCTTTTATTAATGTTTTGTATTAATGGAGTTGACTGACTTGTAATGTATTAATCTTTTATTGTAAAAGTATTTAACAATTTGTTTTGAGAAAAATAATGAAATGTTTTAAACTTTGTCCCAGGGGTGGAGTCCCAGGGGTGGAGTCCCAGGGGTGGAGTCCCAGGGGTGGAGTCCCAGGGGTGGAGTCCCAGGGGTGGAGTCCCAGGGGTGGAGTCCCAGGGGTGGAGTCCCAGGGGTGGAGTCCCAGGGGTGGAGTCCCAGGGGTGGAGTCCCAGGGGTGGAGTCCCAGGGGTGGAGTCCCAGGGGTGGAGTCCCAGGGGTGGAGTCCCAGGGGTAGAGTCCCAGGGGTAGAGTCCCAGGGGTAGAGTCCCAGGGGTAGAGTCCCAGGGGTAGAGTCCCAGGGGTAGAGTCCCAGGGGTAGAGTCCCAGGGGTAGAGTCCCAGGGGTAGAGTCCCAGGGGTAGAGTCCCAGGGGTAGAGTCCCAGGGGTAGAGTCCCAGGGGTAGAGTCCCAGGGGTAGAGTCCCAGGGGTAGAGTCCCAGGGGTAGAGTCCCAGGGGTAGAGTCCCAGGGGTAGAGTCCCAGGGGTAGAGTCCCAGGGGTAGAGTCCCAGGGGTAGAGTCCCAGGGGTAGAGTCCCAGGGGTAGAGTCCCAGGGGTAGAGTCCCAGGGGTAGAGTCCCAGGGGTAGAGTCCCAGGGGTAGAGTCCCAGGGGTAGAGTCCCAGGGGTAGAGTCCCAGGGGTAGAGTCCCAGGGGTAGAGTCCCAGGGGTAGAGTCCCAGGGGTAGAGTCCCAGGGGTAGAGTCCCAGGGGTAGAGTTAGGGGAAATAAATACCATAAACTGTCCGAAGACAAATTCAGGTTAGGCACGGTCCGTCGTTCTACTGGCCGCTCCCCGAATACAAACACCAAAGTGAACCCAGCAATGTCCTAGAGAGACATGCATAATTATAAAATAATAAAATGGAGGGCTAACTCGCCATGTGCTAAATCCAATAGGGCTATATTGCCGAGGTTTACGCCAGAAAGGGTTAATTTTGCAGAAAAAACGAGGGTAGGTTTTAGTGCAGATGTGTGGAAGGGCACAAACACGATTTTCCAACGTCTGTATGGACATTGGAGAGACACTCAACGTCACAGTGGACGGAGAAAAAATTAATTTGGCTCATCAACATCACGACACTCAATGATGGAGGCCTTCTGAACCAACTCAACGCCTATATGGGCTGAAGAGAAAATTTTCCAGAGCTGTTCAACATCATCCCCACTCAAAATGATGGCAGCTGTACTCATTTTTACGGTATTGTGTCATTCAGGTACTCTCGCGACGCGTTTCGAACTTTCCCAAGGTTCTCATCAGGCGGATTGGAATGACTGCTGTCTCTTACTCACTCTACTGAAATGTGGTAGAGGGCGTGGTCCCCCTGGACTTTATAGTTCAGAGGGCTGGGCCCCTCCCACTACTGCAAGAACACACTGTTCAGCACTGTATGGTGCATCATAAATCGTTTTTTCACTATCAATAAATTTGTATTCAATTTTAAAATTTAATAATTATACATAAACACTCACAAACACCAAAAGGAACACTCAAATGCAGTCTCCAGGGTCCAGAGGCAGAGGCACTGGCTTGGTTAGGGGAAATAAATACCATAAACTGTCCGAAGACAAATTCAGGTTAGGCACGGTCCGTCGTTCTACTGGCCGCTCCCCGAATACAAACACCAAAGTGAACCCAGCAATGTCCTAGAGAGACATGCATAATTATAAAATAATAAAATGGAGGGCTAACTCGCCATGTGCTAAATCCAATAGGGCTATATTGCCGAGGTTTACGCCAGAAAGGGTTAATTTTGCAGAAAAAACGAGGGTAGGTTTTAGTGCAGATGTGTGGAAGGGCACAAACACGATTTTCCAACGTCTGTATGGACATTGGAGAGACACTCAACGTCACAGTGGACGGAGAAAAAATTAATTTGGCTCATCAACATCACGACACTCAATGATGGAGGCCTTCTGAACCAACTCAACGCCTATATGGGCTGAAGAGAAAATTTTCCAGAGCTGTTCAACATCATCCCCACTCAAAATGATGGCAGCTGTACTCATTTTTACGGTATTGTGTCATTCAGGTACTCTCGCGACGCGTTTCGAACTTTCCCAAGGTTCTCATCAGGCGGATTGGAATGACTGCTGTCTCTTACTCACTCTACTGAAATGTGGTAGAGGGCGTGGTCCCCCTGGACTTTATAGTTCAGAGGGCTGGGCCCCTCCCACTACTGCAAGAACACACTGTTCAGCACTGTATGGTGCATCATAAATCGTTTTTTCACTATCAATAAATTTGTATTCAATTTTAAAATTTAATAATTATACATAAACACTCACAAACACCAAAAGGAACACTCAAATGCAGTCTCCAGGGTCCAGAGGCAGAGGCACTGGCTTGGTTAGGGGAAATAAATACCATAAACTGTCCGAAGACAAATTCAGGTTAGGCACGGTCCGTCGTTCTACTGGCCGCTCCCCGAATACAAACACCAAAGTGAACCCAGCAATGTCCTAGAGAGACATGCATAATTATAAAATAATAAAATGGAGGGCTAACTCGCCATGTGCTAAATCCAATAGGGCTATATTGCCGAGGTTTACGCCAGAAAGGGTTAATTTTGCAGAAAAAACGAGGGTAGGTTTTAGTGCAGATGTGTGGAAGGGCACAAACACGATTTTCCAACGTCTGTATGGACATTGGAGAGACACTCAACGTCACAGTGGACGGAGAAAAAATTAATTTGGCTCATCAACATCACGACACTCAATGATGGAGGCCTTCTGAACCAACTCAACGCCTATATGGGCTGAAGAGAAAATTTTCCAGAGCTGTTCAACATCATCCCCACTCAAAATGATGGCAGCTGTACTCATTTTTACGGTATTGTGTCATTCAGGTACTCTCGCGACGCGTTTCGAACTTTCCCAAGGTTCTCATCAGGCGGATTGGAATGACTGCTGTCTCTTACTCACTCTACTGAAATGTGGTAGAGGGCGTGGTCCCCCTGGACTTTATAGTTCAGAGGGCTGGGCCCCTCCCACTACTGCAAGAACACACTGTTCAGCACTGTATGGTGCATCATAAATCGTTTTTTCACTATCAATAAATTTGTATTCAATTTTAAAATTTAATAATTATACATAAACACTCACAAACACCAAAAGGAACACTCAAATGCAGTCTCCAGGGTCCAGAGGCAGAGGCACTGGCTTGGTTAGGGGAAATAAATACCATAAACTGTCCGAAGACAAATTCAGGTTAGGCACGGTCCGTCGTTCTACTGGCCGCTCCCCGAATACAAACACCAAAGTGAACCCAGCAATGTCCTAGAGAGACATGCATAATTATAAAATAATAAAATGGAGGGCTAACTCGCCATGTGCTAAATCCAATAGGGCTATATTGCCGAGGTTTACGCCAGAAAGGGTTAATTTTGCAGAAAAAACGAGGGTAGGTTTTAGTGCAGATGTGTGGAAGGGCACAAACACGATTTTCCAACGTCTGTATGGACATTGGAGAGACACTCAACGTCACAGTGGACGGAGAAAAAATTAATTTGGCTCATCAACATCACGACACTCAATGATGGAGGCCTTCTGAACCAACTCAACGCCTATATGGGCTGAAGAGAAAATTTTCCAGAGCTGTTCAACATCATCCCCACTCAAAATGATGGCAGCTGTACTCATTTTTACGGTATTGTGTCATTCAGGTACTCTCGCGACGCGTTTCGAACTTTCCCAAGGTTCTCATCAGGCGGATTGGAATGACTGCTGTCTCTTACTCACTCTACTGAAATGTGGTAGAGGGCGTGGTCCCCCTGGACTTTATAGTTCAGAGGGCTGGGCCCCTCCCACTACTGCAAGAACACACTGTTCAGCACTGTATGGTGCATCATAAATCGTTTTTTCACTATCAATAAATTTGTATTCAATTTTAAAATTTAATAATTATACATAAACACTCACAAACACCAAAAGGAACACTCAAATGCAGTCTCCAGGGTCCAGAGGCAGAGGCACTGGCTTGGTTAGGGGAAATAAATACCATAAACTGTCCGAAGACAAATTCAGGTTAGGCACGGTCCGTCGTTCTACTGGCCGCTCCCCGAATACAAACACCAAAGTGAACCCAGCAATGTCCTAGAGAGACATGCATAATTATAAAATAATAAAATGGAGGGCTAACTCGCCATGTGCTAAATCCAATAGGGCTATATTGCCGAGGTTTACGCCAGAAAGGGTTAATTTTGCAGAAAAAACGAGGGTAGGTTTTAGTGCAGATGTGTGGAAGGGCACAAACACGATTTTCCAACGTCTGTATGGACATTGGAGAGACACTCAACGTCACAGTGGACGGAGAAAAAATTAATTTGGCTCATCAACATCACGACACTCAATGATGGAGGCCTTCTGAACCAACTCAACGCCTATATGGGCTGAAGAGAAAATTTTCCAGAGCTGTTCAACATCATCCCCACTCAAAATGATGGCAGCTGTACTCATTTTTACGGTATTGTGTCATTCAGGTACTCTCGCGACGCGTTTCGAACTTTCCCAAGGTTCTCATCAGGCGGATTGGAATGACTGCTGTCTCTTACTCACTCTACTGAAATGTGGTAGAGGGCGTGGTCCCCCTGGACTTTATAGTTCAGAGGGCTGGGCCCCTCCCACTACTGCAAGAACACACTGTTCAGCACTGTATGGTGCATCATAAATCGTTTTTTCACTATCAATAAATTTGTATTCAATTTTAAAATTTAATAATTATACATAAACACTCACAAACACCAAAAGGAACACTCAAATGCAGTCTCCAGGGTCCAGAGGCAGAGGCACTGGCTTGGTTAGGGGAAATAAATACCATAAACTGTCCGAAGACAAATTCAGGTTAGGCACGGTCCGTCGTTCTACTGGCCGCTCCCCGAATACAAACACCAAAGTGAACCCAGCAATGTCCTAGAGAGACATGCATAATTATAAAATAATAAAATGGAGGGCTAACTCGCCATGTGCTAAATCCAATAGGGCTATATTGCCGAGGTTTACGCCAGAAAGGGTTAATTTTGCAGAAAAAACGAGGGTAGGTTTTAGTGCAGATGTGTGGAAGGGCACAAACACGATTTTCCAACGTCTGTATGGACATTGGAGAGACACTCAACGTCACAGTGGACGGAGAAAAAATTAATTTGGCTCATCAACATCACGACACTCAATGATGGAGGCCTTCTGAACCAACTCAACGCCTATATGGGCTGAAGAGAAAATTTTCCAGAGCTGTTCAACATCATCCCCACTCAAAATGATGGCAGCTGTACTCATTTTTACGGTATTGTGTCATTCAGGTACTCTCGCGACGCGTTTCGAACTTTCCCAAGGTTCTCATCAGGCGGATTGGAATGACTGCTGTCTCTTACTCACTCTACTGAAATGTGGTAGAGGGCGT